>OY720452.1:61319886-61699886 GCA_963082715.1 Harpalus rubripes
TTCTTCATCTCATTTTCGTTTAATCATATATATATATATATATATATATATATATATATATATATATATATATATATATATATATATATATATATATATATATATATATATATATATATATATATATATATATATATATATATACAGGGTGTTAATTGAAAAGCGGGCCATAGGTGTTTAACATGGGAAATCAGTTTTTCTTTGCGCAAAACTTCCCATTTAATTTTAAACAAAAATGTTTCAAATAAATGTTGTAGAGAATTAAATTCTACACCAGCATCACTAAACATATTTTATTTTGCATGTTTAGTAACCTGTAAAATCCAATTTGAAATTTTATAAATATTACTCATTTGTAGTGATAGCCATGAAATTTAAACAAAATTGCAAAGAAATGCATATCGTTTGAATTGTCAGAATTTCGATTTTGCAGGTTATAAAATAAAAATAAATAAAATCTAAGCAATAATTAAGATGTAGATTATAAAAACAAAATATTTTTAAGAATTTACGATAAAATATAATTATCAGTCATTTTTATTTGAAAATCGAATTTCTGACTGTTCAAACGATATGCATTTCTTTGTAATTTTGTTTAAATTCCATAGCTATCACTACAAATGAGAAATATTTATAGAATTTCAATTTGGATTTTACAGGTTACTAAACATGAAAAATAAAATCTGTTTAGTGATGCTGGGGTATAATTTAAGTATCTACAACTTTTATTTGAAACACTTTTGTCTAAAATTAATTGGGAACTTTTGCGCAAGGAAAAACTGATTTCCCATGTTAAACGCTTATGGCCCGCTTTTTAATTAACACCCTGTATATATATATATATATATATACAGGCTGTCTCACAACTCGCGCCCCAGAGCGAATAAGGAAACACGAGACTGCACTAGGATGTGTAATTTCGAAGAAAAAAATGTAGCTTAAAAGATACCTATTCGAGAAAAGACGTCTTAAAATTGACCAATCAGAGACCTACACCTTTAACGTGTGTTTGCCGTAATTTTACGTTACTATGGTTTTATACAAATCAAATCTTCTTTAAAATGTGTGGGCGACTGTAGTTTTCGAAAAATGTCAGTGTCAAATTAAATTTGACAAGGTGAATAAAAAAAGGCAAATTCTTACCATGTATTTAGCCGCTGATTACTTAGAGAGAGGCAGCACGAGTCTATTCGGAACGTTTTCCGGATAGAAATCTTGTGGATCATAAAGTGATTTTGAGAGCTATCGCAAGGACGCATGAGACCGGTCAAGTTATGCCAGATCGAAAAGAAACTGGTGCTACAACACGTTGCACTGTACGATATAAATGATGATCTCGGATGACACCTTCGCTAACCTAAATTCGTTGACAGTGAAAAGTCAACTCTAACGTGTCAAAATTACAGTAAGTCAAACAAATTTTGTAACTCACTAGTAGTATTTTTAAAACCTAGCAATCAGTTTTATTTTGTAATAATATCATCACACCTCAAGATATCCTTCCGGGATTGGCGGATTAAAAAGTCTTGTAACTCCGTTATGCAAGCAGCCGCAAATTATTTTCTTCTATTTGTTGGCAACCTATTGTCGTCGGCAAGTGTCAGTTTGAGACACCTATATATATATATATATATATATATATATATATATATATATATATATATATATATATATATATATATATATATATATATATATAATATGTAAGTTATACATACGATAATTGGGTAGCAATACAGCGGGCTATTAAGCGACTAAATATATAACACGTCCGTCACAACGCTCAATTTCTACTGACAGTCGCTATTTTTACAGTTTACTGTCAACTGTTACTGATGGACTTCCAAATCTAACAACGACGACGATACAAATAGCCCTTGTCGATAATTAAACATCTAATCGAAAGTTCCAAATGATTCGATTCCTCTTTCCCGGGGTATGTAAACAGGCACACACCATTAATTACGTATATGCAGGAAATATGGCCATTATATTGGGAGCGATTTACATAGGAATATGGGTACTTATTATTCGTACCAGTTGGAGCCCTCTTAGTCACTGCATTTGACTCCACTAGATTTTTAGAATTTCTGCTTAGCGATTAAGACAACGTAAGATATCGTTTAGCGTTTATTCGTACTGCGCCAAACTAAGAACTTGTGAGCAATCACATAATCTAGTAAACATGTTGCTAACACTACAACTATGTTAATGCGATCTCACTTTTACGTGGCTCCTTTAGCCAACTTGCTATGTTTGTACGAATGATTGTTTACTTGTTCTCAACACAAGCGAGTACATCCTCGCTTGGAGCAGCATACTCGCAAACTGACGCATCAGACTTAGGTAAGAGAGTTCCTAAGTGATCTTTGCTGACTTTACTAAAACTAATCTCTTTATGTCTCGCCTAAGTTGAATTGCGTCTCTCTATATTTCGTAACATTTCTCAATGTTAGACAATATGTGGATACTAAGCGATTGTGATATATTTAAGAACTTAAAAAATGAACAAGTCTATTAAAAACCTCGGATTACAGCTACAATTTTAAGCGTAATATTGAATTTGTATCTTAATTTCACTTGTGAATAA
Organism: Harpalus rubripes; assembly: GCA_963082715.1. Taxonomy (NCBI): domain Eukaryota; kingdom Metazoa; phylum Arthropoda; class Insecta; order Coleoptera; family Carabidae; genus Harpalus; species Harpalus rubripes. Next base: position 61,322,477 of record OY720452.1, read on the forward strand.
ATTAAGAGATGTTGTAGTATATCTAGTAGTTCGCATCCTCAACAATGCTAAATGAAATTGTCTAAACACAGTGGTAGTGACGCAGCAGTTTTACAAGTACCTTCCGGCAATTCAAGATGGGATAAACAGTAATACACCGTCTTCAACGGCGCCTTCCACTTCCTCGACCAACTCAGTCTCCGCAAATGAAGCATCGACCTTGGTGGTCCCATCGCAACAAACATCAATTATTATTTTATTTGATTTTTGTGATTTGTTTTATCATAAGGTAAATAAATAAAATAAATTAATAACTGTATAAAACGAATTGAAGGCGATCATTAAGTGCTGTCCACATCAGATTTTTCCTTATTTATTTACCCCATTTTCCCAAAATCTTCCACTCTTTGACTTTCTTGTTTAACCTAACCCAACATCCACTTTCCTCATCCATTGCGAGAATGAATTCCCCACCCCCTCCATTGCTGTTCTAGGAATATTCTATTCTCCTGCAGATAGAGCGGCAACGGGAACGAGCTGGTGGACGTGACCAGAGATCAGAATGGCATATTTGTCACAGGCCGACGAACCGATATCCCATTTCCCTGCCCCTAACAGCGGCCTGAAGTCTCAACGCCTGAAGCTGAAGGACTGAGGACTACGTAACAAGTTAGACTGACCTCGACAAATTCAATTACGGAATGAATTTCACAGAAGGAAAGGTAGTTTTTTACCGGTTTGTTGGTTAGATTGAATGTGTGAGAAGTTATAGAGAGGGTTCATTTTACTGCATTTTTAGAATCGGAAAGGTACCTGTATTCTAAAATCGTGACCAAGGATGTAAAAGCGTAAATTACCAAATAAATTACGGTAAATTTCTAAAAATGTTGTTTACAGTAAATTATCTACGAAAAAATTACCGGGATTTACACATATTGTTTACGCAAAGTTACTTATCCATGATTATGCGGTGTGGTGCATTTTAGGATATAACGGTACTTAAACAGCCGCAAAGGTCTCTTTTTGTAAGCAGGCAATCAGGTCTATTCACTAAAATATACGTTAACTTTTAGCGCAAAAATATCCAACGCTAAAAAGTAAATATTAACGTCACTGTTAACAGTACTTCATAAAATTGCTATTCACTAAAGCATTGGTTAAAAATTTCGTTAATATTTAACTTTTTAGCGTGTACGCTAACGAATGCTGTGAAATCAGTTTCATATGACGAAATAATCCTGTAAAACGTATGTCCTAACTTAATATAATTGCCTGTCAAGTGTGAAATGTTAGGAAAAGTTTATCAAAGTGGATAGATCAAAGTGTGAAATCCTTAAAATATATAGCTAAATTAAAATAATTATTTATAAATATGTCAGATAACAGTTAAGTACAAATATGTATTTGCAATATTTTTAATAAGTGTTTTGCAGAAACCACACCGCTTTGGCTCATTCACAAATTACAACATTCTTCGATTCCATATTGATAGCTGCTAAGGCCCATGGCCATAGAAATTTAACGCAGCTAGAACCTTTAACTATGAATTTATTAAATTATTATTACCCGTATACTGATAGGTATTGCAGTAATTCTTATTGGATTCCTCATATGAGGTGTAAGAGCTGTAAATAAATCTAAAGCACAGTGCTTGGATAATCTAAAACTTTTATTAAATTCATAATCGGGCAAATGGAATGGATCACTTGTATCCCCAAGATTTCGAAATCGAAGTTTTACGTAGCGCCTAAAATGATTAAATGTATTTTGGACAATTTAAAATTATTAGTGTGGTTATGTGATGTAAACTTCCAAGTAAAATCATGAATTAATCATTAATTATTCATATGTAAGTAATAATTACTTCAAATAAAGACATTAATATATACATATATATATATATATATATATATATATATATATACATTTCCTTTATTCTCTCAATTTCTTCCAATCGAAGCATATTTATAACTATATTTACAAGTCATTTTTGATATTAACGTTGCCTTAAAGTTTTAACACTATGTTTCAAGATGATGTTAAATTTCTTGCTTTTAACGTGGTTATATTAACGATTTCTTTAAAATTTTAACGTATATCTGCTTACTGAATAGCAAATTAATAGCGGAAACGGTCAGCAGCTACAGGCTGGTTTCGTTGAACGCGATTGGCCGTTATCACAGTGGCGCACCCAGGGGGGGTGCAAGGGTGCACGTGCACCCCCCTTGAAGTGGCGGCTCGTGGGATCAGACAACTGGATAGACGACAAAATAATAAAAATACAGAAAAGATTTTTGCTGACATTTTGTTTATGAAATTGATGTGACTGCATTAAATAGCCAAAATATCTAAGCAAAGGACCAAATAATCAGTGTCACCAACCTAACTATTCTAAAAAAATATCATTTATTGGAACTTCTCAACTGTTATTATTTTATTAGTGTAATATAGTGATTTGTGTGCGTTACGTGAGGTTATTGTTGTTATATTTAATCAATTTAACGAACCAAACGGTAAAGTGTAAATGAAACGCGGGCACACACGTGGTCGACTGTATTCCCATCATGGTTGTCAAGTATACAGCTTGTGTACCTTGCCTGTGTTGCCAAATCAATTTGAACTTAAAATTAATAAATAAAACTGTAAAACTAGTTATTATTAATGAATATCATGTTGTTTTATTTTCTGACACATAAACTTAATTTTTAAAATAAATTGGAACACAAAATATAAAAGTTAACTAAAAACCAAAACAGTCAAAATATCAACTGTCAACATGACATAAGACAACACGCAATAGAAATGAGAGCACAAATCGCTCTATTTTTATAAAACTTATTTTAAAAATTAAGTTCAAATTGATTTGGCAACATAGGCAAGGTACACAAGCTGTATACTTGGCAACCATGATGGGAATACAGTCGACCACGTGTGTGCCCGCGTCTCATTAATTTAACAACTAGATAAAAGAAAAATATCGCATCAAATAATTGACATGTGTAAATTTTTGTAAATTTCTCTAATATTGATGCGATATTTTTATTTTACCTGGCAGTTAAATTGAAGTTACCAAGAAATTGTAAAATGTATACACTATACGCGCACGTCACAGCGAAATATACAGGGCACAGGCCAAATACGAAACAAATTTTGGTTTCGGTTTGTATTTGAGCCATGCAGAATATTGTGACACGCGCAAGCGTAATATGAAAAACTTTAACTATTTTCATTACAGTGTACACTGTAAACTTTTTCAAAATGTGTATACGCTTGTGGTGCCACCTACAAAAGTTTGGCGTGAACACTCCCATTCGTACATCGGCTAGACGCTAGTTATGCGCAGTAGCGCAGCGCACAGTCGTGTACACTGGATCACTAGAACTTACAGCAACGAGAATTTGCCTTTTTATTGTGATTTATTAGATTTATATATACTCTTTTATTGTAAACGATAACTATTATAATTTTTTTGTTTCAAAGGTAATGTAATATAATTAATTAACTGTAAAAAACATTTCACCATTATAATTTTAAAATTCCAGTTTCTTCAGAAACGAAATATGAAGCGAAATAAAAATCAATCGACTCTTTTGGGTTTTATAACAAAAGAGAAAAAAGCACGACAGAATGAAACTGCAGATGAAGTACTTCAAAAAGAAGAAAACCCAGATATATTGATAGCTTCTGCTTCTACAACGAATGAAACTGCGATTCAACTCGAAATATCTAGTACAAATACAGACTTTGAAAAAAATGATATTGCTAATTTTGTAAATTCCAATTTGTCAAACAGGGAAAAACTCAGTACTTTAAACAGCTTATGGACGCCTTCATCATCTTATAAATTTCCTGCAGAATTTATTGGCAATGACAAGAAAAAAAGGAAATTCAATTCCGAATGGTTGAGAGAATATCCATGGTTAAGTTATTCTAAAATTCACAACGGTGCATATTGTAAATATTGTCTATTTTTTGCGACTGAATTTCAAGGTGTTCCAAATTTAGGACAGCTTGTGATAGAGCCCTTTAAAAATTGGCGTAAAGCAAGTATAAAATTCAAGGAACATAAAGAAAAGGATTACCACAAATTTGCGGTATTACGGGGTGATAATTTGAAAGACGTATTATTGGGTAATAGGGACTCCGTCATAGATTTATTGGATAATAAGACGAAACAACAAAAACTAGAAAATCGACAAAAGTTGATTCCTATTATAGAAACTGTACTATTTTCTGGAAGAAATGGACTAGCACTTAGAGGGCACAGAGATTCTGGGCGTATAGAACTTGCAAAGGAACAACCAAATGAAGGCCTTTTTCGTCGCCTGTTAAGATTTAGGGTGAATGCGGGTGATGATAAGTTAAGAAATCATTTGGAAACAGCCCCAAATAATGCAACATATATATCATGGAATATCCAGAATCAAATTATTAATAGTTGCAATGATATTATTTTACGCCATATAGTTGAAGAAGTGAACCAGAGTAAATGTTTCTCTATTCTTGCTGATGAAACAACTGATGTTTCTACTACAGAGCAATTCTCTATTTGTGTGCGTTATTTTAACAACATCACCAATCAACTCAATGAGCATTTTTTACAGTTTGTGCCCGTTACTTCTACAAGAGGTGTAGATTTGGCACAAACTTTAATTAAATTTTTAAGTGACATAGGTATAGATATGCGTTATTTAAGAGGTCAAGGCTATGACGGTGCGGCCGCTATGTCAGGTGTATTTCAAGGAATGCAAGCTATAATAATGGATAAGTATCCGAAAGCTTTATATGTACATTGCGCCGCGCATTGCTTGAATTTGGCTATATCAAAAGCATGTAATATACGTGATATCAATGACTGTATATCATTTATAGAAGAATCGTACAACATGACTAACACTCCAAAAAGAGCTGCTATATTAACCGCAAAAATAGAGGAAATATGTCCAACTTCAAAGCGGCAATCGTTGAAACAAATGTGTCCGACAAGGTGGGTAGATCGTCACGACTCGGTCAGTGTAATGGTTGAACTTTTTATACCATTGCTGAAAACGTTGGACATTATAGGAAACTGGAGAGATAAAGATTCCTATAAGGCAACTGCTCTATTAAATTCGTTAAAAAAGCCAAAGTTTGTTATATCTCTGCTGTCTGTAGAAGCATTATTTTCCTATACGTTGCCGCTTAGCAAATTGCTACAGTCTAAATCAATAGATTTAAGTGTCGCTATTGAAGTAGTTGAAAACACAATGGAAGAACTTAAACATATTAGGGACAACGCAGAAGAATATTTTAATAAAATTTTTAACAAAGCGCAAGCTGTTATTAATGAAATAGAGGATGAAGATGGCAATACAATAATGATTCCAAGAATTACTAGCAAACAAACGCACAGAGTTAATATAACAACACAATCCCCCGAGGAATATTACCGTATCTCAATATTTTTGCCTTTCTTGGATTCAATGTTAACCCATCTAACCGATAAATTTTTGAAACATAAAAATGTATTAAAAGCGTTTAGCATTTTAATTCCCGGGCACAGTGATGAACAATATGAAGATAAATTAAAGTATTTACTTGAAAAGTACAATGAGGACCTTCAAAACTGCACTTTAAATATTTTAACAGGAGAATATAAGCTGTGGAAAAGAAAATTCCAAGACATAAAAGATATGCCGAAAAGTGCTATTGACTGTTTGGACAAATGTTCAAATGATATTTTTCCAAATATTTACAATTTATTAAAAATTTTGGCGACTCTTCCAGTCACAACTAGTACTCCAGAAAGATCATTTTCGACTTTAAGATTGCTAAAGACTTATCTGCGTAGTACTATTGCCGAAAATAGATTAAACGGATTGGCTTTACTATATATTCACAAAAATATATTTATATCACCAGAAAATGTTTTAACGGAATTACAGAAAGAAAAAAGAAGACTAGATATTTTAATTTAAAAAAAAAATCTTAAATTGATATTTAAATCTCACTTTTACTTATTATAAGTTCCGGAAGTTATTTTCAAATATTTTATTTAACTATTGAATATTGTTTTTTTTTAATTTATTTTTATTGTGTTTATTATATGTATGCGCTGGTATAGGTTATATTTAATAAATGTGCTTATAAAAAATATAATTTTAGATTTATCTTTTTTATAGTGCACCCCCCTATCCAAATTCCTGGGTGCGCCACTGCGTTATCAGTTGCAATTTAAACTTCAGTGAAAATGGATTTTGATATACTTCTTTGCTTGATGCTCGAAGAAGAAGAGAAGGATAAAACTACAAAAAGTATTGCGAAGAGCAAAGCCGTCTGATTTGTTCCAAATGAGAGAATATGACTACGTTTACACCGTGCGTACTATTCTGATACGCAGACCAAGTGTATACTAAAATTTATTTTAATATGTTATGTTTACACCGGTATTTTAATAAACATACTAAATATTTCGGTATCTTACACACGCTTGCGTAGATTTAATTGTTAGAGTCACCCTAACCTAAAATTACTTAATAAAGAAAAATAGTTGTGAATATATGTAATTTACTATTAAAATTGTAAATATTACTAAACTTACACAATTTCCCAAAATGTTAATACACAATTTTATTTAATTAAATGTAGTTATAGAGGCAGAAAAATCGCATTCGTACGCTTGCTATTTACAGATTTACACCGTGCATGAGTAAAATCTGGTACATCCTCCTTAGAACGTACCAAAACTGTACCAATTGCGTACCAAAGGTTTGGTATATAGTGTTTACACCATTCGTCGCCATCTTGTTACATCACTTGGTATGCGGACTAAATGTTTAGTACGTGTGGTGTAAACGTACTCTATGAAGCATTTTTTCTTTGTTAATAGTCGACTAAAAAAGAATGACGTAAAATTTAGACAATTTTGTATCAATATTTTATCTTCGCTATCGGTAAATTTGGGCGTCATTTTTAGCAGTATTCGGTTTGAACCGCACCCGCCAACAAAACCATGCACATTTAACAACTCTTAGACAGTCCAGCACTGCCCACCGCTACTGACGGCAGTGGCCGCTGACAGCGCCAGCGAAGCCATTCCTTTACACTTCCACTTTCAACCTACAGCTGTAAACCCATTATGTCCCAGGATAAAAAGTAATGTGAGTTTGAATTTCGTTTTCTTGTATATAGTTACTTACACGAAGGCATAATCAAAACTGAAAAAAAAAATATTTTTTTCAACTTACCTTTTGAATTAAAGCCTGTCCTATAAATATGACACTGGGATCATCCGGTATCAATAAAAATAAATTAGACAATATACTTGTTTTAATAATACAGTATTATATTTAATGATAAATACAAAATTTTCTCATTAAATATTGAATGAATACATTTATTATTAATACTAATTGAAGACTATAATAATAACCAAAGTATAAAAAAATTATTTTTTATGAAATACTTCAAAACAGTTTTTACACAGAGTTATCTGGCATTTTCCACAGTATGACAATGGTTTAGCTTTGCAGTTTTTACCTTGACACCTTCGTTGTTTATCTCTTTGCTTCATAAAATGATCCTTGTTATCATAACGTACGTCATCAAACACAGCTGACGTAGATGGAGATTTCAAATGTGTTAAAGGGTCCTCTGAAGAAACTTTTAGATATGTTACAGCAATTGTTCTTATAAACTCCAGTAATTCTATTTTGGTACTGTTTACTTTACAATAAATTATCCATGAATTTACAAGAGCCATGTCAATCATTCGAGTAAATAAAACCCAATACCATTTTTTTGATCTAATATTTATGTTGTACTTGCCGACAAGCCAGTCGTGGTGATCAACCCCACCCATACAAGAATTATACGATTTTATCACTTTTGGTTGTGGAACATTTGTTTTACGTTTTTGTTTTCTGTCCCATCTGCCTGCTGTAGCAACTGGTTCTACAGTATCGTGATTTGTACCTATGGTGACACATTTATTGTCATTCCATTTCACAATTAAAATTTCACCAGTATCGTCGAAACGATAATCGTATGAACCTCGTGATTCTTTTGCAAGAGCTTTTGATGTTTTTAGTGGACATTTTGATATCCTATTCTCTCTCATAGTGCCTGTGGCTCTGTACCCCAAATCTCGTAGGTGTACTAACAAATCCCTGCTGGTAAAAAAATTGTCAAAGTACACACAGTGACTAGCAGGATTATTAACACATTTTAACATATTTAAAACTACCCTAGAACCCAAAGCAATATTTTCCATTTCATTTCTTGCAATTTCGCGTCCCGCATATAGATCAAAATTGTAACAAAATCCACTATTTCCACATAATGCCCACAGCTTATAGCCAAATCGTATGGGCTTTCCTCTAATGAATTGTTTTAAACTGTGTCGTCCATAGTATTTGACAATCATTTCGTCAATAGATAAGTTCTTCTCGAAGATGCCCCATTGTTGAAATGAATTGTTTATCATACGAATTAGTGGTCTAACTTTAAATCCTTTGTCTTGTTTATTATCTTGAGCTTTATTATTATCATTGAAATGAATGTAGCTTTTAATTTTATGGTAAGTATTGCGTGTCATACACTTTTTGACAATGTTCAAACCCATATCTTCATCTCCGCTCCAATAACTTCTTTCAGACGGGAGCTTATGATATCCCGACAGTATCAATATTCCCAGAAAGTTCTTTATTTCTTTACATGTTACTGAGAATGATGAATCATTTTTTATTGTATGTGCATATCTCATTGTTTCTGTTCGAATATACTCAACTATTTCTTCGGTTATAAAATATTCAAAAATTTGTACTGGTGATTTTCCTTCCAAATGCTGTTGCATTTCTTGAAATTTTAAGACAGCATCATTACCCTCACAAGGTAACTTGGTGTATGAAGGGTCTTTCTGTCGCCAAGTACAAGTATCATTTGAAAGAGTACGCATTTTTTTGGTATTCCTACTACTTGCAGGTTCTACTATTTCCGTCTCATTTCCAGTTGATAAGCTATTATACTCAAGTACTAATTCACCCGGTACGTCATTTACTTCAGCAATTCCCACAATATCTTCATCAGCCTCATCTTCGTCCGTCATATCATCTACTTCCGGTGGTAATACAATAACTTTAGCGTTTTCAATGTCATTATAAAAATTTGGATCACTTATTATATCTTCTAATTCACCTAACGTAAGTGCTTTATGGTTCATTATTTCTAGTAAACTGCTAAGTAAATTTACAGTACACTATTTACAAGCTCCAAGTACACAGAAACGCATGAAACTCTAACCAACGGCGAACAGTGACTAAACGCGTTCGAACTTGTATATATTCATTCAAGATACCTCTACCTCCCAGTGTCCTATAAATATGACACCAATATTTAACAATAAATAAAATTGTTTGCAAATATATTTAATAACGTTAACTAAAAGTACATGATGTTATTGTATTTCTAAATTAAGAAAAACTAGTAAACTTTAAAATTTTGTAATTTATTTATAAAGAAATATTGCAAAATATTGTAGATGACACGATCACCCGAAATTGAGGAAATTCAATTATTTAAAAAAAAAATGTTTATTTAAAAATAACTAATTAAAAAATGTTATAGTATTTTTTTATCATTGTAGAACGTATTGCATATAAATTTATTCAAAATTAATATCCTTAACATTGTTTAAAAAAATGATTAACGCGTGTCCTAAAATTATGACACTGGGATATAATGGGTTAAAGATCATTTTCTACGTAAGCTCATACTCAAAAGAAAAATACACAGAATACAGATGACCCAAATCTATTATCAAGGACAATTAAAACACTTTCAGATTAATAAATTCATTTGTACCAGCTTTATTTTCAGCTGTATGTATTGTACGAGAAATATTATATATTCGATTTTTTAAAGACTTTATTTTCCTGTTGCTGTTATATGTTTGTCATAAAATTATTATGAATTTGAACGAAAAATAAGTTCCGTTCCGCCCCAAAAAGGAATAGGGTGCCCTTCTACAGCTGGTACCGAAATGAACATTGCCGCTACTAAGTAAATAATTGAGAAAGATAATAGAGTAGCCATTTATACGACGGTAACAGAACATTATCTGACGATTGGAACCTCAGCTGTTAAAATAGAATCATACACGATCATCTGCATTTAAAAAAAAGTTCAATCAGTCGTTTTGTACCACATCATCATTCTAATTTCCAAAAAAGCGGAACATGGAAGAATTTGCCAAGAAACAAAGAAACTTTAACACTAATATATAGTTTATTGTAGATTCATACAATAACAAGAAACCAGCAATCCAAGAAAAAAGTAATATGCAGTATTCTTTAGAAATAGGTAAGAAGATAGGTAAATGGTACACTAAAAAATGTTTACCTGAAGGAATCCAGTGACAGGAATTTTATTACTTATGCGTCTTGTAATAGGATAGCGTTAACATTGCAGTTTTAGGAGAGTTTTGGCTATTTTTAGACTAAAAAAATTAAGGAAAAATTAAGTAAAAGAAGAAATGGGTGCTGTAATTCATGCTTATTTTAAAAGCATTCCAAAAGAAGATTGGTTGGAAGTTTTTAAGAAGTAGAAGGGAAGAATGGTGAAGTGTATTACTATTAAAATAAACTACTTTGAACATAATGCAGGGCCGTAACTAGGGTAGGGCGAGCGGGGCTATTGCCCCGGGCGCAGCTGTTTATAGGGCGCAGAAATAAGTCCTTTATTTGATAATTCTCAGAAAAATTCTTAAATATAAGCCAAGCACACTCTTGGATTTCTTATTGCATACTTTGTCAATTAATACTGTATTTCTGTGCAAAGTTCGCGCGCAAGGCACCCCCAGCGCGTGGCAGTTCAGTCAGTGAATGTATCGGCAAAAGAACACAGAGATTGAATCCCAGGACTAAAGATCGGGCTTGCTTTTGTTTTTGTGCGAGTAGAGATTTTTTCATCGCTTAGATAAAAAATTTCAAGTTTGGATTGTATTATGATTTATTTTACCTTGTAGAACCCATATCTCAGTTTTTTCATACTTCTCAGACAAGTGTATTTAAAGATCGATCTACCAATCACATTTGCCCATTTGACAGGCAAAACTGGGATAGACACTTGGCGATCTTCTATAATAATCATCGAAAAACGCCCAGTTTTAACGTTTGTCTCAATATTTCCGGTATTTTTAAAATACAAAATTAAATTTCTGATCGTTCCTGACGAATAGTTATGTTTTTTACAATTTTTTGCTCAGAAAGCCTAGTTTATTCGCAATAATAATAGAATTTCGTATATTAAAGGATAAAGACTTTCTGCGAACCTACTTTTTTTTAACAATTGTACTGCATTGACATGTCAACAATAAGTTTTAATTGGTTTCTTAATTGAAAATCAGTAATATATTTGAAGAAAAAAAAACGCATATTTGTGTTGATCAAGATATAAACATTTAATTCTAATTCTGCGTTCCAGTTATTGTCCAAATGATACGCGTCGTTTATTTTGTTTTTTATAATTATTGTAATTGAAATATACATTAAATACTGTTAATTAATACTAAAACTAGATAGTCCATTCGCCGAGACGAGAGAATATGGAACTAAAACGAGAGAATATGGATCTAATTCCTGAACAGACATAAATCGTTATGCTGGTCAAAAGAGAATAATTTTGGAGCCGAAATTACCTTTTTATGTAGTTATATTTTAATAATAATTTGCTGAAAATCGGGACGGGGCGCAATTTTATATTCCGCCCCAGGCGCAAGAATAGCTAGTTACGGCCTTGGCATAAAGAAATAAAATTCTAAAAAATATGAACCATGTGCTTTATTCTCACTAATTCCAGCCTGACTCCCGTACGTCGCCATAAAATAGTAACTTAATTAATAAACTTGTTCTAAATCCTTCAATTATTGCAAATTTCTTTTTCTTATTTTATATTAGTTTTTACCGCAAACTTTGAATGCTGAAATCGATGTGAATCCAGTCAAAAACCGGTAATATTCAAACTTAGCAACTCTTCCAAACAACTTAGTCCAAAACCAATAAAACACACATTATAGTGATTCAGATAGAAGAAGTTTAACAATAAGGAAGCGGGTAGACTTTTCATTATGTCAAGCTTGAATTTGTATTAAAGTCATTGGCTGTATTTTACCGGTCGCACGAACTATGCCACGTGAACCGGTAAAGGAGAACGAACGTAGATCACCGTTTAAATACATTTCGCGTTTGTAGCGCTTCACTGAAGATGAAAGCAAATGAAAGATTTGAGGTTGGAAAACGAGACGGCAATGTGATTTATCAAAAGAAATATTTGTAGAATAAATTCATCTCTTATTTTATAAAAATATGAAACTTTAAAGGATTAGGTTTTTTCTTTGTAAAAGTAGGAAAACCGCATATTTAATAAACGTAAAGAGGAATGTCTGGCTCTGGCTGCTTACTAGATATAAAAAAGAAAAATGATGATATGCAAACCTTTCATAAGATGAATATTATAAATTATACAAGTATGTAGGTACTTTTGAATATATTAAATGAGTTTAATAAGAGAACTTTTTCCCATTTCTGTACAAATGAATCATTTTTCACGGTACAAATATATCATTACCATTCCGATATCTGTGTATACAAAGCAGATTGGCGCATATCCAGATTTTAGTGAATAAGCACGTTTTAAGGTCCCTAGATTCCGATTATAATATTTATAGGGTGATGTCCGTATGTGTGTGTGTGGATGTGTGTGTATATGTATGTGGATGTTGGATCCACGATTTCGCAAATACTAAGACTTAAGACATTTTTAACTACGGATTCCTCAATCTAAGAATAATGGGAAGAGTTGATAAAGTTTTGGTATCAACTGGACAACCGGAAGTAGTAGTTACAAGAAAAAAATCATCTAATAGTATTTTATGTACCAAGGGCGTTACGATGATAATAATGTCAGGAGGGCGACGAGGATCTAACCCGAGGGCCTTTGGCCATGTCGTCCGATGGGCATTATCATCTAGCAACGCTCGTGGTGCATACTATATTTTATGTCTCACTAGAATATGTGAAATAAGTTTTCAATTATAAAAATTTTGATTACAATAATGCTTAAGCTTTCGCGTTGCTAAGGATGTTGTTTAATTGTTTTGTTTATCATCAACATGTATTTATTTCTAAAACAACTAAGTTCTATATCGTTGGAGATGATGGAATGAGTGAATTTGATGTTTCGGAAGATATTTTATCGAAACGGTGGAAAAAAAATATTTTGAATGCTTCTACATACTTTGAGAAAGAGAAACGCATAAATGTTTCCCTAATTATTCCATTCTAGTCTGTAGAAGATGTAAGTATTATATTTTGAGATACATTTTCACATGACAGATCTGAGTTCTTTATTTTTTATGCACTTATTTCTGAATATTATTACATTTTGGAGAGTTTGTACTGCTTTGGATGTGTTACATGTGACAAACAAATTGCTTTTTAAGGCCCTTTTCATAATCAATTTTAAGTATTATAATTAAATTAAAAATGATTTCTGTGTTGTGCTTTCAAAGATGTTTTCTTATTATATTAATTGTTGTAATCAATTAATGTATTAATTGTTGTAATCAATCCTTATTATTATTGTAATGAATTATAATTAAAAAGATAATAGTTTTCATTATATACCGTTCATATTATTTCTAATTTAAAATCCATTAACATTGGTCGGATTATAATGAGGGCGTAATGAACTATTATGCCCTCATATAATGCCCCGGTTGTTATCGATATGTTTGTATACACCGTATCCTAGCAATAAACAGTTCATAATACTTTAGTGAGACATAAATATTATTTATCGTAAATTTATGTAGGTAAATACTCTTATTTATTAAAGAACGTTAAATTCTTTATTCGATAAATATAAATTCATTATTATATCTTCTATAGATAAAGAAATGCATATAAAATAATTTGATGAAATAAATCTCAGATCTACCTACGACTTCAAGGCAAGAAATTCAAATGTTTGTAATTGACACATAAATGTCAAAAATATTTATATGCCACTGTCAAAAATATTTGTACATCATTATGAATATAAAAAAAAGTTAACATCGCAAAAGAATATACGTAAAAAATAATATAAAGGGAATTTGCGAAAAAGTGACGAATATAAAGAAAAAGAAAAAAAATCTGGCGAGAGATTATGTGCTGGCCACATCAGATTTTTTACTTAATTAAATACGTGGGTGGATTGAAAATTGACACAAAGGATGTTCTGTTTTTTAGAGGCGACGGAAATATTGATTGTGGATTACCTTTCTAAAGGAATAAAGATGTATATTATTGTTATTATTATTAGGTACTTACACATTTTGAAACGTACAAAGTAAAATGTAGCAAATATTGGCATAAAATCGAATGGAGTTTGCTACCGAAGTATTGTGGAATACGGGGTCAAAATTTGGTTAAATAAAATCTATAAATACGCAGACGTCAACAGAATTCTACATTTGTAGATTATAATATAAATTTGATTATCATTGCCATGATAGTACAATATCTTTTATCACTTCAATAAAATTTTTATTCCTACTCGGTCATAAAATTTGCTCTCCAATTTGCTGACAATCATCACTACTGCCTTCAAAACCCCTTCTAACCCCAAAATCTCTTACAGGTTGTGCGAATAGCACTTTACAGTAACTGCACGTATTCCATTTGCAATTTTACACCACTAGTAATCCGTCTAGGTTCGCGACATGTTGGTAACACTGTGGCAACATAGTGACATTGCTGCCAACATGAGGATTGTGTAAACCCCTAGAGCGATTACGTCAGGACCTTTGAATTGTATCTAACTGTAACACGGGCGCCACAGACACGTGGGTAGCAGACAGTTTATGAGAAAGAAGTTTTTTGAGGATTAAATTAAAGTTATTGGCAATATCCATTTTCTTCTATTCTCCTCTTCTAAGAATTGGAGATTAAAGCTCTTATTTATTTTTATTCCCTGTACTTATAAATAAAGGTACTAAGAGATTGTAACTTGGGTAAAAAATTCAACATATGTAAGGTATTATTACCAGTAACAGTAATCGTACTTACAAATCTAAAACTTTAGCGTTATTAACATGTGCAATCGTACAATACACTAATCGATAAAAAATGTGTTTTTGTCAGTTTTTACATCCCGCTACCCTTAGTAAGGGAGGTATAGGGATCGTGCTAAAAATCGCATATTGAGATTTTGGCAAATGACCACGTTTTAAGGTCTCTAGAATCCAATTTTAACATTTTCACGATGATGTCTGTGTGTATGTGTAGGTGGATCCTCCACTAATTCAGAAAATTTTGAAACCTTGTATTTCGAACTTTTTCTGTAATGGAAAGAGCCCATTAGATTTTGGTGTAAATCGGATAACCGGAAATGGCACTTTACGAGAAGCTCAAAATAGTTTTTCTTCGAAAAATACCTTTAAATGTTATTTTTTCGACATTAATGTTATTATAAAAATTAAAGATTATTAAATTTTCTACAGATTTGCATTAATACTTTTTCTACATATTATATGGATAAATTATGGGGTCTCGTGGCCACGTGCCTAAGTGTCTGGTCTGGGGAACTGGGTTCAATCCCGACCGACGCCAAATATTTTGAATTTTAAATGGCATAAAATTGACCCCTATGGTGCACTCTCCACGCCAGTAATGAGTGCCCGTGAGGTGTCGCCTGGTAAACGCCCGCACGGTACGAATATGTCATCATCATTACCGATATCTGCGTACAAAGCAGATTGGTACACCCAGCAATGGGTAATATGCCGTGATGATATATATTATTATTTATTATATGGATAAATTTATAAAATTATCTATAATTTAAATCCCGGAGCCTACGCTTTAAACAAACAATACTCCTTGGCAGTTATTCAGATGTATGTAACTGACAGATAAATGTCACTGTCAAAGAACTAATCATTTCAAATATAGTAACGTTTTAAAAAGAAAAATGTAAATAGAACAATAGGAAAGGAAATCAATACAGTTTCCAGCATATGTAAATATGTAGGTATGTATTTAGATTAATAAAAATTAACGATTCGCCAAAAAGTTTAAGCTAATTCTAATTTTTGGATTAGTGAATTCTATTTAATCTAGGTATTTAAAATTTAATCTTCATTTTATTATCAAAAATGTAGTTACTTGGATTAGATTAGTATTTTAAGAAATACACTGCCAAAATTAGAGTAAAATTCGCTAATCCAAAAATAAGTAAATAAATAATAAATAAATAAATATATCGTCACGGCTTATTACCCATTGCTAGGTGTGCCAATCTGCTTTGTACACAGATATCGCTAATGATAAAATATTTGCACCGTACGAGCGCTTACCAGGCGTCACCTCGTGGGCACTCATTGCTAGGGTGGAGAGTGCACCACAGGGGACAATTTTGTGTCATTTAAAATTGGAAATATTTGGCGTTGGTCGGGATTGAACCCGGTTCCCCATATTCTCGACCTGACACTCAAGTACGCGGCTACGAGACCTCATGGGGTCTCAAAAATAAAGATTAGCTTAATCTTTTTTGTGACTTGTGCGGTAAATGGCGGGAGGTTTTGTGTTGGCCACACCAGATTTTTTTACAGATATGAATGGTTTATCTAAGCTGTAAACTTAAGAATTTACCTTAGCATTAGCGTTAAGACTTTGCATTAATAATTCGAGTATAGACAAAGGCATGCTACGGTATATGTAGTTCTAATTTTAACCTTAGCATTATGTCCTAACCCTAGAATAAGGCAATTTCTAAATTTTTAAGTCATAATCCTTATGCCGACCAATCAGAATATTATATGTTAGTGCCCTCTAGCTTAATTCCAGTTATTTTCGCGACTGTCAATTTTAGGTTTGACTTTTGTTATTTTTGAAAAATTCTGTTACATTGTCTTGAGTAAAAATGAGTGTCATTGAAAATATACGCGTATACAATTAATATAGTTATTTGAACAATACAGATATATTTATGATAAAAAAAGACGTGTCGCTGTTAGAAAAATGACATTACCGGCCTACTCTTATTGGAAGTACACGTACCTGACTAGTCCAGTCAAGTTATACAAAGATCCTTGCAAATCTATAATTTTTGGAAATGTTATAAGAACTAAGGCCAGTGATAAGAAACCAATTTTGCAGAAAAGAAAGCCCTGTGCCACCAGAGTTATAGGGAAAAAAATACGAAATTATCCGCCTTTTTCGGTTTTTCCTCAATTTCTCTGTTTCTATACATCGGAGAGTAATAGTTATTTATTAAATGAGTGTGGAAAAAGTTTAGCCACGTAGCCCACAGAGCGAGGGGCTAATTTTCTTTAGTGACTAATATACATTCCACACGATTGTAATACAACGTTTTATCCAACAATTTTTTAAAACTTCTTAAATCATTTTTATGTTTTCATTCATCTTTTGACACTGACTAGACAATTGATGTAGTATTTTAAATTATAAAGTAGCCATTGAATGGTTGTTATGATTTTGTTATATTGTTATTCAAAAAAAATTGCTGTAATAATTATTGTCTGTCATTGGGAATTATTTGAAAGAAAAATTCATTAAATTGGGTGAAAAGGAAGACCTTCTTTTAAAACATATTCACTTAGAAGGACAAGCAGCAGCTTTGAATTTAATTCCGAAGCAAGTATCCAACTAACTCGTTTCTCGTTTTCATTTCATCATCCGCACATAACAGCTGTCATTGTGTAAAGATAAGTTACCTATTTTTTCATAAATGTTAATATTTATTGAAATACATAAGTTTCATGATGTTAAATTATTTCAATAATAAATTAATTTTGTAAAATTGCTTTTTATTTATATTAAAAAAAACACAAAAATCAGTAATAATTCCTCCGTGACTTCTAAACTATTCTCTCACAAAGTGAGTAATGTTGTACATTAGTAATTTCAAATAACCATAGTAACAAGTATATTATGAGTCAGTGTTGGATAAAAGTTGTTATTATCAATATTGTAGGAGACAAAACTTGCTACAATATTGCTTCACTCATCAGGGAAATTTGTTTACATTACAACAATGATTGGTACCTAGTATTTACTCTTAATCAGAGTTAATAAAGCTATGTCTAAATTAATTAATTCAATTGTATGTTAATGATTTCAATGTATATTTAAATGTTAATTAGTTAGTTAAAGAACGAATATTATTTGCCCCTTTCTTGACAATAGTTTTCATGAAAATATTATCAGATAATGAAAAAATTAAGTAACACCTAGAATGAATTTCTAAAACTAATAGAAATACAAGTATTACAATAAATACAAAAGAATTAATTTTCTTTATAGGTAAGTAATTTACGACGGTTTTTTTTGTATGTTAACATAGTATTTTTAGAATTCACTATAAGTACAGATATGTAAATACTCGTATGGAACGAATATGTAAATTCAATTGCATTGTTTGAAACGTCGACATACATGAAGAAATATGTAGCAAAATTTTATTCTTCAGAATAAAATGTATTCCAGTTTTCATGTCATAAAAGAATTGAACATAAATTTTATTGTTCGCCCAATTTTTGTATTATAAAAATAGCTACTTTGTTACATATTTTTATATGTCTTATATTAAATAATTCGAAAAATGATATAGAACACGTACGATAATATATTTTACGAGTACACATGAGAAAGTACCAAGAATTATCATACTAGTTTAGTTTTGTTTTATTTATTTGCAAAATATTGTAGCTTAATGTGAGAACACTTCTTGTGAACATTTCGTAAATAAGTGACTTAAAATCAACAAACTGTCAGTGTTTATAACACCGATAAAATCTTTCCGCGAGCCTTCCCTGAAACTTGACAATCTGCACCATTATTGTTGATTACAAATGTCACTAAAACTAAATCGCCCAATTAGTGACATTTATACATAATCAACATCAACAGTGTAAAATATCAAGTTTTACAAAAAGGTATTGACAGGTTTGAAGTCAGAGGAGGAACATGGATAACACACTTTTTATTAATGGTGACTGTTTTGGCGTGCTTCTCTGTAAACCAAATGCATTGATTAGTGAAAGTAACAGATATTTCTAAATATCTAAGTACTACGTCACTTATTGTAAACTCAACATCATTTATGACAACCAACAAATATTGTTTTTTTTTTTTTTGGAACATCTTGATTTTTAGATTTTAATTTATTAAGAAGCAGGTTTGTAATAGGTCGGTCAGATTACGACTTCTTTCTTCTTTATCATATCATGAACTATACTTATATAACATCCTGTATAGTGTCACCTTATTCTAATAGGTGATGGAGATAAACAATAGGAGAATGAACGTAATTCGATTACAAATTCACAGTTCGGAAGTTATTAAACGTTTCTCCGAATTATATTTTTGTTTTCATTTCCTCTTATGATTTCATTCTACATTTATAATATATAATACATACCATATTATCTGTGTACAAAGCAGATTGGCATACCTAGCAATGGGTAATAAGCCGTGATAATATATTTATTTATTTATTTATTTATTTTATAATTCATACTATATAAATATGACATATCAACGTAGTATCCTAACACTGAAAGTTGAACTTATGAAATGTGTTACGATATATTTTATATCGCAATAGTTGACACAGTTGCTAGGTTACTATGTCATTATTTTCTAGCTAGACAAGGCCGTTCAAAATAAATTATTTTTATTTTAAATAATTTTTAAATATAGTTATTTCATTAAATAGACACATAATTTTATTAAATAAATACATAGATAATGAGGTGTTGCAAAAAAATTAACATATATTTTTTCTTCTGAAATTCGAATAAGTACGTTGTACAGTGTAATTAAATAAGATTTTCTGTTCAAATTTCTGTATATATTAAGCAAAGTAGCAGTTTAAAAATATACTTTTTGAATTGGCGCCAAATTACACTGTCTGTGGCATCAGACATACATTAGCCAATGACAAAATTGGAAAGATGACGAAAAAAACAAAACAAATGTATCATACATCAACGTCAATGATTGATTTAATGACAACTGTGTGACATAAGGTCTGACTTATAGTGCAGCGTGATTTTTGGTTCTTTAGCGTAGGTCTTAGTTATTTATTATTATATTACAGCGTTATATTTCATAGTTTCATGCCCAGTATTATAAAAGATGGATAAGTAAAGCACTAGCAAAGTAAAATTTACTCCTGAAGTAAAATAGTTTATTCCAGAGATTTTCGTCAAAACAAGAATAAAAATACTAGCTAAGTAAATCTACAGAATAAATTACTCCACCGATGTTCGAGGAAGTAAATTTTATTGTGTATAATAAATTTAACACATGTCAACATTAATTAAATTAAATTCATTATAAATTTAATCCCATATATTATTTTTACATTTATTTATCTCCAACATGTTTTCTTTGTCTATTTCTGAGTAATTTTCCGCCGTTCTCTCTTTTTTCCATTTTAGTTGACACCTGACACATTATGACACACACACTTTATTTTCTATTTTGACTTTTGAATTTATTTCGCGTCAGGAACATACAGAATACAATATTATTAAAACATATATAAAACATATTCCAGCGAATAAATCCTCTTCAGTTGAAGATTGACATTATCGTCAGTAGTGGTCTTAAGCAATACCGTCTAATAACATTTTATCCTGGATTTATCAATCTCTCTTATGGTCCAATAGTGCAAAGATTAGCCGGTATAAGAAACCGTAGCCTGAGTGCATCATTTTCCAGCTAAAAAAATAAATGTATTCTATAGTTCTTATTTAATTATAAAAATATTAATATTTACATCAAAATGATCTTTACAACAAAGAAGTTTCGATTTTGTTTTTATATTTACTTGCGACAACCATTTCATTCTTCTTTCTTCGTTTTGAGGCACTATGTTTTATGTTTCCTTATTATCAGTTCTATTTGGGCACACTGCACAAAACACTTTTTTACAACCATGTTTGATTATTTCCAAATACAAAAATCAGTAGTAGTTGACAGATGTCATGACTGTCACTCGTTTAAATTCCGTTGGTGGCAAATGTAAGCCACACCCTCATTGGTTAGGTTTATTCTGACATCATCAGGCGAAATGGGAAGCGGAAATTCAAACATTATAATTTCAAAGACAATTTTCTCATGAATAAAGAATAATACGAAAAAAATAAAAAATAGGGACTAAATATTTTTTCTTATTCTTTTGATTAAAGCAAAGAAAAAAAAAACCGTGCAACACCTCATTATTTAAATAATAATAAATTGTATTTTATTATTATTTATTTATGCTGGTCTAAAAAATAATGTTGAAATATCTTAACTCGTGTGTATAGACATTGACTTGCACTCCGCTACGCGTTGTGCGCCAATTTACACACGCATGATATTTGGTATTTTTTTCATAACTTGTTACGAAAATAACTATATCGTATAAGTTTCTGTATTATCTCTGTACATCACAGAAAAGGAATTATATTTCGTTTTTATACATTCTAATGATGATTTTATTGTAATGAAAAATGAAATAAAACAACCTTTTAGTTTAAGTTCTCTACATTTTAATTTAAACCAACGTTTCGACAGCATATACTGCTGCATTCAACAAGGCAAAAACATAAATAAGTAATTACAAAACAGAGCAAACAAGTAACCATGGAAAAATTTATAATACATTTATTAATATAGGAAGCCATATCCGACTCACACAAATTCTCATACATGTATCTGAACGTAAACACACCTTTACCAACTGCGGTAATACGAAAAGTTCATAGTTCATACATACATCTTTGTCTGTTTTTATTGGATTATAAATACTTTCTTCAGATCATTTTATTATTTTTAATTTTTCTTATATTATTTTCCAAATATGATTTTAATATTGCATATTCACATTTTACAATCACCAAACATTAAAAAATATATTTCTTTTGTGAAACATCGTGTAGATATAAATAAAAAATCTGGTGTGGCCAACACAAAAGAGATTAAGTTAATACTTATTTTTTGATTAGCGAATTTTACTCCAATTTTGACAGTTTATTTCTTAAAATATAGTCTAATCTAATACAAGTAACTACTTTTTTTAAATCCCTCAACAGGATTAAATCCCAATTACAGAGTGGGTTCACATTCACACACATCCATGTCTTAGTGGGATTCGAACCCAGAGCCCCAAGGGCACTCATGACATGAGGCGTTGCTCTAACCATTGTGCCACCGGAACTATAATAAAATGAAGATTAAATTTTAAATACCATGATAGAATAGAATTCACCCGTGGAATTCACTAATCCAAGTATTAGGATTAGCTTAAACATTTTTGTGAATCGTTAATACATACCTACATATTTACTTATGCTGGAAACTGTATTGAATTCCTTTTCTATTGTTCTATTTCCTTTTTTCTTTTTAAAACTTTCCTAATATTATTTTGAAATGATTAGTTCTTTGATAGTGACATGTATCTGTCAGTTACATACATTTGAATAACTGCGTTTTGTTTGTTTAAAGCGTAGACTCTGGGATTTAAATTATAGATAATTTAATGAATTTATCCATAAAATATACAGAAAAAGTATTAATTCAAATCTGTAGAAAATTTAATAATCTTTAATTTTTATAATAACATTAATCTCAAAAAAATTACATTTAAAGGTATTTTTCGAAGGAAAACTATTTTGAGCTTCTAGTAAAGTGCCATTTCCGGTTATCCGATTTTCAACAAAATCTAATGGGCTCTTTCCATTAAAGAAAAAGTTCGAAATACAAGGTTTCAATTTTTTTGAATGATAGTATTTGAGTTAGAGTGGAGGATTTACACACACACACACACACACACACACACACACACACACACACGCACGCACGCACGCACGCACACACGCACGCACGCACACACACACACACACACACAC
This sequence comes from Harpalus rubripes, assembly GCA_963082715.1. Lineage (NCBI taxonomy): Eukaryota > Metazoa > Arthropoda > Insecta > Coleoptera > Carabidae > Harpalus > Harpalus rubripes. The sequence continues at coordinate 61,345,398 of OY720452.1, forward strand.
ACACGCACACACACACACGCACACACACACACACACACACACACACACACACACACACACACACACACACACACACACACACACACACACACACACACACACACACACACACACATCATCGTGAAAATGTTAAAATGATTCTAGGGACCTTAAAACGTGGTCATTTACCAAAATCTCGCTATGCGATGTTTAGCACGATCCCTATACCTCCCTTACCAAGGGTAGCGGGAGGTAAAAGAGAAAAGTAATAATTTAGTAGAAACCGGGACATTACAAAACCTGGACGGGACGCCGGGACGATCTACGAAATCCTGCACTCGCCCGGCCAAACCAGGACCGATGGTCACTCTAGGTCTACTTGACATTTTTTGCAGCCGAAGGTAGGATTCTTATTAGACAGGCTTCGTATATAGGAAAATACATATATCATCACGGCATATTACCCATTGCTGGATGTGCCAATCTGCTTTATACGCAGATATAGTTAAAGATGATATATTCGTAGCAAGCGGTAGCACACGGCAACTCATTGCTGACGTGGAGAGTGCACCGTAAGGGTCACTTTTGTGCCATTTAAAATTCAAAATAATTTTGACATCGCTCAGAAACATTTCTCGTTTTTAAAATAAATTTATAGAGAGATTAGTTGAAAGATTTAAACCAACATCATCCTCCATAAATTCTAACCTCAGCCACATTTCTAACCGCAAACCACAGCTTCCATAACTATCTACTTAACCCCCCTCTGAAACCACATAAGACAAATCAACTTCATCTTAGCACAATACACCTACACGTCTACACACACGTTTACAAATGTGAGGTTATGTATCCTCTGGGGAATTGCTCAGTTCGCGAGCACAACACTAGCGCCACACCTCGCAGGCGGCGCGTCGGGCGTGGGAACTAATCACAAGTGATTCATAATCGACACCCACACTCCAGGGCTTCGTACAGGAACTGTTATAGACTTAAGGCTTCCAAGAAAGGTAAGATTGAGAAAATGAGTGGGTGGATTTTGTACGGTTTAAATACTGCTAAAGATGCAACAAAGAGAAATATTAAATAAAACGGGAGTTAAGGTAATCCTTGATCTAATTTAAGTTTTGTGTTGCTCGGATGTTATTTATAAATTTGCGAAACAAGTTGTGAAACATAATGAAGTGCAATAATTGGGACCCGTAGAATAGTATACGACATTATCGGAATATTAGGAAAGTAATGGGTCGATTCTGCTTACATCTGTAAGTCTTACAGATCTGTAAATCTGTAAGAACATAATAAAAACGCACCAATTTTCAAAATTATACATATGAGTGTAGGTTTCGTTGCGATTTTGTTCATTATTTACAAATTTACAGATCTGTAAGATTTATAGATGTGAACAGAATCGACCATAAGTTAATGGCAGCTAGTAAGAACTATCAGATAAGTAAACATCGCAAACCATCATTTCGTTTAACAGAAAAAGATGTCCCCATGCTTTGATTTTGTACTTTCATTTTAAAATGTACGAAAGATCAGTAAATTTAAAAATTCAGATTTTTGGCAAGGAAAAAATTATCAACTGAATGTATGAAATAGTTATTTATGATATAAGTGTTAAAAGTGTCATTTTAATTTGTGAGAAGGAAGTTTGAAACACGACGCAAAGCGGAGTGATTCAAAACTTCGAACAAAATAAAATCACTTTTAACACGTATATCATACACTATTTTTTCTACAAACACATTTATTTCATTTAAATTTGTATGTGTAATTTTTTTTTTGACATATGTCAAACATGTCGATTTGTTGTTTTTTATACGTCATTACCAAGAGGTAATTTACTTTTAACCCTAGAATTAAAATATCGCATTTTTAATTGAAGTATGCCGTGTTAAAAATTCAATTTTTAATAGTGTTTGTAGAAAAAATAAATTTAAATATGTAACGTGATAAATATAAGTCGGGACCGATTTCGAGTCCGGTTTCAAGCCTCTTACGCCTTTCATTGTTCAATGATTTTTTTTTTCGATTGAATTTTTCGTTTACCTGTTATATAAATCAGTTAAACATGATAAGAAAAAAATAAACCTGCGTCCCTTAAATACTTTTGCGCCCTGGGTCTTTTTCCTTAAATCCGCCACCGACTTTATTCCAAATTCTGCTATTATCGCATTTTTAAAATATGGAATCCATTTTCAAATACATGAATGCACATAAGAACGAAAGTTGAATATATGATGCTACGTCAGATAAAAGAACTGAGCATTCGTGTGAAAGTGGAAGATATGTTGAATAACGTATACCGTCAGTGGCAATCAAAACATGGACTATAAGATTTACGCATTATGATAGTGGGCAAAAAAATAAAATACCCGTATTTTCATATCGATTCGATTTATTCGAAGTTTACGAGAAAATAGTATATTAAAACACAAGTATCATAAGGCAATTTGTTAACGTACGAGTCCAAGATTGGAAAACGAGCCGCCAAAGGACGAGTGCGTCAACAGGCCTTATGATACATGTTTTTTATATTATTTTTTCTATTGAGGTAATTTTACAATTAGATTTTTAAAAAAAGGACTTGTCAAAAATATGAGTTGGTGTTTTTTTATCAGTTATGTTGGTAGCGCTTCCCGCTAAAAATTTAAATTTCACATTTTGACAGTTTTTGTATCTTGTGATTTTGTCTGATTGTTTACATTAAAACATTGTATCAAGCATTATACAGAGGAAAACCAATACATACAATGAACTCCAAGGTTTATTAATGAACCATCCTGATTTGACATATCGGTGGTTCGTGTTGGTTATTATCATAAATAAAACTTGAATATCGGATTGAAGGATGTTACGTGGACCATCAAACCTTTTTATTGAGAAAACAACATACAAATAAAACTCTTTAAATAATGAAATACTTTAATGAACAATTTATTGATCTAGACTTTTACTTTCCACCATTTTGTCAACACTCACTGCTCAGATGCACAGATGACGGCAACAGCTGTTCTTACAATTTTTAATACAAAACATATATGGCATTCATAATGTTTAAATCATATTTAAAAATTTAATATTCGATAGTTCGCCCCAACGTGGAACTGGAAATCATGGATCAAAACGTCAACTTTTCATATTTATTTGCCAGTAGCCGCCACAAATTGAGTAGACAGTGTCAACATTTTCAAGTAACATGCATCATTACATTTCATAACCTGTCTGGAATAACAATACATTCAATTCAAAATTGCATTCCCATAAATTTAAATTGTAATAAATAAAACTTACAGTTTTAATTATTTTGACAAAGTAAACCTGAGCGTATTGTTTCTTGTTTCATAATTTTTTAGTTGAAATTTTAACTTCACAGATTCTTCTTTCTTAACTAACACGGCTATAGCTATAAATTTATTTTCTTTCTAGTCCTGTCACCTAGAGAAAGAATAAAAATCTACAATTAGAAGTAATATTTCAACACAAACAATTTACCATTTTGAGGTTATCTGTCAGTTAATGAAAGCATGTCTACCATCTCTAGAACTTGAAAGGCGTCAAACACAGTACGTTTATAGATCAGTGATAAAAAGTGCTTTTATAGACTCATAAGAACACCGAAATAGAAAATAATTATTATAAATTTGGAGAAAGGATATGTGACGTCCGTATGGTAGAATCGAGAAAGAAGACCAATAAATTGGGAGGGAAAACGATAGTTATAGCCAGCTGTGTGTATGCCATGACCTACCAGAGCATAATCTCGACGATAATCTATAACTATCTCTTTCCTTTTTAGTCTATCGGTCTTTTCCCACGATTCTACCATGCACACGTCACATATCCTTTCTCCAAAACATTAAATTGCTAATAATAATATTATTACAAAATAAAGTTTAGTTTTTATTATTATAATGAGAAGATGGTTAGTTTTTATATTTTATGATATACAGGGTGGAAATGAAATAAGTGCATTAAATTAACCAGTAATCTAACTCGACGAGAGCAACAATATTTCTTAATAACTTTTTTTTCTAAGTCTTTTAGAATTTGAGTTAAAATTCTTTAAAGATTTACTGCATATTTCGTTACCCGCCCATGGAGAACAAATGGCTGCTGCCGTATTCACGTGGGATATAAACAGTTCAAAAATTGTCGGTTATCAGTTACACTTGCAGTCACAGTAATTAATAAACGAATCAAAGGAAATAACATTTATTATTAATTAATTCGTAATAGTACAATTTTTAAAATAAAGAAATTTAAATTTTAGATAACAAAATTATAAAGTTGTGTATTAAACCAGGCTTTTAATCACCTGTGAAGACAAGTAGAAACGAGGTAACGAGGGGAGGAAGAGCAAAAGCATAGTAATTAGGTTATGAGATGATTATCGTCGACAAATCATAATAGTTTAAATACGTTATTCAAAAAATGTAAGTACAAACTATTGTCCATTTAGAAGAGGTACATGAGTACCAATAATTAGTCGTCCATTTATTGTTCGCGCCCAAACATTTTTTAATGAAAATTTTTACAGCATTTTCGTCTGTCGAGATGTGTATTGTGCATAAGAAATACACCTTCCCAAGTAAATTAAGTCTCATTAATGAACATTATGAGCCATTCCCAAAATTGAAGCTTGTTATGTGCTGAAAACATTTAACTTTTTGCACATAGTATGGATTCAACTGTTGATTTTTTTAAATTTGTCATATGTGACACTCCGTATTGTGATAAAGATGTACAAGATTAACAAATGTGCGAATATTAGGAACAGTGATTTAGAAACGCTCCGTGTAAATGCGTTGGCAACTCCATGACACTGTCTTTATGTCAATAAACCAAAGGTAAGTAATTACAATGTCTGTGTACTCGCATTTTGACAGAATTTTACCTTATAAACAAGTTTATTACTTATGTCAAAATTTAATTGCAACAACTGACAGGACTGTCAATTACTAAACAAATTTTTTCATAGCTATTGCTACTGCATTCAATTATCACAAAAATATTTGGAACGACTCGTCAATTTACGGGGTGGTAAAAATGCTAAAAAAATATGCGATTTCGAAAAAAAGTTATATAATGCACTTATTTCATTTACACCCTGTATATGAAAATTTGATTATGGTTACATACCTTATTACTGACCCTACAAATTATTTTAAACGTATAATGAAATCACAAAAATTAATGTATTTCCACATTTATAAAAATATATAAATATATTAAAAATAACTTTCGTAGGTAGTCAATAATTGAAAATACTGATATGCATAGATAATATATAATTTATTACAAAGAACTAATCGTACATCTATTACAGTACTATCACTGGGCGCCAGTCGACGCGACTATATCACTTCCGAGTTCCGATTAAGTAAATTTATTTGAAAACAAATTAATGATTATGAACAATAAATTACTTAATATGTAAATACGAACAATGGACGAATTCAGCAGGCACTTGTTTAGCGTTCAGCAGCAAATTCAACTATATGTATGCATGTGCACATCGTCTCTGTACGTGGTAAGAGGTGGTTTTGCAATTATGCACGTCATCTGAATAATGTAGAACAACAGGCATGAAATTAGAATGAATACTAGAACAGGGACATTAATGCTTATAGTTCTAGATAAGGATCAAATTAGATGCTCTGAAAGACTGGCATGGAATTAGAAAAAAAATAATTAAATATTTATTGAATATTGAATCAAAATCGTATACATAAGTATTTGATAATAATAAGTTATCATCCTTCGTAATAGGGTACTACAATATATAGGGAAAATATAACTATCTTAGATAAAAATGGAAAATATACATAAATTAATGAGTAGGTATTAGTGAAAAAAATAAATAAATGCTCAAATATTTATAAATTCATATACGTCCATATAATAAGAGGGAATCACTGCATATTTATCTCACTTATGAAGATAGTAGGTTTGTTCGTTCCGCTATGCTGCGTTTTACCGCAAAACGCGGCGGTAATTGTCGCGGTAATAATTTAAGTTACTAAAAATTATTTTTCTGTTCGATCCGTTTGCGTTAAATTATTTTCGAAGATACTTCAGACTATTATAATTATAAAGGATACTCAGTAAAAATATATTATTCCATTTTCCATTATTTTAATTGTTTACTATTGTTATCATTTAAATTTACCTTGTTACAAATCATAATTCATATGACATTGACATTTATATATATTTTACAAATGTATTTCAATTTCTAAAACTGAAACATTACATAGCATACTTATTGAAAAATAACAATTTTTTCCTAATATTTATTTGTCAAACACTGTCATACTGGCACTTCATATGTAGACGCGAACATTACCGCCGATTATTTTTATACCACCGAGTCATGAGTCACTGTAAAAATTATCACCGCCAGCTGCCGCGGCGTTTTACCGCAAGTTACTAGAAAAACGGAACGAACAGAATCTAGTGACTTTACAGTGAACCGCGAATCGAAAAGAACAGCAAATTTCACCGCCGCGGTTTGCGATAGACGCAGGGTGGCGGAACGAACAAACCTATTATAAATGTAATGCTGGTTGTGACGTTTCAGGTCTTAAGCAATTACGGCCGGTTTCACAATAAATATAAAGTTACTTTAATTTTAAAGTTTGATCTAAAAGTGAAAAAAAGCGTTTCATAATTCAACTTTAACTAAAAGTTGTTAGTTTAAAGTCCTTTAAAATAAAGTCATGCGAGAGTTGCTTTACGGGCTTAAAGTAGATATTTAACTTATCAGTTTCGATTTCACATTTTTGATATAAATGTTTTCTTCAACTTCTTCAAGTTTCGACGATGTTAATATTAAACAACGAAAAGTATATTAGCCACAAGTTAATAATTTATTATGTGGAACGAAAAAGAATTTTATGATAGATTTAGGTTAAGGAAAACACAATATTATTTGTATTTTAACACATAGAAGAAATAATAAAATTAGTAATACATAAATAAATCAAGAGATATATTCATTTTAATTTTTAGAGGTGGTTTCACATCACATTATGTATTTAATAATTCCAATATTAAATCCAAGTCTTCTTGACACTGTTCTGTTTTTCCAAACCATATTTTCTAACTATTCATTTTTGTTCATTTTTTTTCAAACTGAATCCTACAAAATTTTGCAAATGAATATTCAAATATTCAGTAACCTAACCTATAAACTTGCTTACCTTTTCCTTTCATTGAATTTTGTAGTTTTCATTTTCTTACATTCGAACACATTTTCGTGTTTATATATTAATTAAATCAAGGAGTATTATTCATCAAATGAAAAATTTCCACCTCTATTTCTTGTAGACATAATTATAATACATTATTCTGACAGTCAGTCTTACAACAGCTCACGATTTTTAACTAAAAAGTTTGTTCTAAAATCATTTTTAATACTTTAGAACTAATAGTAGATTAAGATGAATGTATATTTTTTTTATTTTTTAAATCAAGGAAAGAAAGAAAAGAATGCTAGCCGGTGGGATTTGAACCCACGATCTCAACATTTGTACTGTTGCGTTACCAACTACACCACGGCTGGGCTACAAATCCGCCAGTCTATACAATCTTTTCTTAAGTTATATTCTCATAGACTTGTGTATGAGACCCGCATCACATGTTAGGTGTGGAGTATATCTGAACTACCACTACGTTTAAACACCTGTGAATTGTCGAACATTCGCACAACCTTACCAGGAATGTATTGCAAATAGGAGATTAAGATGAATGTATATTTATTTTTAATTTTTTAAATCAAAGAAAGAAAGAAAAGAATGCTAGCCGGCGGGATTCGAACCCCCGATCTCAACATTTGTACTGTGCATGTTACCAACTACACCACGGCTGAGCTACAAATCCGCCAGTCTATACAATCTTTTCTTAAGTTATATTCTCATAGACTTATGTATGAGACCCGCATCACATGTTAGGTGTGGGGTATACTTTAGAACTACTTTATATAAAGTAAAGGAAATTTTTATTGTGACACGTACATATTTTATAGTTTATATAAAGTCACTTTAAAATAAAGTTTAACTTTATCTAAAGTTTGCTTTTACTAATTATTCTGAAACCGGCCGTTAGATTTTTTGATTGGTTGCCTGACTTTAAAAACGGGACGTGCGCTCGGGGTTTGGTGAGAGGATATGAAAGGTGGCACCCCAAATCCTGACTTTAAAAATATATATCTCGCTTTTAGGTAAAATTTTCAAACCGCGTTTGCATCAAAATTTTTAATTCATTGTCTTTGTAAAAATAAAAAAAATGTTAGAATCCTTTTAGAAGAATTCAGTCGTCACTGATACATTCGAACTGGTCCAACAATCGATTTTTGTTGTCAGTAGTGACGTTTATTTATAATGGTACATAAGATACTACTGTAATTTTGTTATTATAAAAATATATGTTATAGCAAAAGCATTCAAAATTCAAAACTACATCAACTGATAAATTTATTTGCAAATCTAAAATCAAATATGTGAAAAATAAGATACTCGTACGGCTATGAATCAAGGTAATATATCTAAATTAAAACATAAACTTACGCTAAAGTGACCAGATCTCTTTGACGTCAATGCTGGACACTGTATATTAGACGAAAAAAAAAATACCATGTACCATATATGACAATTATATTTATAGAATCATCTTTAACTTAACACTAATAAGTCTGTTAAATTACACAAATGTTTCACCATATTATTAGTGTATCGATATTTGAGAAAAATAAATAGGTCATTGGATATAGGCGAAAATGTAAATATAGCAGTTTTTTTGCGAATACTTTCCAAATGTGAAGTAATACTGCATTTTGGTTCGCACCTCTTTAGGAAACTTTTATATTTTCGTTCGAAAGGCGATGCTCAAGTTTTTTTTCTCTGTTGAATTTCGAGTTATAAGTTTTAATGTTTATATAAACGCCAAATTGGAAAGAACAATTAAAATTTTTTTTTAGATTTCCAACCATGTGCCTAATCGTCTATGGTTCTTTGTTTTCAACTACAAGAATTCAGAAATAATATTAAATTTATATATTGAAAACAATGATTAACGAAACAATTGAAAAATACAATGAAAGATAATAATTGGTTATTTTTAAGTTATTTTTTCATTCTCATTAATATTTTGCAAATATAAGTAGCATTCAAACATTTTTCAAATTTCGTTTTAAATATGCCATTGGCTACTAATACGTCCGTATAAGAATATTACAATAAATTAAAATACACAAAACTTTATACAATTTTGAGAATTAAAATTGAAATTATTTTGTACAATGAACTATTCCCACAAAGCCATAGATATATCTCTATACACCAACACGGTTTTATGCCAATGCGGTCCACTATATCTAATTTGTGTACGTTTACGCTGCAAGTCTCTGAAATTTTGGATAAAAACGGTCAACTTGATGTTATCTATACGGAATTCTCCAAGGCCTTTGACAGGATCAATCATGATATTTTACTTTTAAAAATGCAAAATTTCGGTTTCAACACATTACTGATCAATTTTTTTCAATCGTACTTAACGAATCGGCTACTTTACATAGTCTATAAATGGACACAAGAGTAATGGATACACAGCTAAATCCGGTGTTCCACAAGGTTCGAACCTTGGACCTTTCCTGTTTCTACTGTACATTAACGATATTTGTAGACACGTTGAATGTGATATTCTATTATACGCAGATGATATTAAGATCTATAAAGAAATTCGAAACATACAGGACTGTAATGAATTACAAAATAATCTAAATTGTATTCACTCCTGGTGCGAAAGATATAATCTACCTTTAAACATACAGAAATGCTCATTTATAACTTTTACTCGTAAAAAAATCCAATTTCATTTATTTATGAAATCGAGAGAGTATCTTTAGATAATTGTGTACATAAAAAAGATTTGGGTGTCACTTTTGGCCCCAATCTAGCTTTTACTATGCACATAACTCAAACGGTGTTAGCATGTTATAAAACTCTTGGTTTTATTGTACGTAATTCTAGGATTTTTTTTAAATATACACACTAAGAATTTTTTAACCAATTTTAACACTAAAATTGGTTCCAGGAGGTCCACCAGATTACGTGTAATTTGAACAAAGTATCTGTTTGGTTAAAAAGTACACTGGAAACTGGTTTAATATTTAACACAAAATTTCTACTTAAAAATATTAGTGCGTGTTAAAATTTACACTGAAATTCGTATTTTAACTAAATGTACGAGTAAATTACCTTCTACACTAAATAGTGTAAAGTACGCGTTTCAGTAGCACCTCTTGGTGTATTCATTTACTCGTACTTGCGTAATTTTTGCAGAATATGTGTTAAATAAGGTAAATATTGAAATATAAATAATATAATTTTATTATATCCAAAAATACATAAGTAAATAAATGACGGACACTTATCAATGCTGAACAAGTCATGCAAATGCTGGACAATCCAGCCTAATGCTGGACGGATGATCAGTTTAACTTACGCTACAGCAAAAGTATTCTCAAGAATGAGCATCGTTTTAAAATTGAATGTCCTAACTTGGTCGAATCAAAATGAATTTTTGAAAGACAAGCGTGTTATATCCAACCTTATCGCACACGCATCTGGTCATTGCAATGAAATAGATAAATTTATGGCAATTTGTTAGTTCGTTCAAGATAAAGATGAGCTTATAATAAGATTTTTTAAAATAAAAAGTTACCAAACTGACGGCAGAAAAGGTGGTTTCTCGGCAAACCCATCTATTTTCGAAGTGGCTGCAAAAACTATCTAAATTTGTTTGATGGAATCAATGGCAAAGGTTGGGTCTAGGAAGGATGTGCGACCTCACACTCACACCTGGCTGCGTTTGAAAGTCAAATTTTCTCCTATCCTTCCTAATTCCTCTCACTTCACTGCTCACTCCCATGAAATGGAAAGTGAATCTCCAACAATAATTACATCAGTGCACAGACGCATACCGAAAGTAAAACTTTCAGCAAGCAGCAAGCATTTCTCACAACGAGGCCAAAAGTCACTAAGCATTTAACAAATCTGTAAGCCGGCAGAGAAACTTTAGAAGTTCCATTGATGTGATTCAATTCATACCGTCATAAGACGTAGAAAGGAAAAGACAATAAGATAAATTCCTTCAAATATCAAATAGAGAATAGAAGTTTTACATGATTTTGCACAGGGCTTTTACTTGTAAAATAAAAAAAACTTCTGGAATATTTATAAAAATTAATTTGGACTCGTACTATTTCTGGGGCCTGTTTCTCAAAAAATACGGGACTAATATTACTAGTCCCTACACTAGTAATAATAGTGAAGTTCACTAGTTTTTGTTTCTGAAATATACAAGTGTAAAATACTAGTTATAAGTTGGGAACTAGTATTTACTCGTGTATTTGACAAAAATACTAGTATTTTGTTTCTCAAAATATTTGAGTTGTCTGTCAGACTAGTAATTTACTAGAGAAAAGCTACAAGTGTCAAAAGTCTTGTAAATTTTGAATATAAATTTTACTAGTCGTATTATTTGACATATAATTTAATGGTTCTTTGTTAATGTTAATTCAGATTCATGTAGTGTCTGTCGTTGTTTAGTGTTAATAGATTATTTTAAATAATATAATAATGTGGTCTAGTGATAAAGAAGTAGTGCGTCAAAAACTAATTAAAGCAAGAATAAATTCTGTCCATGCAGAAACTCCATATGAGTGAGAGGTTCCTCATGGCAAATAAGTTAAAAACATTAATTAATTAATTAATTGGGACATTCTTCAGCTAGATATGAACAGAAACCATGTATTAACCATTAACTGTTTTAAGTTTGACCAAAATATGACCATGATATATTATTTCTAGTCTTTGTCTTGTCTACTCAACCCGAAGCGTGACAAGTTTGACAGATTTTTATCCATTCATTGAATTTAACTGCTTTAGACAATTTATTTAGCATTTCGAATCATTCCCAAAATAGTTAATTTCGCATCCAGTGTAGACATTTTTATTGAAAAATAATTTAATTTCAAATTAAAACACTTGAAAATGTCAACGTCAGTCAGAAAATAAAATCACTTTATTTAAAGAATATTGGTTTAAATACTAGTATTTATTTAAAAAAAAACTACTAGACTACTGAAAATGTTTCAGAAACACTATTTTACTTGACTAATAAAATTTCACTTGTAACTATTAACTTGCGAACTAGTAACTTGTAAACTACGAGTAGTAAAATACTTTTCAGAAACACAATTTACTAGTACTATTAAAAATTTCACTGGTAACTATTAACTTGTGAACTAGTAACTTGTAAACTACGAGTAGTAAAATACTTTTCAGAAACACAATTTACTAGTAATATTAAAAATTTCACTTGTAACTAGTAACTTGTAAACTAGTATTTTTTGAGAAACAGGCCTCTGGACGTAGTTAAGTACGTTAGTATACCATACTAGGATGACTAGATTTATAAATCACGAAACCGAGACATATTTCGAAGCATTGAAGTATATTTACAAAATTTATAAATTCACATTGTTTTGATTCCCAAAATCACAAATAAGCTGCACAAACACACTTAAAGTTATATTCGATAAAGAAAACTAAGGTTCGGTGCTGGTTCCAAGTGGTAACCGCGTGGTTTTGTAACCGGGCATTAATAAATGAATGCTTTGCCCTTGATCATCTGTCACATGAACTGTCAATTTAAGAAAAAAAATTGTTGAAAGATAAATTAAAATTATGGATGTTCTTTAATGAGTTTATTTTAACTGCTAGTAGTTCTTCTAATAATTTTTTAGTAAAGTGATAACGAAAATGCATATTCTCAAATTAATTCATACTTCTTGTTAATTCGAAGGTTATGCTATTTTTCTTATCTCCATAATTGTCGCACAAATTATATACAACAAGATTCTAACCTAATTTTTAAAATATAACCGCCAACTTCGCGCGGTTGCTGTGGTCATACAAAAGTAACCAAAATTTTCATGAACTGTATTCGAATTTACAACCGGCTATTGAAAAATCTAACCGCGGTTAGCGTTGTTCCTTTTTCGAAAATACCTTAAATGAATAAAGAAACAATGATCCGAATTCTTATGGTATGAAAAAACGCTATGAGCAGAAATGAAAAACTAACACTGGCCTTCCAATTCAATCCTTAATTGGATTTGCTTTCGCAGCTAAGAATATGGGCCAACGTATTTTAGCCAAAAACTTTTATTTTTATACGAATTAAATGTGCATTCACAAATGAAAATTAGTTTTATAGTTTTTGTTTAGGTTTAAGTAAGTCATTCATAAATGTAAGATTAAATTACCTGAAAATTAGTTTTGATATGTACAGACATCTATGTAAATGCTTCAAAAACAACATTAAAGGGGTCATATACTTTTATATCCAGTAAAATAATTGGGCTGATAAGCTGTAGGGCAAGATTTTTCATCTTTATGTACATTAATTTAAATAGTTTCTGTTCTGTTCTATTATTTTTCATCTTTATGTACATTAATTTAAATAGTTTCCGCTTCAAATTTTGACTGAATATTAAGGAGGCCATATACTATTATATTCAGTAAAAAAATTGGGGTGACAAGTCGTAGGGCAAGAGTAGTACATTATTTTTCATCTTTATGTACATTAATTTAAATAGTTTCTGTTTCAAATTTTAACTGAATATTAAGGAGGCCATATACTTTTATATCCAGTAAAAAAATTGGAGTGACAAGCCGTAGGGCAAGAGTAGTACATTATTTTTCATCTTTATGTACATTAATTTAAATAGTCTCTGTTCTGTTATTTTTCATCTTTATGTACAGTAATTTAAATAGATTCTGTTTCAAACAGCAGTACTCAACAAGACACCTGTGCGCCGTGAAACTGTCACGCGCTTGGCATTACTGGTTATATTTCAGCAATTAAGTTATGACAGTCTCCATGTTTTTCTCGCATTTGTTTAAAAAGCCGAATCCTCCAAGTGGATAATAAATAAAGATGGGTGTATATATCTATATCATTTCAGACTTGTTCTCATTGTGAAGTTTGTGACGCCAAACTAAATCATATACCTAAAGTTTGGACCTTGCAGTGTTTAGCTTTATGAGTTGGATTTAGAGACCCTGAATTCTGAAGTGAGAATGTCATTACATTATATGCGGCCAAAGTTTTTAAATCTAAAGTATAAACCATAAATCTAAACCTAATTTTCATTTGTGAATGTACCTTAAATAACAAATTGCACTTACGCATTATTATACAACAATGGCATAACTTTCAGTTCGAGATATAAAACTTACAAAAAATAAACAATTTTAGTTATTTATTGTGCAAGGCATAAAATTAATAAATAAATTTAGAGTCGGGTAGGAAAACCGGAACAATAACGTGTCCCGAAAAGGTTCATTGCGACACTAGGACATTCAACTCAAAACAGGGACGAATTCCGGCAACCAGGGACGATCGGCGGCTTTTTCCGTTATGCATGAATTTTTCATCCATGTTTTTGGCAGGTTTACTCCTATTAGATTATGTTGTAATGGAGTCCGGTACTAAAAAAAAGTTGCATATATTTTGTAAATTATAAAAATATGACAGTTTTATTATAATTTGTTTAGTGTAGATCTATGACAGTGTTGCTAGGTAATATGATAAAATGTTTTTATTTTATTATTTTACACTTTTATTAGTTATTACAGTTTGACTTGTCCAAATAGCAATGAGATTTTAGCGATTGGAAAATGACAATTAGCTAGCCGAAATAGTTTATTAAAACCGACATTAAAACATAAAGTTACTGAAGGCAACCTATTCTAGCACGAGTTAGAAATTCGATATCGCAAAAACTTACCTACTATAAAACTTGCTACATAATATACTATTAAAATCACTCGTCAATCATTGGCTTACCTTTTATTTAAATATATATATATATATATATATATATATATGAGGGCAGGTCCATAAATTCGCTCCCTTTATATCAAGTAGGCCAGATAATAAAACAAAACTGTATGTTTTTTGCTTACACATCTGTCACAAGTATAATTACAAATTTTGATCAGTTTCGTACAATTAGTTCAATTTTTTATACTTGAAAGAGTGAAGTGATTTGAACAAAAATGTGAAGAATGGACAAAATTAAATATGGAGCCATAATAAAGTTTCTGACAAAACAGGGGAAAAAACCGACAACCATTCGGGAAGAAATGTTGGCAGTATATGGCGACTCCGACTATACAATTAAAAAGTTGTTCCAGCTTTTTAAGTGGGGTAGAGAGTCTCTAGAAAATGACCCGCGCTGTCGTCGGCCTATTGAAGCCACCACCCAAGAAAATGTGGATAAAGTGGAAAGAATGATTTTAAAAAATACAAGACTCAAGAAGAAAGAAATAGCAAAAATATGTGGCATATCAGAAACAACAGTTTTCCGGATCCTTCATGATAATCTTGGTATGTCAAAGGTCTCTGCAAGATGGGTGCCTCGATTACTCACACCTGTTCAAAAACGAACACGAGTGACCACATGTAAAGAGTTCGTGGAATTATGTAGAGATAATCCAGCTGAAATTATTAATAAAATTGTAACAGGGGTTGAAACGTGGGTTAATTTTTATAACCCAGAGTGGAAACAAGAATCGATGCAGTGACACAAGAAGGGCACAGAGCACCCCACGAAATTTAAAGTTGCGCAGTCAGCAGGAAAAATTATGGAAACTATATTTTGGGATTCTAAAGCAATTCTTTAGATTGATCATAAGGAAAGGAATACAACGATAACAGGAGAATATAATGCTAACATCTTACACCGTTTAAAAGAAGCCATTGAAGAGAAGTTTCGTGGAAAATTAGCCACACTTTTGCATGACAATGTCCCTGTACACAGAGCTCGCGCAGCAGTAGCCGCATCGCAAGCATGTGGATTTGAGGAAATAAATCATGCACCCTATAGTTCTGACTTAGCCCCCAGTGACTTTTATCTTTTTCCAAATTTGAAAAAGGAGTTAAGGAAACAAAAGTTTTCGACCAATGAACAACTGATTACTGCTGTAAATATCCATTTTGAAGACAAAGATAAACGTTATTATTTTGGAGGTTTAGAAAAATTAATTGATAGGTGTCATGAATGTATTAAAGTTAAAAGGGATTACATAGAAAAATAAATATATTAAAGCTTTTATAGAAATTTTCTTGTACACTTAGGGAGCGAATTTATGGACCTCTCCTCATAGATATAGAGAGAAAACCGCAGGAATTAATTTACGAGTATATCATTATCTTTACTGATACCGGTTCAATACACTATCAGTGCTTTTATCGAACCCTCTTTGTCTTTTGATTATCGCTATCAAGGAACACCGGTCCCTTCTATTGTAGGGCTAATTGTGCGCGGATGGTTCGCCCACGCCCCCGGTGATTGGCAACTGTTTCCGGTGTAGCTGGATCCTGGGTGCTTGACCTGGCTGTGCTTGTAAACACCTGAAACAACTCAACACGCTCCTGTGAACGCAGCGAAGGGAAATGTGTTGTTCTTCAGGTTGTTGGCATTTACGGAGAGTCAGAATAGATAGTTTTTGTAAACAATATAATTAGTTCCGATCAGAGACAGGGGTAGAAGGTAGGGGCTTGCGTAAATGTAATAAATATATGAGCTGACAGTTTTGTTTGGGATTTAATGATACAGGCTGATTGATAGCTTGAAGTTTTACAATAGATATATTCGTTTTGCAGAGAATTACTTCCTTAAGTAGCTATTCATATTAAATGAAGAGAAAATATTTTTATAATGTTACAAATAAATAGAATTATAGGTACCTATTGTAACGTGCAAACACAGTTGCGCTGAGCAAGGGTCTACGTAAGCGTTTCTTAACCTTTTCAAGGCGCGACTCAAATTTATCTATCGTATTGGTTCCGCGACCCACTAGAAAATTATTTAAAAAAATCTGATGTGGCCAGCACATTACCTTCCGTCAGTACTATGTATTTTGTACAAATTTCATACGGAAAGTTCCTTGCTAAATTAAATATTCTATTTCTTGTACATTACCTTCCGGCAGTTGCATGTATTTTATGCAAATTTCATACAGAAAATTATTTTTTTGTGACGTTTTCTATATGCAGTGTAATGTATCTGCAGAAATAAAAGATTTATTATTATTATTTCTTGTACATTACCTTAAAGCAGTTGTATGTATTTTATACAAATTCCATACAGAAAGCAAAAGATCCTATACCTATTTCCAGTAAAATTATAAGACAAACACACTATGTCAATTTCACTTGACACTGACATCTTTCAATCAAAATTTTCTTAATATAGTAGCTGTTTCCACAGCTATGGCTACTTTATGAAATTTAATTTCTTTATAATTTTTTAACTCTATATCCATTTAATATTAGGTATAAAATTCAATCAAATCGTATAGAAAATATAATATTCTTTAATATTTATAATAACATTAAATGTGAAAAAATGATATTTAACATAGTTTTTTCAAGAAAAACTGTTAAAATCTTCAAATGAGGGTACTTCCGGTTGTCCAATTCTAACCAAAATCTAATCAGCTCTTCGCATGGATGTAACGAAGAGAAATACGAAAGAATTATAATTTTTAGAATTGTAGTATGGAAGTTATCGTAGACGAAAATTTTGTTACACACACACACACACACACACACACACACACACACACACACACACACACACACACACACATACACACACACACACACACACACACACACACACACACACACACACACACACACACACACACACACACACACACACACACATATACAGACATCGTAAAAATAGTAAAATCGTATTCTAGGGACCCTAAAACGTGCTTATTCATCAAAAACTCACCACCGAATTTTTTGACCAAAAACAATACCTTCCTTACCTAAAGGTGACGGAAGGTAAAAAAAAATATATGAAAACAAGAAAATGAATATGTACAAATATATTACATACCTATTTATAAATAAAATAAAATAAAATAAATATATCATTACGGCTTATAACCCATTGCTGGGTGTGCCAATCTGTTTTGTACACAGATATCGGTACATACCTATTTATAAACAAAATAAGATAAATTTATTACCATTGTAAGATCAACAATTACAAATAAAACGAAACTTGTTACAATTTCAATGAATTAATACGAAAATGAATACAAATGCAACAATTTTAATTTTTTCTGATAGTCAAAATATACGAAACATAAATATTAGGTACATTGCCATTTTTGTAGCTTGCAAAAATTATTGTTAATTAATGTGAAACCTGTGTTTGCATAGGTTTCGAAAGTTCTTCAAATCGCGGAAATTCCTAAAATTTATACTTTTAGTAATTAAATGAGCAGAAAAATCAGATTCGCATATATAGATAGGTAGTAGCAAAAGGTAATAATATTTTATTTATTTATTTCCCAAGATTGGTTTTTCTTTTTTTAGGGTAGGGTTATTAGGAGTAACAATTCTACATTGTATTGGTAACATAAATAACATTTTAGTGAAATTTTATATTATGTTTTATAGTTACGCGACCCACTTAAACGACTTTGCGACACAAATTTGGGTCGCGACCCATAGGTTAAGAAACGCTGGTCTAAGTTAATCGATTACGCAATCGTCGCGTGCAAGTGGCGAAGTAAGCGACCTTTTTAATTACTTCCAGTCGTCTGAAGCTTTTGTATTCGATGTTATTATCGGCTGGAATGTTCGAGAGTTCTCCAGCAGGTAATGGCAGATGGCAGCTATATAAATGGGATGCAGCTATGCCCGAAAGCCAGTTACAAAAATAGTAAGTAAGGCAGTTAGTGAGTTTAGTAGCAAAGCAGTATCATGAGAGCGTATGCAGTATAATGTCGAGTGAAGTACCTGGGAAGTTACTGGTATACTGGGATAGCTATGGAAGTGAATACTCAGTAGTATTGAGGAGTATTGAGATGCTAGAGTATACAGGGACAGTACCGGTTAGTGGTACTGGTGTTGAAGAGTTGTGGCATACGGATAGTCGGTGATACTGGATCTGAAGTCAGTCAATTAGTAGAGTTGAAGAGAGTTCAGAAAGGAGTGAATTCTATCCGGGCGTTTGAATATACAGACGCTGTGGAGGTCGGTCAGTTGAATGTGATATAAATAAATAGTGACATAGTTAGTGATATAAATAAGTAGTGACATAAATAGCGTGAAAATAAAAAGTAGATTTAACTGTTTAAATAAATAAATAATCTTAGTGTTTAAGGTTAACTTTCACAATTGATGGATAAACTATGGTATAGTTATCGGAGGTATAACTTTACCCTAGCAATTATACCTTCGATAAAGAAGACTGTCTTTTACAATGTATTTTTATCTGTCAGATAGTTATACCAGGAATTACGTTAAATCACTTTAGGTTGGTATTGGCACAATAAAATTATCTTCTTGTGAGACTATTTTTCTTCAATATTGTTATTATTTTTGCCTTCTAATTTGCATTTTTCACGATGTTAGATGATATAAATGTTATTTTTGATTCGGACAGTGACGTTGAAATACTTGATTGAAATATGTCAAACGTATGAATAACAAAACATCGTTTGTGTATACGTGGTATCCATAAGAACCAAGGATAAAGTTATCAAAGGTTTATACAACCGATTTCCATGGGATAAGAAATAATGGTGTTTATTCTATCTAAGGTTTATCCGACGTTTGTAAAATACAATTTCCAATTTTATACCTGGTATAGCGTTATACAAGGTTTATCTAATGATTGTAAAAGTAATTAATTATATTCTTAGTCTTAAATTAGTATTTAATATTTGTTTAACCATATCAATCGTCATTGTAATTATATTTTAATAATTATTTATCGTTTTAAGAGAGAGTGATTATTTTTGTGGTTGATATTATTATAATTGTTTCGGGTTTATGCTAACCCACTAAGTGGGAAATGCGTGATTTTATGTATATATAATTTTCTGATTTTTACACTTCACCCAAATAGAAAAACGTTACACTATTATTTAAAAGAAAATATATTTTAATTAATGACGTCACATTCAAGATCATGGTTAGGTTTAAACCATGAACACGTATTTATTTATTCATGTCCGTTACGAAGTTTATTGAATGAAGGTTTGTCTGTTTATTGTTTAATCCTCTTCATTTGTGGTGAATCATATTAGCCTATTTATAACTCCTGAAATAACTGAATTACCCACTATCATCATGTTAAATTATTAGCTACAATTCGATAAGTCTCGGCGATCTAAAAACGGAGCTCCTCACGACAGGCGATGACGTCAGCACACTTCAATTACCTCACACTGACCTAACGTAACTACAGTATCGCATGCCATGCCGTCGCCTCGCTATGCTAGCGGACGCGAAATCGCGAGACATACACCTGACGTGTACTGCACACATAACCTCAAAATACAATTTGCCATACGTTCGCAAGCGCAAGTGTTCGTGCTCGCAGGAAGACGAATGACCTTGGAGAGGTGCGTATTATATTGTAAGGCCGAGAAATGAATGACACTTGGATATTGTATGTCGTATTAGGAGTAAGTATGTAATTAGGGGAAATAAGAAACAGAAATTTGAAATTGTGATTTTACTAATATCGTAATCATACACTTGTAGAGTTTTTTTCATAAATAAATAGGAACCTTGAATATTAGAGAAATTTTTGGTGGAATAGTTAAATTGGTGACAGTGATTTATGATTCATGTTTTTTTCGCTGTCTAGAACGTTATTTTTCTTGATCCTTGAATGAGAGAAGAGTGATACTTTGTTATTTGGGATTGGCATATGTGCATTAAATACTTATGCTCGTATTCAAAACGCTCGTAATATAGCAATTTTTTTATTCATACAAATTCGTTATCCATACCAGCCGTAAAATCCATCGTAATATTTAACGACTCGAAATTCGACCGTAATACGTATAACGGCACGTTAAATAGAATATTTTCATTTGTTGAAATTCGGTGCACGCAATTTTGACATTGATATATGGTATTTTCTTTTGCTGCTGTGCTACCGCACAGTTGCTTACGTAGTGGGTAAAAATGCCCATATTTATCAAATATTTATATTAATTGGTGTTCCGTTTTCATATGTATTTTATTATCATTAATATTGTACTTACAACATATTGTCAAACATTTAATGCCAGTGTAACCTTTTGCTGATGATGGGCGGATTTTAGCCCGAAACGTCCTTTTTCAAATTAGTTAATTTAAACGAAAATTAAAGAAATTGGAACCTAAAGGCCTTTTCTCAATTTAATTATATTATTTAAGGATATTACTAAATTACATAAATACAAGAATTGGAAACTGTCAAACATTGAATTTTTGTGTTACTTTTTCCCCAGGCATCACTTTACTGTTTCGTATTTTCTGCATCAAGTTTTCACACTGTCCATTAACAATTTCTTCTATTAAATCTGGTAGAATATCAAATTCTGCACCACAAATATGTTTTCCTTTGTTCTTTTCTTCGCCTGATTCATCTTTACAGCCGTAAAATGTACGAAATATTGTCAAACCAGTGTATTTAAACAAGTGTGTCAGTGTCAAATTTCAAATTTTTACATATTTTTTTTGTATTTGTTTGACCTGATGTGTAGTATGACTCCTATATTAGGTTTGTTATAAAATCCAGTACGCTTTAAAATTTTAAAAATCAAGTTTTTTAAACATGTTCATATTATTTGTCCATAAGCAAGAAATCATAAATCTTGTAAAATTTAAACAGTTAAAAAAGGTAATATTTTAAAGGCAAAAAGTACAATAAAATATTTACACTCTATATCTCCCAGTTGATCCCCACGTCATCAACTTCTGGTGCAAGAATTACAAAACTTTTATCTAGCATCTTTGTCGTACACACATGGCATATATGAGACTTTTAATCGCTATCTCATTGTCGTCGGTTTTTCAGAGGGTTATAAGCTACCTCCGTCTAACTAACGGCAAAAAATGAAATAAAAACTGTATTGTAATCGCGGTAACGAGTATCATTTTCAAATATTTGAATATTCATGTCATTCTGTCCATGTGATTAAGGTGATTTTGGCGTCGAAAATAATTTGTGCTTCGTTGTGTGTTGGTCATTTTGTTAATTCTTGGGATTATACATATTCTGCATTTTACTATCGCAAAGCCGGTGTTTGCAAGATTTTCAATAATTATTGCAACATATTACTCTTGGGCAATAAAAAGAGGTATATTTCATCCATTATACTTATATCGTACTGGCATATAGGACATACTGTCAGTTTTTACCAGTTTTGACATTACATCATAATTATTTAATTGCGAAATATGTAAGTGTCACTTCGAAATTTGATGAATAATAATATTCACACAGTAGGAATATGTTACATTAGCGAACAACAAAATTATTGCAAATAAAACATTGAAAATGTCAAGTATGATAAAGTCCTGTCATATTGCACCTTATATCAAACTAGAAAATTAAATTCCTATAATAAAACCATGGTAACAATATGACGTCATCAATTCTCTCCCACCCCTGGCGATTTGAACCATATGTTTACTATTGATGACGTGGGGATGAAGTCGTGGAAACGGACTTTACAAGTTGAAAAGTCTTAATCAACATGGGTTCGACTTTCAATTATTTCAGACAAAAAGGCCATTTTATATGGGATCTTCAGCATTGGGATTTCAAAAGGGAAGCCAACTTAGACACTCTTTTTTCTCATAAATTTAGACCCCTAACAGAGCACATAGTAGATATTAACAAAAAAATCAATATTATTGAAGAAGAGGTGGCTTGTTTATTTACAAGTACAAATAAATGAAAGATTAGTGCTACTTAAAGCCATCATCATTATCATAATCAATGTAAGAACACACACGGTCTAAAATTCCATGTGCAACTTTATGTAGAAAATTTTTATTTTTAACTACCAAAGAATAAATGAAGTTGATATAGCCTGTGTAAATGCTTCAAAAACAATATTAAAATATCAGTAGAGCAATACGCGCCGTGAAACTGTCATTCGCTTGGCATTATTGGTTATATTTCAGCAATTAAGTTATGAGTCTCCATGATCTTCTCGCATTTGTTTAAAAAGCTGAACCCACCAAGTGGATACTAAATAAAGATGGGTGTATATATCTATATCATTTCAGACTCTCTCATTGGTGAAGTTTGTGATGGTAAACTAAATCATAAATCTAAAGTTTGAACCTTGCAATGTTTAGCTTTATGATTTGGATTTACAGACCCTAAATTCTGAAGTATGAATGGAATCATTACACAATATGCGGCCAAAGTCTTTATATACCATAAATCTAAACCTAATTTTCATTTGTGAATGCACTTTTAGACGAATTATTCGAAATAAACAAAAATAGTATGAATCATTAGGTAAACGATAAATATTCAGTATATTTATATGACTATCTGAGGAGAAAGCTCGAATAATACCGACTAGAAACATTAAATCTAATGCTATTATCTGAAATTTCTAAGAAAGAAAAGTAAACAGTGGGACAAATAAGAAAAAATGTTTAGTTTTATTGGCTGGTAGCATGAACGACTGATTAAGGGAGCAGTTGACTAGTAGTCCATAAACGATTGACAGAGATAAACACTGCTAGTTAATTGGTCGTTAATCACCCGTAATCAGTTGTTCATGCTACCCTACCGACGATATTTTATGTATTATATTTGTCACATCTGTAAGTTGAGTACCTTCGTAAAAACTGGCCTGTGTCGTTTCAAATTTCTTTGATACTGTATCAAATAAAAATAACCATAATGGTGCATTGCACTCTATAATTTTGGGTGACCTAGCGAAAGCTAACACATGATAAATATCTTTCTTGGTAAAAATTATTATCAATTGTTGAAATCTGTGAAATGTCACACCTTATAATTAGTAAAAGTTTTGCTGACGTATTTATTCGTTTGAGAATATTTTTAGCTTGAAGTGCTTTTGATCAACGTCTCCTTGGCGATTAACAAAACTATATACGAGAGAAGAAACGTATGCGCACAAGTGAAGAAGTATTTTTGAGTGATTTCCTGGTATCTTTGTTGTTGTTTGGGTTTTTAAGAGTGTGGTTGTATTGTTTACATTCGGTATTTATGTTTGTTTTGTACGTATCACGATAAGCATTTGAACTGTAACAAGTTCAAGGTAATAGTTCGAACTTGACCCCCCAATGCCGAATATATCTAAATAAATTATCAGCTTAATCTCCAATACAATACTCGTATAATAAATTCATTGGAATTTTTACACAAACGTAGTTCTATTTTTTTTTTCACGTGACAATGAATGGATGAATGTCTCCAAGTCATTATAATACATTATATATTACAAGATGCTCTATTTGTCTAAAATTATTATTCTTGCTTCCAATCTTACGGAAAAAGTAGAACATTGACAATTATTATTAGCCTATTAATGTTACCAGTAAACGAGTAAACACAGGCAAAGGCTCATTTCACTCATACTGCAAAAATGGACCAGTGCAATATGGCAGACGCTTCATTATTCCCCTTATATATAATATATATATATATATATATATATATATATATATATATATATATATATATATATATATATATATATATATATATATATATATAGGTGTTTCCTTTAAAAGAACCAGCGCTTTTTTGGGCGAACTAATGACATTAGAAAAAAATGTTATATACAAGAAATGATCAAGAATAAGGGGCTAATTTATTAATAATAACAAACCGAAAATTCGACCAGTGGTTCTCAAACGGCAGAACAAAATTATATTTTTTTAAATGGTATCCTATATAATTTTTTAGCCCATTAAATAGAGATTTTTTTCTGATTTCAACAATATAAATATGGTATAGGGTTGTATAACAATTATTTCGAGAAAAATGGTATTATAATTAATAATGTTATAATATTACAATAGGCTATGCAATACACAGGTATTGTTGCTCTCGTCGAGTTACATTACTGGTTAAATTTAATGCACTTATTTCATTTACACCCTGTATATATATATATATATATATATATATATATATATATATATATATATATATATATATATATATATATATATATATATATATATATAGTAGAGTATAGTAGAGCGTCAATAATCTGGATTAATTGGGACCGGATCCCATCCGGATTTTTCACGTGCTCGGTTTTTCGAAATGAACCAATAAAATGCTTTTTGGATGTCTTCAACGCAAAATATTAGCTGCAATCGGTCATAAATCACTGTGATGTTTAGAGAAGAAGAGCGGATAAATGAAACTATTTATTATTAATAAAATTTTACATGTTTTATTTAAAGAAAAAATACTGCATTGTACAGTAAAGCTACGTTTCCAGCTCTTAACATAGTCACTGTTTTAGTCTTTGTTTTTGTATTTTGTCTTATGTTTTTGTTAGAAGATATTGGCCATTTCCAGCTGTTAACATAAGCACAGTCTTAAGTTTTTGTACTTATAATGTGTGTTCACTCAAAAAAGGAACACATTTATAAAACTCTTTACAATGCTTCAAAAATTATATAGTTATTAATGATATTAATGATGAGTAGCAATCATTACTCAAATTAAGTAATAATGTAATTATTTTGTATAATTCCAAAATAACATTTGAAATAAAGCACGAAATTAATATGGTGAACGAGCCACAATATTTCTAATATTCCACTTTAAATTTCAATATTGTCTGTATATCTATAAGATATGATATAATTTTATTTGTACTTATAATATAAAAAATATGATTTTTTTTCTTTCTGTTGTCTATATTTATATTATCTCAACACAAAAATAATAACATAACCACCAAAATAATGACAGATACAACGCGTAGAACTACTGCGCAACATAAAAAGAGATAGCGCTTACATCACTTATCTCTTTCCAACAGAACAGCGACAAAGACTATGACGAAAGTATGAAGCATGCAAACTTTGTGTTTATGCGCTAAGACAAAGACAAAGACTAAAGACTAAAACAGTAGCTGGAAACGCTCAAGCCATTATACGTATGACAAACTTTCAAGGTTATAACAAATAACAAAAACAGTGACTATGTTAAGAGCTGGAAACGTAGCTTAAGTCTAAGCTACATAAATATAAAAAACTAAAATACATAATGTAAAACAGTATGCAAAATATAAAATTAAATTATAAAGCACTGACAATGAGTCAAAGCACTGGCACACAACACGCCTCTCGCGCGCGCTCTGTCGGGAACGGCGAGTTTTAGTCGTTTTTGTTGCTGTATACAAACACTGTTCCTTTACAAGCAAAAAATTTTTTTTCGCCACAATCGAATTCGGTTTATCGATGGACCGGATTATTGACGCTCTACTGTATAAATATAAAACTGTTGATTTAAAGAGGTACTTCCGGTTGACCAATTATAACCAAATATAATTTACAGATGTAAAAACATGGAATATGAAAAATTGTAATTATTGGAATAGTATTATTGGAGTTATCAGATACTAAAAAAATCTGATGTGGCCAGCACATTACCTTCCGTCAGTTCTACGTATTTTGTATAAAGGTCATACAAAAAGTTGCTTGCAGAAGATTCTATTTCTTGTACATTACCTTAAGGCCGTTGTACGTATTTTATACAAATTCCATGCAGAAAGTTTCTAGAAAAAATCTTATATTTCCAGTAACATTATAACACAAACATACTGTCAACTGCACTTGACACTGACACCTTTCAATCAGAATTTTCTTAATATAGCAGCTGTTTTAGCATAGCTGGCTAATATATGATATTTAATATCTTTATAATTTTTTAACTCCATATCCATTTAATATTAAATGCATTCAAATCATATAGAAAATAAAATATTCTTTAATATTTATAACATTAAATGTGAAAAAATGATAACATCGTTTTTTCAAGTAAAACTGTTAAAATCTTCAAATGAGGGTACTTCCCCGGTTGACCAATTATAACCAAAATCTAATCAGCTCTTCACATGGATGTAACGAAGAGGAATACGAAAGAATTATAATTTTTGGAATTATCGCATTAGAAAATATTGTCACACAAGCACGCACGCACGCACGCGCTCACACACACACACACACGCACGCATACGCACGCACGCACGCTCGCCCACACACACACACACGCACGCACGCACGCCCGTCCGCCCACAAGCGCACGCACACGCACACGCACATACACACACACACACACACACACACACACACACACACACACACATACAGACATCGTAAAAATAGTAAAATCGGATTCTAGGGACCCTAAAACGTGCTTATTCATCAAAAACTCACCACCGAATTTTTTGTCCAAAGACAATACCTTCCTTACCTAAAGGTGACGGAAGGTAATATTGTCACACATACAAGTACACACGCACATACGAGTACCTACATACGATTATCTATATTCTACAACAGTAAAAGTAGTAAAATCGAACCGTAAGAACCTTGTTTATTCATTAACTCATCATCGAATTATTTGACTAAACGACAATACCTACCTTAGTTGGTGTAAAACTACACAACTCGTAGGTACTCCGAAAGGGACGTATGGCAAGGAATCATTACACTGTGTAAATGTTTACAGGTTTCGTGTCGGTGCCAGTTTAATTCTGGTACCTACTCGTTCCCGTGTATAGCGTGATTTTCTGTATAATTGTTCAGTATCGTGTGTACTACAATTTTATTTTGTACAAAGTAATTATCTATTCAAACTCCTTCCTTAACTTTAAACAATTTTGATATCTTGACAAGTTCTGGTTAACATACCTTCAGATTCCGCGATAAAACTAAAATATTCTTCGTGCAGCAGGCTAACGACTTACAACGAGTTACAGGAACTGACTGTCATATTTCTTGAAAAATAGAACATAGCGATGTCAGATAAACCACACAACGACCCCCTCCCCCAAGTGGAGAACGATAAACAATTGTAATTAGCATGACGTTGTTTTATCAAGTTCGGGGAATACTTAGTATAACTTGGATCTAAGAAGGAAATGTTTGTTTAAAATTCTAATAACATGGAATGGAATGTGGTATTTGTCGCTTGACTTTCTTGTTTCGTTGTTTGATTGATATACAATGGTCACGTTAGAATTTTAGAAAAGAAAATCAGGTAGGTCGTGAAAACAATATCATTTCAACAGTTATTGTTATTAACTTGCAAAAGTTAAGTTAGTTAACCTACTTAATATATAATAGAACACCAGTGCGGCTTATCTGATTTAACAATGTGAGATTTGTAGTTATTTTTTGAACTTAATGTAATAGTATATTGTGTTATTAGGAGTAAAAGTGATACGTGTAGCGAGCTAGGAAGTTTGCACGACGAGCGAGGCACACAAAGACACTTTTACTCCGAATGACACATTATATTTTTTTTTTTCAAACGCACGTATTTAAATAATATAATTTAAAACTTGACGTTATTAAAAACATTTTCCGTGAAGTAGGTATGTTTGCGGATTTCAATTGCTCTGTTGCTATGGATACTTTCGTATGTGTTCACTTTTTGTTATAAACATTCAAGTGAAAATTTTCACACTTTTACGTTTTGATTTTACTTACCTGACTTTTATTTATGTGTAATATGTAAATTTTACATAAGTGAACATTTAATACTACTCCTATACCTATTGATGTAAGTAAATAAAACAAATATATATTTTGAAATGATATACTAGCTATTTGGCTTACCTTATTACCATTAGCCCTAAAGATTTTTGATCACGGTTTGTAATGGGTACGTATTTTTTTTCATGCAGCATTTATTGTATATTGACATATTAATGGTAACGTATGTCGGTTCTCTCTACTTCTGACGGAGTGACGCTAACGTCAGTATTTTCGCGCCAAAACTTTAATAATTATTTTAGGAGTTATTAAGCGCGATTTCAAGAAAACAAAAAATATGAAATTTCTATTTTTAAATTCTTCGTAAAAATTCAAAAAAAATTGGACGGGCCCATTATAGATGTATCATCGACATAAAACGTAAAATGACAGTAGTTGAAGAGAACTACTTTGAACATTGGTATTTAAAATAAATTTCTAAAATATATAAACCAGATGTCTTATTCTCAATAATTCTAGGGGGATCCTCGTAATATAATCGTTTATAAATTCCTCCAAAATATTGTATTTTGTAAAATCTGTAAACTACCGTGCCTTGTGTATAAAACGTAATTCTTGAACCAATAAATAGAATAAATGATAAACGTACATGATGCAATTTTATTTACAGTTGCAGCAAAATTCTCAAGATGTCATTTACCTTTTTGTTTACATTTTGAAACAGTTTATAGTGCACTTTTGTTTATTAGGTTTAATTTGTTACTACTAAGAAAAACAACGTCAAATGACATAAGATGTAAATATAGATTTATACCGCGAAAGTGCATTCAATAATATGGAAATAATTAATATGATAAATTAAGATCGATAATAAATTAAAGGTACTATATATGAACTTACATGGTTCGTTAATAATTGAAGTTTTGTTTTTACAAAAACTGAGCATGTTCAAAAATTAAAAATTTCAACAAAAATACTTTTCATTTCACTGTATCACTGTGTTCAATTTGCCACAAATCTCACTTAATCTTAGCTCACTTCAGTTTGACAGTATTTTTTGTCGTTCAATTTGACCGTGCATTACTGAGTCAAAGTCAGGTAACTCACTTGATAGTGGAGATATTTAGTTTTGACATGACGTGTTTTTCATGTGCTTTAAATGATTCAGATATTTTTTACAAAAACATGAATAAATACACAAACATAGATGACATTGTAATGGTAGGTTTGTGAATTTCATTAAGTAATTCAATAAATTATTACAAATAACATAATATTACTAGGACCTGTTTCTAGTTTTACAGTAATAATTTTTTGAAGTTCATATAAAATTTCAAATGACGTCACAGTTTTGCAACCGTAGTGACGCCTACCGAGCAAAAATGGAACTACATTTCACGTTTATGTCATTATGTTTTGAAACCAAACATTGATTTATACTCGTGCTTCTGTTTTTATTGTGTATTATCCAAATGGAAACTAATTTTGAAGAAGCAAATTCAAATAATTTGCCAAAAATTGATTTTATCGTGGTCAATGTGGCACAACATTCTTCTTCATTATCAATTTGATACCTAATAATTTATATTTCATTAAATTTTCAGCATCTTCTTCAAACTATTGAATAAAATATAGAAATGTATATCAATGAAATTTGATTTTTTAAGTTCTACTTACGTTGAATTGATCTTCACAAACATAAGCAAGAGTAGTCTTCAAAACTTTTGGAGTATTTATTGCCTTATACAATATTGTACAAGCATTGTAATATCCAAATCAAGCATAAATTGTATTTTTTTTATAATTTTTATTAATCATATTTCGTTATTTGTACTTATTTTTTTTTAAATCAACTTGTTGCAAGGATGTTGACGATACTTTCAAAATATTGGTTATATAAGGATATGTTAAAAAAAAGTGACAGATCTCTTCATGGACAGTAAAAGCACGAGTACGGGTGTGCCACACTACCGTATATTTGTGTACAAAACTGTGACGTCACAAAACCAGACTTAGAATATTTATAAAGAAAATCATGAATGAAATGTATAATAATATTAAATATTTTTGATGTATATATGCATTATATTAGGTAAATTTTTCATTTATGAAAGAAAAATCAACATTTTTTTCCTTTTGGTATGACCTCATTCTGCCGTCTACACCACGTGATCTACTAAGTTTAGCAACATGTAAAACCCGCTTGATTTGCTGGCAAATGGCCTCGCACTCACTTCAATAAATCTCAACTCACTTCAAGACGAACTGAGGAGAGTTTTTGTCAAATCGAATCTACTGTCACTGTAACAATTTTATTTTATGGATCCATCATTTATCAAAAATACAAGAAGTCCACAGATGTTGATTTCGAAGTTTAAAAGTAATGCAATTATATGAAGATTTTAGAATCTTATAATATACAGTATATTAAAAAGAGTCAATTTTATTGAGGGATTATTTCGACGTGCTGATTCTTAATCTCAATACATAATTTCCCGAATTTTTTAATCTTTCCTATTTGACTGGGAATCAGCACAGCAAAATGTACTCGTATCTGCATACAGACCATGAAATTTATTTACCTTTTTCTTAACAATCTGCATATTTTTCTGTGTAAGACAAAAGTATCCGAAATTTTAGATCTAACGGGAAATATGTACAATGTAACGTGTACGTCGTGCAACTAGGGCCGTACGAAATGCTTTGGATAGGAAGATTTGGATAGATTATATGAAACAAAAAAAAATTCGACAGACGAAAAGAAAAGAAACTAAACATAACAACCAGCAAAAAGTTTACCATCAATAAAACCTACAAGGTACAAATCCCCACAAGGGAGGCATGGGAACATGTAAATAGTCCGGTGGAAAAAGATGACATAGTCATGTATACAGACGGATCCAAAACATCAAATGGAACCGAAGCAAAAATACATGGAGCTAAAGGACTAAGACACAATCAGTCGATTGGACTCGGGACTTATACGACAGTATTCCATGCAGAATTGTACGCAATTTTAACCTGCTACTACTAGAGAGCCACTTTAGCAACAGAAGATCTCTATAGTAATAGACAGCCAAGCCGCACTAAAAGCACTAGAATCTTGTGAGACAGAATCTGGCCTTGTTCATGCATCCACAGATTAAATGCTCTAGGAGCGAGGAAAAAATTGAAATTAATATGGGTACCCGGGCATTCAGAGATCGAAGGAAACCAGGCAGCAGATAGTCTGGCTAAGAATGGGACAAGTTTTCCTTTCACAGGACCAGAACCGGCTTTCGGAATCTCAGCGGAGACAGTTAAGCTGGAAATAAAAACATTGCTGAATCAATGGCACAAAAATCACTGGTTGGAGTCACCAGGGAAGAGACACCCAAAGCTCTTCCTAAATTAACCAACCAAGAAAAGAACGGAACGTTTACTCCTAATTAGCAAACAATACGTTAGATTAATAAGAAGACTCCTAACAGGACACTGTCTATTAAACAAACACCTACACACGATGGAACTAACACAAGAACCAACATGCAGGGAGAGTAGTGAAGAGGAAGAAACCCCTCAGCAGCTTATATGTCACTGTGAAGCCTTTACGAGCAGCAGATATAATATCCTGGGGGCAGAAAAGATCCAGCAGGATATGCTAAAAGATTTAGATCTAAATAAAACCCTGGAGTTTATTAAACAAACAGGACTCCTAGAATAGGAGTAAATCTGGAGGGTACAATAGACCTACAGGTCGCAGTACAGGGATCCACAGGAGACCACCTCTTATATATATATATATATATATATATATATATATATATAATATATATATATATATATATATATATATATATATATATATATATATATATATATATATATATATATATAAACATAACAACAGCTTTACACCAAAATGTAGACGGGCTTTTGAATTCAGTTACCTAAGTAAGATTATAGTTCTCGTATGCTTGCGTTTCAGAAACGTACCTACTATATGTCTAGACACTTGAAGAGCAATGACATCTCAAAAATTTAGTATTACAATAAAAAAAATCAAAAGGACATAAATAAGGAAAAAAATTGAAACCGTTATAATTCCTTTTAGATAGCCGACATTAAATTGTTTGACAATTTATTATTTTTGATGTTATATTAATAATATATGAAATATGTATTTATTTTAATAATTGTATGAGGTAGGTATATATTTACAATAAATCACGAATAATTGTGACCTCTGGAAAAATATTTCCATATAATCATACGATATTAATAATGTAAATATTTGTTAACCAATATTTTATATAAATTGTTATTTGGTTAAATAAATATATTGATACAAATAAACTTGATTAATATGAAGTATATAGCAAACACTCATTAATGTATAGGTAATACAATTTTCAATGTTCATTTATTAAAACAATATTAATATCGATTTTGTTTTCAAGCTTCGGCATAAATTCGTTTGAAGTAACCTTGCAAAAACCATATTAACCTTTCCAAAATTCAATTCCAGGTTGATTTTCCTTTGTCGTTTAAAACAAGCCAAAATTAAACAAAAACATTTGCCTGGCGTATGCAACGTTGTCAGATTCATGCGAGTCCAGCATTTCATGTCTATAAACTTGGTTAAATTTTAATTATCCCGCTAGTTTCAAAAGCTAAAAATTCAATTTCCTGTACGAGCGTTATGGCATGGCATGTCGGCAACATAGGAGGCCATGTTGCCAGGTGGAAGACAAACTACACATGCGGCGGGAACTGCGATAACTTTGAAAATTGATTGTAAGTTAATTAAAGGATGGTAAAGTGTTCAAAGCTTCGCTAATAATCAATTTATTAACTAGTTTATTGGAAATACTGCATTTTGCAACTAAGTTTTTTTTAATTAGCCCACCCCTGTAGGGAGAAGGTCAGTGGGGCACTCACGGCATAAGAAATTAGATTAGGCAACTAAAATTTATATGTTTTTTAAATCGTAGAAATGGGCTTTAGGATCCAGGACAAATTTATTTAAACGAAGAAAGAGGCTCTGGGTTCGAATCCCAGCGAGGTCCATGAATTTTTCACAATTCTTTCTTCGTTTAAATAAATTTGTCCTGGATCCTAAAGCCCATTTCTACGATTTAAAAAACATTTAGGTTGGATCTCAAATAATTATTC
Organism: Harpalus rubripes; assembly: GCA_963082715.1. Taxonomy (NCBI): domain Eukaryota; kingdom Metazoa; phylum Arthropoda; class Insecta; order Coleoptera; family Carabidae; genus Harpalus; species Harpalus rubripes. The sequence goes on from OY720452.1 coordinate 61,379,160, forward strand.
TAAAATTTATATGCGTAGTTCTTGATAAGGATTTCGATTCTTATAATATAACGTATATAAATGAAACCTGAAAACAAATAATATGCAGTACAAGTTAAATTTAAGAAAAGGTATTTACAATTTATTTGGACAAATGCCCAAAAGACATATTGTAAACATTTAAATGAATCAAAATATATGACTACGTTTATCTCGACAATTTGAGCGGTTTCAAATATATTACGACTTGAAATATCCTATTGGTTTAAATAGGATTGAGTTATTTTCAATCTTGTTTCGTATTCGTATCAACTGAATTACTAGATTATGCAGACAGACGAGGAGAAGTATATGAGCTAATTTCATGTTGGATATATAATCTCAAAATCTAAAAATTTTCATGTTTTTATCTAACTTCTCTTTCAAAAACATTAAAAAAATACTTGTCCATCACTCCAATAAACGTAGTCTATGTTAGAACACTATATTTTCATTTTTAGGCAATGTAAATTTTTCTAAAACCCTGATACACTTATTTGTTTATACAATTCTCCAGTACGCCCTAAGTTAGAATTTGCATTTGTTGTGTGGAATCCTCAACACAGATCAAATATAAATGTAATTGAAACTTCAAAAAAAGTTAATCAATCTTCTTTGCTATAAATTTAGAGTAAACTGTTCGAATTATATTAATAAATTAGAAAGGTTCAATTTGAATAGCTTAGAAAGTCGACGAACTTATTTTGATATGTTATTCCTCTTTAAGATTTTCAACAATATGTTGTATTCTGACAATATTCTTCCTCTATTCCATATAAATGTTCCAGCTAAATGGACAAGAACTTATAATTTATTTAAGCTTCCTGCAAGTAACACTAATAATTATAAATTTTCTTGCATATATAGAATAATGGCAGTTTACAACTATCAATTCAGTTATCTTGATTTGTTTAGTTTATCTATTAACAGCTTTAAAAAGTGTGTCAAAACTACTCTACGTTGAACTTTACTATTGTAATTATTTTGTTTATTTTTATTAACTTCACTAGGTATTTATAACAGGGAGGGCGCAACAGGGCGCACCTTTAGAACGAAATAATTTTTGACAGTCTGGTTCTGCATTTAAATTTTTTCGTGTTTAAAACATAAAAATATTTCTTTTGGAAGATTTTCAGATGTAATGAAGCGAACACAAATACTTATCTGTTTTTCTGCAGTGATGTCCCGAGGATCTTCTACTATTATTGCAAAATAACATGATTTTGTGACGTAGGTGAACAATAATGTGCATTTTGAGGTACATTGTAATTCTGGAGAAAAGGATCAAATTTTTTAATACCTAGAGTCTATAAAATTGGCCTCATTTGTAGAATTTTTTGTTTCATTATGTCCTTGCAATGGGATAGCGTTAAATAATTTTGTCTCATTTATAGCCTGAATGGTCCATCATTTTGATTTCTTATAGTACCTTTCTTAAGAGGAAAGGTCACCCCTGTACTAAAATATGAAGCGAAAATTCAATTAATTGTTTCTATACTAGAACTATTAACATTTTAAAAAACTCAACACACGACACGCATACTTCCGATATTAACCTGAATTTAAAAAAAATATTAATGAAATCTATTAGTATTTGACTTTGATTTTAATGGCAAAACGAGAAAAATCCAATAATAGATTTCAATAATTTTTATTTTAAAATGCAGGTCAGTATCGGAAGGATGCTTGTCGTGTGTTGAATTTTTTAATGCATTAATAGTTCTAATACAGGAATAATTTATTTGAATTTTCGCTTCATATTTTAGAGCAGCGGTAACCTTTCCTCTTCGGCTAAAGTCGTAGGTACATAATCGTCTCGCTGCTTATTGCAGATAAATAAGTGCATAATAAAATAGTAAAAAAATCATATTGATTTTTAATAATTTATTTAAATAAAAACACGGAAAGGGGGGCGCAAAATTAAACAGGGAGGGCGCAAACCCCCTCAGAAATGGTCTATCGATGCCACTGCACACATGACTGAATACAACTCTAATCGAGAAATAAACTAAATTACAGAAAAAAAAATGCCTAATATACAACTGCAAAACAAGAAAGAATACAGAGGCGTCGACATTTTTCAAACAATAAAGTCATTGTATGCAAGCTTTGTTTTCTAGTTCGGAAATTTAAAAATTTGGTCTCTGTTAAGCCGGAAAATATACGATAATGATTGGGAAGCTCAAATGAAAGACAACTGCAAAGAATTCACATAATGCTTCGCGAAATTGTTGTATTCACCATCCAGCACCTTATGCGATGCGAAATAAATGTGCGCATCAGATTGCGTGAAATAAATGAACTTTTATCCGCGATGTGAATATTTATTTGTCTTACTAATTATGTCCGATTACTAAATACCCTTTACATTTTAAATTTCATAGTATTTAAAATACCTTTCATAAGAAATGTTTTAATTTATGCCAAAATTTTACTACATATTGTAATATGAGACGCCCGCCGTTGCCGCCACTGTAAGCGAGTGTCTATTTATAGCGGTGACGTAATCGCGCTAGCAGACGGCCGATGTAAACAGACTGGTCGCGACTTGTTTAATTACTTCCGGTCGCCTGAACCTTTTGTGTTCATTGTTATTACATGTTCGAATATTCTAGACTGTTCTAGAAAATAATGGCAGCTGTGTATAAGGGGACGTAGCTATGCTCGAGGGTTAGTTAGTTACATGGAGAGACATAGAGATGTTCATATAGAGTGTTAGTGAGTTTGAGAAGCACAGCAGTATCGTAGTGAGCGTATGCAGTTGGTGTCGAGTAGGTACTCGGGAAGTTACTGGTATATTGGGATAGCTGTGGATGTAAATACTCAGTAGTGTTGACGAGTATTGGGAAGCTATAGTGTGCAAGAACAGTAACGGCGAGTCGGAAAGTTACTGGTATACCGGGATAGCTGTGAAAGAGAATACTCGATAGTGTTGAAGAATATTGGGAAGCTAGGTATATGGGGACAGTAACGGCAAGTGGAAGCTAATACTCGGCATTGGTGTTGAAGAATTGTGGCATACAGAAAGTCGGTGATACGGAGGCTGTGGAAGAGAGAGAGTTACATAAATAGATAGATAGTGAGGTGAAAGGTGTGACTTCTGTCCGAGCAGTTGAATATACAGACGCTGTTGAGTCAGTTGAGTATATAGACGCTGTGGAGGTCGGTAGGCGGACAGTTGAACATGCTATAAGTATATAGTGATATAAATATCGCGTAAACAGTCTACAAGAATCTGCAACAGACCGGCAGTCTAAGATTGGAACGCGTAGTGAAATTAATAATATCGTGGAAATAAATAGTAGTGTTAATTGGTTAAATAAATAGTGTTAGTGTTATCTAGTTAATTATACTTTTAGTCTTAATTAATTTTTAATAATTGTTTAATATTAGTAATAGTAACTTTCATTATAGTTTAATAAACACTTAATTTTAATTAATAATAATTGTCTATATTTACACTTCACCCAGATAAATATAAAAACGTTACAATATATACGTGCATGTATAATGATTTCGAGAATTTGTGTTTGGTAATTAAAACTATGTTTAAGTGGCAGCAAAATTTATAAATTAAACATAGTTTTTAATACTGTAATTAAAGCTAAGTAAATAAAACTAAACTAATTAATAATTAACTCTACCATTAAACTATAAAAGTCAATATTTATACATATGTTATTTATGCAGTACTCACGCTAACACTATATTTAATTTCACTACTAATTTACACACATCAGTCATTACTGCGACAATCTTGTCTGCATTATATTTTCTAGAACTTTAAAACCAAACATCGCCCTTTCTTATAGAATCATCTGAAAGTTTCCAACAAATGTGTAAATTTTAGACGATCTACTTAGTTTTTTTATAAACGTTATCCCGTGTGGATTTAGGATCGTGCATTTGAATTTTGAAGCACCATATCTAACGAACGATCACATGCATTTTCACGACGTAGGTCCTCGATTTTCAGGCATGTTTTAAATTTACAACGATTGTATGTTAGAAAAAGTACTTACTTAATTATCGTATACCGACTTTAGATCAAGTTAGCGCTGTTCTGTTCTACCGGGTGTCTTAGGTTGACCGACACATGGGAGATTAACATGTGAAATCAGTTAGTTGTGAATAGTATCTTCCCAGTCTAAGATATTAAGCTGAAATTTTGTATACCCATTGGAGAATATTAATTCTACGGATTACAGTTGAAATTAATCAATTTAAATGTGTAATATTAGAAAAAATTAAGAAGATTTGTAGAATTTCCAGGATTATTGTTCGTATGTCGGATAAAATAGTTACTAAGTAACAGGACAAATAGCATAGTGGTAGCGTGTGCGCTTAATAATAAACAAAGCTTGGAGGGACTTGGTTCGGAACCAGTCGGCAACATAATTTAATTTTTTCTATTCAAAATAAATTTTATGTTTTTAATATTTTATTGACTTTTAATAAATAAATAAATAAATATATCATCATGGCTTATTACCCATTGCTGGGTGTGCCAATTTGCTTCGTACGCAGATTTCGGTAATGATGATGACATATTTGTACCGTGCGGGCGTTTACCAGGCGTCACCTCACGAGGACTCATTGCTGGCGGGGAGAGTGCACCACAGGGATCAATTTTGTGCCATTTAAAATTCGAAATATTTGGCGTCGGTCGGGATCGAACCCGGTTCCCCAGATTCGCGACCAAACACTCAGGCACGCGGCCACGAGACCCCATAACTTTTAATAAAATATAAGTATTATTTAAAGCATAAATTATACCTACGTATTTTGTAAAATCTGAATCACATTGTTTACAATATACAGTTAAATAATTACAATAAATATTTATAATAAAAAATAACAATAAAAATTAAATTTTGTTGCTGGCTGGTTCCGAACCCAATCTCTCCGAGTTTTGTTTATTACCAAGCGCACCCGCTACCTCCCCTGCTACCACTATGCTATTTAAGCTTGTTACTTGGCAACCATTTTTCCGGGACATGTACAACAATCCTGGAAATTTTACAAATTTCCTTATTTTTTTCTGATATTACATATTTAAATTTATTAAAAAATCTTTCAGAACTCATAATAATACAACAACAATAATAATACAAACTTTTATATTATGTTCTATATATATTTATTAAAACCCAAAGACCCAAAGTTTCGACAACAGGGTTATACCAAAATAAATGTACCTGCGGGAAAATTTACATTGGTTGATAGAACTATTTCTACAAGATTGAATGAACACCAGCAATCGATCAGAGTGAACCAGCCTGAAAAATGCCCTGGAAGAATTCCACAAAATCAATTTCGAAGAATCAAAAATCATTGCAAGACCTATACGTCTCAACAACAGATTCATTAGAGAAGCCATTCGCGATTCAAATTAAGTTCTCCCGCCATTATATAGCTTAGTTGTGACGTCACAAGTAGTCTGTACGAACTGTCAATCTGTAACTAATAGTGTATTTTACGCTTTTTAATTTATTTAAATGACCTTAAAACTCTAGAAAATTTCTGTGAAGAGGAAGAAATAATATATTCTGGGAATATTTTTAGTTCAAAAATTGCTCAACTTGAATCCCGAATAGAGATTTTTAAAACCAAGAATAATAATCTTTTATTAAATATGTTGTAATATGTGATTACTTGTTGCTATTATTTTGTTATTATTTATTATTTATGTATTTTCCCAGAAGAAGGCAGCAGTTTATGCTGCCGAAACGTTGGATTTTTAGTAAATATACAGAATATAAACTAAAAAGGATGATGAGAATAAATGGATATGCAGTTGTGGTAAACAATTACTAAGTTTACATGCAGTTTTCAAACCGTTTTTAGTTTTGAAAACGCCATGTATACAGAGTCAAAACGGTTTTGAGTTATCTCAAATCAAAACTAAAATTCATGGGTTTGGCTTGAAAACTAGTTTTAAAACTACTCATGTACACTTAAAATTCAGTTTCGATATTGCGCATGCGTACATAGCATAACGTTTCTGTCGCTTTGTGTTATTTGGAACCTACAAATAAACTGACAGTTGTGTAGTTTTAGTGCGTAGTGGTACAAAGTAGAAAAAAACAATTGGAACAATGGCAAAACGAAGAATTTGGAGTGAAGAGGATTTGTCACTTACATCAGTCAAATGCGCATACGCCGAAACTGTTTTCAAATCAATCAGTAAACCTATTTTGAAAATTGCTTGTAAACAGATTTGCGTAATTTTGACTGAAAACTGAAACCATTTTCAAAACTGCATGTAAACGTAGTATATGTTTATTAAATGGGGACTTATAAATTTGACGTCACCCGCGGCGGATAGGCGGCGAACCTCCCTCCACACAATTTAGAAAAGGACAACAAATTTTTAGAAAAGGTGAGGTGATATACCATGGCCGAGTCAATCACATGCTCTTCCCTTCAGCACTTCGCCTCGTTGATCCTACAAGTTGTTTGCACGTTGTTTGTTATTTAGTCAGCAAACTTTGGTTATGTTATTTTGTGTAGTGCCAGTTATTAATTATCTCTTGTACTAAAGTGTAGTGATCCTTGAATTTGAAATATCACTAAAAAACCAAGTTCACAAATAAATAATGTGGTTAACACAAGATGATGTACCGCACAATTTGTGTTTAAAAACATTGATAACCATTCAGTCTTACAGTTGAAAAGATGGTTAGAATGCCGGGGTTTGAAGAAAAGTGGAAATAAACATGAATTAATTGCAAGGTATGCACTGAGTAGATTATATACTTAAATAATTATATAAAAATGTGTTCAGTCTGACATGTTAACGTTTCCTTTCAAAGCAGTTAACAGTGTTGTGATCACGTGCTGGATCACATGATAAATGTCAAACTGTAGTGCTAAATCTTGCTCACTATACATATAACTACTTATTAATTACTTTTTTACTCACTAGATGGCGTCCAAAAAGTTTGAATTGTAAAAGTCCCCATTTGTAATTTAATTAACTTTCCTACGTTTCGATTCCAAATGAATCATCATCAGGGATAGTTAAAGTACAGTTGGAAAATAAGATCATTACATTACAAAATCAAAATTGTAAGGATAACAATGTTGTCAAAAATATCAAAGGTAATAAAATGCGTGCATACATCAGAAACAACTAAGATGTTTTTTTAGTTGTTTCTGATGTATTAAATTAAATTACTATTTAATAAAAACTGTTTACCACGACTGCATCTCCAATTATTTCTCATCATCCTTACAATCATACTAACAGTCAAGTAATACCAACAAATTTTATAAACGAAAAGTATGTATTATTAAATAATTTAAATATTTTATTTGTATTTGTGGTTCAAATCCTCCCTTACTGAACAGCACTCCTATTTTTATTTTTTAATACAAATTTAAGGGATGCGTACTTCATTGCAAGATACATTTTATATTTAGCATGAAGAAAAATATGTTTTGTATGAATATATAAAGATTATTTACTGGTAAAAGATTACATTTCCACATCTTGATATAATTCCTGAGAGATTCTGTTCGTACATGAGCAGATAATTCCATTGCTGGTCTTTGTGAAGGAAATAAGATCTGGATTCTCTTTTTGGTTTAAGCAGCATGTATATTGGATGAATGAGGTACAGAGGGTTTTGTACTTTACGCCCACGACCGAACTATCACAAAAGCCCGATGTTGATGGGACGTAAAGCATTGAGTTAGTCGGCGAACAAGTATAATGAGAAGCCGAGCAAATGTGATTAATTCATTGTTGCAAACAAAAAAGTATTCTAAAACATGCACACAATACACATGAATATCTGGTTTTGAATTAAGTATAGAAATGTATCAGTTGCACTGACAAATTTATGAGGCTAATTGAACTTTCAAAACCTAATCCTTTCAACTTTCAATATTAAAAATTATGTTATTTTTTCTAAGACCTTCTTTTAAAGTGGCACTTTATCTAATGATATCTCCTTCGTTACTAAAGCAGAATGTTGACTATTTCACTCATAAATTTATAAACCAATCCAAATTCAGGATTCTACCTATAGTTACTAAGTTTCATTTTGATAAAACACCGTCACAAATTTTTTTCGCACCTTTTACGCTAGTAAGATGTATTTTTACAAGTAAGTGAGTTTTGATAAGCGAAAATTTTTTTAACGTTTTAAAAACATATTATTTACGTACTTGTCAAAGTGTGTATATTTTCAGTGTTATCAGTTTTTATTAAAAACGAGTCGATTCGGACAGGAATCTATTTAAACGTTGAAAAAGCAAACTTAAATATAACACCTCAAAATACAATAAAAATTAGAAGATTTTTGTCAAGAAAAAACATATATAAATGATTACCAGATTTTTATTTTCGAAAAATTACTCAAGCAACTCTAATAAAGTGATCTCAGTTCGTCTCAGCTTACCTCAGTTGCCTCACTAATTTTGACCGTTCTTTTTATTTTAACGGAGGTGAAATAAAGTGAGACCGAAGTGAGAAGAGTTCCTCTTCCCTTTCCAAATAATTTTCAAACCTTACTTTTTTCTAAATATGTGCGTCGATCGTGCAAAAAATGTTATAAGCATTACGAACGTTAAGGAATTACCGATCTCAGGCATGGTGGCTAAAAGGTTACTTCAGAACTCAGTAGATGGCAACAGTAAAGTACTAAAATCATAAGTCCCCATTCTTGCGTGACCCTCGTATGAAAGATACTCTGTCCTAAAGTGTAATGCATGTATAGGGCATCCAACCAGTCAATGGGTTTACGTCATAAATATAATATCACTAGAAACAATGACGTCATGTGTTAATAAGTTTACATGCGCATGTAAAACGGATCTGCGGATTGTCTCAATATATACAAATCATTATTACGGGAAGAAATATGTTGTTATACTCGTACGTCGATTACGATTACTTGAGCTTCACGTCATCCATTTCTGAACCGCAAAATAACAAGTAAAAATGTGAAATATCTGAAATTTAGGTTTGATATTTTAGATGTGTCAATACCATTGTTATGTTTATAATTTATTGGTGATATTTTCCTTTTCTTATAATGATTTTCTTTCTACGGTAAGTATAATCTTAGAACTATTCGTAAAATGGAGTAGTATTTTAGTTTAAGAATGGAATAATCCAGCCAAAATCACAAATACTTTATCTCAATACGGGTTGAGAAGTATAATGTAGACATATAATATTTAGTAATATGAATGTTCAGAATTGCCAATAATAAAAAAAATAGTCAAATGTCATTTTACAAAAATTAACAAAATTTTACTTAATAATTATATTTCCAAATGAAATTATTTCTATTAATGGTTTCAAATACATAATAATAATAGAAAAGCCAATAAAATATCGTTAATAAAATATATTTAAAAATATAAAGAAAATTTTTAAAATCCCTAAACCATGACGTAAACCTATTGACTGGCTGAATGCCCTATACTTATCGGTATAGAGTAGTACTTTTAAATAATAACAAAATCTTAATAAACGAATAAACCGATTTCTTGTCGTTGAAGTGTTTCAACTTATGATGTAAATACGTGTAAGGTGTAACATAAAATTATTATACTATAACAAAGTAAAAGGAATGATGACATATTTATTTATATTATATACGACCCATTAATATAAGTAATAAAAATAATGTTCAACCTTTCAAGACATTTACAATGTAAAAAAACTAATTATATTGTTAATTTAAAAGTAGTTTCCTATGAATAAAATTAAGACCTAATTAATTAAGCGTAAACAATTTGCGTTATTTCTTGTCAATCCATTATTAGTAGGCATTACTATGCATTACTTTGGCATTCATAAATTTCCACCTAACTATTAAAATTTAAATAATTATATAAGATAGAATAAAGTGACTGACATAGAAAAAAGGTAGTTAATGTTAAATGCATCGCGCTAATGCGGTAAGTGCTATAGGAATTACGTATATCTGATTTAGCTGCGTGTTAATACGAAATGCAGGAATTAAATTTGCATGAACATTGCGGAATCATAAACATTATTGTGGAATATGTTAAACTTTCAAAGAAAATGCCACCCACAGCTCTATGGAATGATAATTTACAATGCAGTCAAGTACTTAGCCTAATTCTTCGAATAATTATGCAAATACAATTTTTGCTTCTACTCACTAAATATATGAATACAATGGGATTACCCACCATAGTAACAAATTTAAAACAGGGATTATTTATATTGAAACTTTATATTTAACATAAAACTGTATGTGAGGAACTATCAATATTTAAAAATTATTAGTTTCTAAATCATTCAAGTTATTAATTCGCTTAAAATCTATATCACACAACTACTCTATAACTCTATTATGAATTCTAAAGATTTTCAAGCCTTTTTCTGTCGTCTTTTTGAAATCCGGAATCTATATTCAAGTATATACAAAAATCTGGTGTGGCCAACACAATACCTCCCGCCATTTACAGCCCGAGTCACAAAAAAGATTAAGTTAATCCTTATTTTTGGATTAGCGAATATTTTACTATAACTTTGACAGTTTATATCTTAAAATATAGTCTAATCTAATCCATGTAACTACCTTTTTTTAAACCCCTCAGCAGAATTAAATCCTAATGGGTTCACATTCACACACATCCATGCCTTAGTGGGATTCGAACCCAGAGCCCCGAGGGCACTAATGACGTTAGGCGTTGCTCTAACTATTGCGCCACCGGAGCTATAATAAAATGAAGATTAAATAGAATTCACTAATCCAAAAATGAGGATTAGCTTAAACCTTTTTGCGAATCGTTCATTTTTATTAATCTAGATACATACCTACATATTTACTTATGCTAGAAACTGTATTGAATTCTTTTTCTATTGTCCTATTTACTTTTTTTCTTCTTAAAACGTTACTAATATTAATTTGAAATGATTAGTTCTTTGATAGTGATATTTATCTGTCAGTTACATATACATATGAATAACTGCGTAGGCTCTGGGATTTAAATTATACATAATTTTATAAATTTATCCATAAAATATATAAAAAATTTAATAATCATTAATTTTTATAATAACATTAATCTCGAAAAAATGACATTTAAAGGTATTTTTCGAAGAAAAACTATTTTGAGCTTCTAGGAAAGTGCCATTTCCGGTTCTCCGATTTACACCAAAATCTAATGGGCTCTTTCCATTGCAGAAAAAGTTCGAAATACAAGGTTTCAAAATTTTCTAAATGATAGTATTTGAGTTAGAGTGGAGGATCCACACATACACACAGATATCATCGTGAAAATGTTAAAATTGGATTTTAGGGACCTTAAAACGTGGTCATTTACCAAAATCTCGATATGCGATTTTTAGCACGATCCCTGTACCTCCCTTACCAAGGGTAGCGGGAGGTAAAAAGATAAAAATATATATCACGACATATTACCCATTGCTGGGTACGCCAATCTGTTTTGAACACATATACCTCACGGGCACTCATTGTAGGCGTAGAGTGTGCACCAAAGGGGTCACTTTTATGCCATTTAAAATATTTTTGACGTCGGCACGCGGCCACTAACCCCATATTAAGTAAATGAAAGCAGAAAACATACGTTAAGACATACGTTATACAGGTTTATTTAATTATGTGAAACTGATTTGACAGCATACGTTAGCGTATATGCTAAAAGTTAAATATTATCGAAATTTTTAACCAATGCTTTACTGAATAGCAATTTTATGAAGTACTGTTAACAGTGACGTTAATAGAGTTTTCACATAACGACAAAATAAATGGCGTGAACGCTACAGCTCATTTTGACTTCAATGCGCATGCGTATGTAATTTTTTTTACGGTATGTATATATATAGCGTTTAACCTTATTTGTCCAGAAATAGCGTCCGTCGAAAACTACTTTTAGAGGAAGATATCGGCAACGTTTTAGTTACATTTCATTTAGCGCAACTGTATGAAGTGGTTGCAAGACTGTAATTAATATTTCTATTTAAAATGTTGTTTGTGTGACAATTTATTAAGGCATCGTTGAAATCTTCCTCACTTAAATTTAAATTTAGCAATCAAAACAAGACTGTCAAATTTGCCTTCCATTTTCCTTGTGTGACAGATAAATTAACGTGTACGATAAGTGTAAATATACTTTCATGTACAAAGTAACGTTCACGTTATCTGGAATTTTAAGGTTCACGCTATCTATTTTGACGTTCTGTGAAAACTCTCTAATATTTACTTTTTAGTGTTGGATATTTGTACGCTAGAAGTTAACGTATTTTGTAGTGAGTAGACCTGATTGTAAGTGATAATTTCTACAAAAGAAATTTGTTGATTTAATTTAACTTGTTTGCCTGATTGAAAAGTAGAGCAAAAATTCCCTGGATAAAATATTCAAGTAAACGGTGAATGCCATTTCAAATAAATGTTACGTCTACACCAGCAAAAAGAACAAAACTCAAACATTCCAAGAAGAAACAAAAAATATTAAAAGCATCTAAACATTTCAAGCAAATGGAAGCTAGAGTCAGTAATAAATTAAACATAAAAGTCTTTATACGTTAGCGTTTCTAAAGTAAAATACGCACAAAAGAGAAACAAAATTTCCTCGCGCTTTCATCTTCCATGCAAACAAAATATTCTCATAAGCCGTATCCTGGCTTCGGGCGAGAACTATAGAAGAATATGCTAACCGTTCTAGTCGAATCAATCACCTATCCAAGCAAACACAAAGATAAATCGCAGCGCAAACACACGACAAATTATACCTGTTTTTGCATCAGTAATAGGAAATCGATGTATCGGGCACGGTTTGTTCCTGGAGTTATTTTTAACAGGCTATTGACATCAGGATGAGACTCACTTTTCATAGCAGGATCGAACATAAATTATTTTTAAAAAATGTATAAAAAGCGCAATAGAATATAAATAAGACTAGAGGAAAATACGACGATCATTCTAGAATTATCGAGAACAAGAAAATTAGGTAGGCCGTGGAAAACAAAATTTACAGTCCTTGATTTATTTACTTATTTATTTATTTATTTATTTATTTATTTATCCAACATTTGAAATTAAGTTGCGAAAGTTAGAACTTGTGATAAGACGAGGGTAAGAGGAATAAAAAATGAATAACTTTTTATAAACTTTTCTAAATTATAGTTCAGGAATAATATTTTAACTTATCTTTGTTGGTCAAAATTCTGTTTAGAAATAATTTTCATTTTTCCTATCGCGGGTTTTTGTTTAGTCTAGCTGTCAGAAGTCTTTGGCAGTTATATGTTGACAATTAAGTATTTAAGTTATTACAAGCTTACGTGCAGGGTTGGTAGTTTGTTATGGATACCTTACTCATTTTCGATGTTTTTTTAAGGTATCTCGGGTAATATTAATGATAGAGCAAAACCGTTTGTACATTCCAGGGTCAACTTTTCGAGAAAAGTTTAATAGTCACCACAGGAATTTTCGATCTTCTTTTGTTTCTGAGCTACAGGCAAAAACTCGTTTTTCGCTCATTTTGAAAATATATCATATCTTATTTATTATGATAGAGAAAAAATATTTTTACAAAAATTTTACCGTTTTTAAATAAAATAAAATAGAGTAATTAGATTTTTGGAAAACTTAATAATTCTCGAGAAATAATACGTGATCAGAAATACAGGTATTCAATTGGATAATTTTTTAACCAAAAAATTTTTACCTTAATATTTATATTTTCTAAAAGCCGTAGACTTGGAAAACCTAAGTCCTTTTCATGCAAATGTGGTTGTCTGAAATGATTCATTTGCGAGATTTTGCTTACATGCACTTGTCCACTTATTTTAAGATCCTTCATTTAAATTTTAAGTTGATTTTGTAATCTTGAAACATCATAGGTATATAGAGATGGGTCAATTTCCGAAATTTAAAGATACTGGAAAATTCCCAGAAATTTTCCCGGAATTTTTTTTGAGAAATTTCCCAAGGAATTTCAAATAAGAATAAAAATTGTAACTATAGGTTTATTTAGTTTTATTTTTCTCTCATCAATACATTTATGCACTATCGGTCATACCTGCGAGTAGAGCGACTCTGTAAGAACTAATAAAAAATACTCCCCCATATTTTAAGTGTTCAATATATTTTCATACTTTTATATAAAAAGTAAAGGTACAATATTCATAAAACCTTAAAAATGTGTAATTCAAAAGCATCGCACTAAATTTTACAAGTACATATATTTACTTAAAAAAAATTAACCAGAATAACAATTTCTTTTGAAGGAAACTTAAATTATACAAAACAATGAACAATGTTACATATTTAACAACATTAAGGCCAAAATCTTTTAAAATTTACGGGAAATTTGCAAAAATTATATTCACGGGATATTTCCAAAAAAATCGGGGAAAAAAGGCAACAAAAAAAAAACTAATTCCCGGCGGGATTTTTTTGCGGCACATCACTAGTCATATATAAAATATACAGGGTGTAAATGAAATAAGTGCATTAAATTTAACCAGTAATGTAACTCTTCGAGAGCAACAATTTTTCTTAATAATTTTTTTTCTAAATCTTCTAGTTTTTGAGTTAAAATTCTTTAAAGAATTGTTTAAAATTTCGTTACCCGCCCCTGGCAAGATCTCTGCTGCCCTCAGCTGTCTGAATCAAAGTTCCATGTACACAGCACAAAAATTGTCGGGTGGTGGTTGCATACTTATAAATATAGTAATTAATAAACGATCAACGGAAAACATATTTATTATTATTTTTTTAAATAAAGAAGTTTAAAATTTGGATAACAAAATTATAAAATTGTGTATTAACACAGGTTTCTGAACTTAGGTGAATAGAGTAAGAGCATGGGAAGAGCATACTATTTATGGAGGTTATGAAATGAATCTTCGTGTGTCAACACGGCAAATCATAAATATAAATAAATAAATATATCATCACGGCTTATTACCCATTGCTGGGTGTGCCAATCTGCTTTGTATACAGATATGTGCGGCAAATCATAATAGTTTAAATACGTTATTCAAAAAATGTAAGTACATACTTTTGTCTATTTAAACGAGGTGGGATTATATGAGGACCAATGACTCGTCAATTTATTCCCGCCCAAACAATTAATGATATTTTTTGTTGAAAATTGTGTTTCCTTCTTACAGTATGAGGATTTTGTGACCAGATAAGTGTATTGTGCATTATTAAAGACACTTTCTCTAATATATCCAGCCCTATCAGTGAACAATACAACTCATTCGAAAATTGAAATACTGGAAACAATGAAATTTTTGCACATGGTATGGAAGTAACTGTTGCTCTTTTAAAATATTCCAAATTGTCATATGTGACACATCAAACTGTGATAATCTGGAAGATATTGTATGTGGTACAACATAAATTTAAGAATATTACGAAGAGGATGATATTCGTGTAACTTCGTTGACCTTGAGAACTTCACAATAGGTAATTACAATGTCTGTGTATCTGCTAATCATAAACATAAGCATTTTGCCAGAATTTTACTTTATAAACAAGTTTATTACTAATGTTAAAATTTAATTGCAACATCTGACAGGACTGTCAATTACTAAAACAAAATTTTTCATAGGTATTGCTACTGCATTCAATTATTACAAAAATATTTGGAACGACTCGTCAATTTACGGGGTGGTAAAAATGCTAACAAAATATGCGATTTCGAGAAAAAGTTATTAAGAAATATTGTTGCTCTCGACGAGTTATATTACTGGTTAAATTTAATGCACTTATTTCATTTACACCCCGTATACAGGGTGTCCCATAACTTCAGGTACATATTAGAAGGGCATATAGTTCTTAATGTCCTGATTACGGAACAAAAAGAATTTTTTCAAAATTCAAAATAGTTTTTGAGGTTTTTGAAGGAAACAGTTTTGGGACACTGGTTGAATAGGTAGTTTTAATATTAAATATTACGTTGTATTATAACTAATTAATAAGAAATGTTTGCATAATACAATCATTTCATTAGGTTTCTAGTAGCCGGCCACATAAATTGTGTTTCTTATAACAGTTTTGATATTGCTCTTCTGATTATTGTTACAAATATGAATGGTTACAGTAACAGTGAGTTAGTGGATATGTTGCTAATGTATGGCAAAGCAGGGCAAAACTGTAGATTAGCTCAGCGTTATTACGCTGAACGTTTCCCAGGACGACGGCATCCGAATTCTCGCATATTTGTAAGCCTTACTCAACGCCTTCGCGACACTGGTTCTTTGCAACCTAATCGGGGAAGAGACGGCGGGGCTCATTGGAGACCAGTAAATGTTGAAAATGCTGTCTTATTTTTGAAACGCAATGACCCAACAATCAGCATAAGGAGAATATCTCGTCAACTACCAGGTGTACCACGAATGACAATTTGGAGAATTTTAAGGAATAATAATTTACATCCTTATTATTTTCAACGGGTCCTTGCGTTAATTGAATCCGATCATTACTCTTGAGTAAGGTTTTGTGAATGGCTTCTAAACCAACATGCTCAGGATGGCATTTTTACGTTAAAAGTAATATTTTCCGACGATGCGATATTTACTCGTGATGGTATTCATAATATTCATAACTGTCACTACTGGGCCGAAGAAAATCCACATGCTGCTGTCAGGAGTCATTTTCAGCACAGATTTTCACTAAATGTTTGGGCTGGGATGGTAAACGGATCGTTACTGGGACCATACATACTTCCTAACAGAATGTCTGGGAATGATTATTTACAATTTTTGCAGAATAATTTGCCTGAATTATTAGAAGATATTCCTCTTAATGTACGTCAAAATGCATGGTTTATGCATGACGGTGCGCCGCCACATTTTGCTAGAAATGTCAGACATCATCTTGACAGAGTATTTGAGGACAGGTGGATTGGTCGAGGAGGTCCCGCGTCTTGGCCCCCTAGATCCCCGGATTTCAATCCGTTAGATTTTTATTTGTGGGGTAAAATTAAATCCTTCGTCTATGATAATCAAGAGGCACCTGAAACCCTTAAAGAATTACGGCAACGAGTTGAAATTTGTGCTGAAAGAATTAGGCAAGAGAATGCAATTCATCGGGCTTGTTCAACTTCTTTAATTCAACGTGCTGCATTATGTTTAGCTGTTAATGGAAATAATTTTGAACAGTTTTTGTAAAAATAAAGTAAATAATTTGATTTTTTTTCATTACATACACATCTCCCAAACTTAATTGGTGTGACAAAGCTTTACGTAATTGCATAAATTAATTTCATTGTTAAATTATTTTATGTAATAGTTATAACTAATTTCACTATTCCAAATATTATAGTATCCAGGGGTACAAAAAATGTTCTTCTTAAGTGAACTACCCTTAATTATAGGAATTTTCAAAAAATTCTTTTTGTTCCGTAATCAGGACATTAAGAACTATATGCCCTTCTAATATGTACCTGAAGTTATAGGACACCCTGTATAGTGAAATATGTATATTCATTTTTGACTATTATTGTCCCCCTCCCTTGTCGCCTTCCTCATCGTCCTTTTGGCTGTTGTACAAGTGCGCTGTGCTGAGCATGTAGGTCAAGGATGGGAGCAAGTGTCGTCATCGTCGCGTAGCAGCTTGATACGTATCCTGGCCTACAAGGACGCGAGACGCAAGTCCTAACTCAGAGCGGGCAGAATGCTGGGGCAACTAAAGGGGGAGTAATCATGCCTTCTGTGTTACTCGACACTATGTGTGCGCAGAATGATATTTGATCCAACATATTGTCAAGTGCTTAGGGACCAAAGTTTTCTTGTTATTCAGCGTAGTGTGGAATAGGTTTATGCTAATCAAATCAGATTCATAGATGGAGAAAATGTTTTTATTGTACTGCGAAATGAAAAATGGATGGAGATGATATTAATATTAAAACTATTTTTCCTATTTCGAGTTCACAAAGTCAATTTTGTGACACTATTTTGTGGATTTTTTTATTTGTGAACTTGGGAACTTAGTCTAAATGTCAAACACATATCCTTCATTTTAATAGACCATATCAAAAATGTCCGCGACCTCTACGTGTTTATTTTTTGAAATAAAAAAACTTAGTGCCGTTAAATGGCGGCATACGAGAAATAAAACTTTCAAATATTTTTCATAGGTTAGAAATCTACCCTGTTTACCACTTGCGTTCTAAAATATCGATTCCGGTAGCTGTAATCTGGTAAACAGCTGTTTACCGATATATACCGGTAACAACTCACCGGTAGAATTTTCGTAAATGCCTATTGTAAACAAAGATGGGTATACGGCACCAACTTTTGTTATCTTTGTCTAAAGTTTGCACATGTGCATTGAATTTTTGAAATGGTCTAATGTCATTACTCATTGAAAATTCCTGCAATTAGATTTTTACCTTCCGTCACCTTTAGGTAAGGAATGTATTGTCTTTGATCAAAAAATTCAATGATGAGTTTTTAATGAATAATCACGTTTTAGGGTCCCTAGAATACGATTTTACTATTTTTACGATGATGTCTATGTATGTATGGATGGATGTATGTGTATGTGTGACGATTTTTTCGGATCGCATAACTCCAATACCACCTTTCCAAAAATTATATTTTTTGCGTATTCCTTTACTTTAGATCCATATATGAAGAGCTGATTAGATTTTGGTTATAATTTTTCGACCGGAAGTACCCTAATTTGAAGATTTTAACAGTTTTTCTTGAAAAAATGCTGTTAAGTATCACTTTTTCACATTTAATGTTATTATCTATAAATAATTAAGAATATTTTATTCTCTATACGATTTGATTACATTTTATACTTTATATTCAATGGATATAAAGTTAAAAAATTATAAAGAAATTAAATTTCACAAAGCAGCAAGCTATACTATAAACATGGAAACATCTACTACATTAATTAAAATTCTGATTGACAAATGTCAGTGTCAAAGTGCAATTTACAAAATATGTTTGAGTTATAATTTAACTGGAAATATATAGAATCTTACAAGAAACTTTCTGTCTGGAATTTGTACAAAATACATAGAACTGACTGAAGGTAATGTACTGGATATATGGAATCATTTGCAAAAAAAAACTTTCTGCGTGGAATTCGTACAAAATACATAGAACTGACGAAAAGTAATGTGCTGGCCACATCAGATTTTTTATAATAAAATAATGTAGGGTTTTATTTATTTGGGTGAAGTGAAAAAATCAGAGAATTCTCTTATATTAATAAATGTTTATTAAAATGATAAATAACTATAAAATTTTTTCAAAAGAAAAAATATGGGTAGCAAGTTTTTATCGTCTCTTCAAAAATATTAAATAAAAAAATGGCACGCAAGTAGCCCATTAAGAATGCAAATTTCGATGTAAAATCATACTGATATAACAAATAATATGCAATAAGAATAATACAACCTATTTAGTTTACGTTCTGTATTTTTATTCAATACCCGAAGTTTCGGCAGCATATACTGCTGCCTTTTTCAGGGAAAGTACATAAATAAATAACAACAAAACCGAGAACAAAACATTAGCAACAAGTACAAAAATTATTACAAGACCTGCAAGGATCAACAACATGTTAATTAGAGAAGCCATTGAGATTAATAAAAACAAGAATAATAATCGCAAACATTGCGATGGATTAGAACTTAGTCGAGCATGGCCTCCTATATTAAATATGTTGTAATTTTGTTACCTTGGTTACTTGTTGCTAATGTTTTGTTATTATTTATTTATGTATTTTCTCTGAAGAAGGCAGCAGTATACGCTGCCGAAAAGTCGGGTATTAAAAAAAATACAGAACATGAACTAAAAAGGTTGTATTATTCTTATTGTATTACCTAAAAGATTTTTTAATAATTTAAATAATATGCAACTTTCTTTTTAGTACCGTACCCCATTATATCCCTAATTACTTCATCTCGTTACCAAACATACCTACCATGTCTCGAAAGTAATACCGTAACGTACTTATTTCCTGAAAACAAAATCCTGAAAAACATCCTATTATCCTGTCCTTTAACGAGGTAGAATAAGATCGAGCAAAAGAACAATTCAACCACTGTAACAACAACCCAGAGGAAAGTAATGAAATTTACACGCTGTAATTAGTGTTTATAGTTAGTGTAATAATGATCCATTGTGCGAGACGGCATGAATTGCACAGTGTAAACCGGGGTTTATGCGCTTACTTGAGATGAACTTCCTAAGCTGAAAACTTTGTAATGAACTTATGTCGGCTGATTTAATAGCTTATGGTATGATATGTAGGTACGTGCTGGCCAGGAAAGGTTACTAGGAGGTTACCGCATATATGTGGATAACATGTAAGCAAGGGATAGGTTATAGTACGGTTAACATGTAGAATAATTTCAAGAGGGTTGCTGAAGTGTTAAGGGATGTTCTTTTCAAACTAATTTCATGTATTATTTATATGAATATGCTGACAAATGTATGAATTTAACTCGTCTGTGGAGCAAATAAATGGTGTATTATATCCTACTTAATATTGTAACGTTTTTATTTATTTGGGTGAAGTGTAAATATTAGACAATTATTATTAATTAAAATTAAGTGTTTATTAAACTATAATGAAAGTAACTATTACTAATTAAAGAATTATTAAAAACTAATTAAGACTAAAACTATAATTAACTAGATAACACTAACACTATTTATATAATCAATTAACACTACTATTTATTTCCACGATATTACAAATTATTTATTTCACTACGCGTTCCAATCTTAGACTGCCGGTCTGTTGCAGCCTCTTGTAGACTGTTTACGCGATATTTATATCACTATATTTATATCACTATATACTTATATCACGTTCAATTGTCTGCCTACCAACTCTTCAACATTACTGAGTATTCTCTTTAACAGCTATCCCAATATATCATTAACTTCCCGAATACATACTCGACACCAACTGCATACGCTCACTACGATACTGTTGTGCTTCTTACTAACACTTGACTCACTAACACTCCATGTGAATGTCTCCATATGTCTCTCCATGTAACTAACTCTATGACTCTGTATATAACTAACTTACTCCCGAGCACAGCTTCGTCCCTACAGGTGGCATTATCTTCTAGAAAAGCCCTAGAATGTTCGACCGCATAATAACAATGAATACAAAAGGTTCAGGCGACCGCAAGTAATTAAACACGTCGCAACCAGTTTGTTTACATTGCCTGGCTGCTAGCGCGATTACGTCACCGCTATAAATAGACACTCACTTACAGCGGCGGCGACGGCGGGCGTTCCACGTTACAATATTTAATTGTACGACTGTACTTTATCTAAACGAACCGCCGTGCGACTCACTACATCACCGGGCGCGGTTTTACTCTTGGGCAGGGTTAAATTTAATAAGAGATTCTTCAAAAGTCAAAATTTTATAAAAAGAAATTACTTTCAAATGAAACCGAATCCCTGCGCTCTAGGCAGACTTCTTTCACTCCTAGAATCTACCCAAGGTAGGTTTCTTTTGTATATTTTGCTATTTTTTTTGTTAATGTATTATAGCGTAACAGTGTAACAGTTATAACGTTTATTACACTTATGTAATAATTAAAAATTTCAAGTTTAACATCTACCGTGAGTTTCATCTAAGATAATTTACTATTCTGTCATTAATGTATTTCTATTCATACTGCATCGTTCCGAATAAAATGCAACATAGGTTGTCAAAGTTGTCAATGTCAACTGAACTTATCATAATTTACTTAAGAAAGTAATAAGAACAGTATCACCAATAAAAAATAAATATATTAAAAACTGCACCATTAACAAATGATTGATTCGCCAAAATTTTTGTATACTTATGAACAGCTGATTATTTTCTTCTATTGCACGTATATGTATAGTATTTTTTTTAAATGGCATTCCAATGTGATGACGTGTATTAAATAATTTATATGAAGCCGATTGATCTAGTCGATGGAGCTGACATCTGTGGTCAAAATTATGGACTCTCGATCAAGAATTTTAATCTAATTATTGTAAAATAGACTTAAAATTATATATGAAAGGGCCATAAAAAGCAATTTAATTTCACTATACATCTAAATAGTAGGTACATCAAATTGCAGACTGAATAAAACTGCCAGTTTTGCATTGATTTTTGACAATTATTAGATATGTTTAGCGACGAAATAAATCCATTATTCACGTTACATTCATTTTTTATATTATTTATCGTCACCTATGACACATCCAAAGCAGTGCAAGCTCTCTAAAATGTGATAATGTTCAGAAATAAGGAAAATATAGGAAATATAGAACTGTCAAGTGATATAACCTAAAAACATAATACTTACACCTTCTACAGACGAGAATGGAATAATTCGGGGAACATTTATACGTTTCTCTTGGTCAATATATGCAAAAGCATGCAAAATAATTTTTTTACACCGTTATGATAATAGACCTTTTCAATTTAACGGCTATCTCTTTCTATCACGGCAAATAGTAAGTAAAATGGTGCCAACAATTGCCAGTTGGGCTGTCAAACGAAACGTCAAAAATATTGCAGTCATTAAAATACCTGTATTCTCGGTGAAAATTTGGATCGTTAGACATTTTAGCTTCAACAAAAGATTTTGTAACTTTTTATGAGACGCTTTTTAAAGTTGTCACAGACTTTTATCACATTTTACGTCTAATTTTTTTTAGAAGGAAATGCCATGGATCTCTGTTGTTCTTACTATGCGCAGATCCGCATTGCGCATATCTTCTATCTCTTTAAATTTTAAAAGGTCTATTGTTTGCCGCTCAATTTTTGATTTTCACACTTGTAAACATACTCTGCAATTACGTGATCATATTGGAATGCCATTTTAAGAAAAAAATGACTTTAGTAAATTATTTTTACCTTCTTCATTTCGTGCAGTTTTTGTTTTTGGGTCTTTCGTATGATGCTTATCTAAACATCCATAATTTTGAAATTTTGTACATATTCTCGAAACTGTAGAAGGATTTGGGCTAGAGCATTTCTTAAACTGTAAACAGCATTGTATCACGTAATCTTTAGAATTTTTTTCCCCCATCGGGGACGAAAAATTTGATAGATTCAATGGGTCGTTATTTAGTTGCTGTTATAAAACCGAAGGAAAAACCAACAAAATATATTGCTTTATAAAACATATACCTATAAACAGATTACAATTTTAATGTTTTGGTTAGCGTACGGAGACTTTTGTTTAGGTATATTAACATTGTTTTCCTCATAAAATAACTGTATTATTTATTTTTTTCTCTGTACAAAACGTAACATAATGCTTTTCGTTTAGGATAAAAAATGAATTAAATTGGATTTTTGTCTGCTATTTTTTCTAAAATAGATTGAAACTATTGTCGCACAAAGACTGTAGGTATGTATTATCTTTGATAATCAAATTCTTAAGTCAAGAATAAATACTAAAAATAAAAGGAAAAACAAAAAATAACACTTATTCTTAAAAATAAGTTATTTGATCATCCTTGTAGGATGTTAATAAGAGTGTGTCGCGTTGTCGGACTGTCGCTGACTGTTGCCGGGCTATACCGATTGCCAGCAGCGAGGGGCCCTTTATATCTGCTGGGCCCTGGTCTGCATAAAGCCGATGCCTAAATCCGCCCCTGCTTGCATAACTGGTTTTGTAATATGGTACTTTTTAACAAAAATACAGAGTAGAAGGTTTCGTCTGAAGAAGAGATTTAAGCTACAATTCATGATTATTTTGAAAGCATTTCGAAAGAAGATTGGTTGGAAGTTTTTAAGAAGTGAAAGAAAAGGTGAAGTGGAGGTAATATCGTTAAAAAGAATGCATGATTATGTATTTTGAAAGCATTTTACTTTCTAAAAGAAGATTGTTTGGGAGCTTTTAAGAAGTGGAAGGAATGGGGAAGTGTATTATTGTTGAAGGGAATTGCTTTGAACATATTTGAATAAAATTCTAAAAAATATGGACCGTTTGTTTTATTTTCGATAATTCAAGCTTGATTCTCGTATCTGATAGTAGTGATTGTTCGAAGAAGATGATATTAATAATATGTAATTATTATTTGAAAATTATATTTGGATTCATTTACAGTTTTTATTTTTTGAACTTTTTTAAAGTTCTTGTTTATTTTTAACAGCCTCTTAAAATGCGTAGTAAATAAATATTATGACAAGAAGAAATTTAAAATTTTGATCTGTGCCAACTTTACGGTTAGCTAACTATTTTGACAAGTTAAAAAATTGTTGTAGTTACAAAATTGAAAGCAATATGTTTATGAATCATGCTAGTTCAAACATATATTAAGAGTGCAAAATTTTATTTTTCAACCACTATACCATAGGCGTAGTTAGGGGGGTACTTGGGGGTGCTTAGCACCCCCAGATTTTAAATTAGCACCCCCAAACAAAATTTCTATAAATTTTAATAATTTCATTTTCGACACATCTATTTATTTTGACTGTTATATTAAATATTATCAACATATTTAAGAAGAACCTTCAAGTAAAGAAGGGAATTTAACTATCATTAATGATGTAATAAAAAAAATATTAGAAGAAAAGCTAATTGACTATGCCTTTTTGTACTCATGGAGAGATATTGAAATTCCTTCAAAAATAACAATATTGAACCTATTAAAACTATATAAACAAGCGAGTCAACAATTGGATCTAGTTCACATGATACTTACTTACATAATCGTGCTGATAATTCTTGATGATGATTCTTTCCGCATTAATATTTACTTGACTACCATGCAATAATCTAAAACTCCGATTTTCCCCTGAGAGCCAAGAACTAGCAATAGTCGTAGATATAATGGGGTTATCACACGTACGCACGTATCTGCAACCTGTCAAATATTTTCCGCAACTTCAAGCGTTTCGGTAACTTTTGACGTGTGATAGTGTGACAATTTTCCTGCAACTAGTTTTACATATTGTTCGAAAACTAGTCGCACGTATCTGCAACTATTAAGATACGCATGCCTATTAAAGGGGCTTAGGGAGTAAAAATCCCTAAACTGTTTGACATTTGTTAGTAAACATCTGGTAAACAGTACAAAATATTTAAAAATGGCTGGAGGAGCTGGAGTTGAAATAAAATCAGACGAATTTTTTCAAACTCTGATTGATCTCGTAAGAAAAGAAGAAGCTCTGTGGAATACGAGACGTCCATATTTTAAATACCGTAGTAGCAGCTAATAATTTGTTGTTCATTTCTGATATTATTTGTCTAAATAGAAATAAATGATTCAAACTTTAAAAAATGACAACAGGAATTAAATATCAGGTGTACCAACGTCGAGACTAAAAAAAATTTATATTTCTTGCAACTTTGCGTACGTCTGATAACGTAGGTTGCAAATTGTAGCAACTGTTGTCAAAACAGTTGCAGATAGGTGCATACGTCTGATACCCCCTTTAGTAGATCATTATACCACTTTTGCAGTAAATAAAGATATTTTGAAAGTTGTACTATTCTAAAGAATATGATGATCAGTCAAGAATCAAATGATATTAAAAATGTACTTAATCAAGGTACTTACATTTGGTAATTATTATAAACTTTATAAAATTACACTCATTCTGCATACAGAAACTTGTAAAAGATTATTCTCTGTTATGTGGAGAATTAAAAACTGGCTGAGCACTACTATGACACAAAAAAGCTTTACTAATTTAGTAGTAGGTAGATAAGTAATGAATATTTAAAATGAACTTTCAAAAAAAATAATAATGATAAATAATACTTAGATATTTTGCAAGAATTTATTCTTCTAAATAGAAACAGAAAATTAGCTTCGCGTCGTGTTCCAAACTCCTCACAAAATAAAATGTCACTTTTAATACTTATATCATAACTATTTTGTTACTTTAAATAATATTTTGTTTTTGTTTTGTAAACCAACTTTTTTTCATTTTAAGGTAAGGGACTTTAGCACCCCCTAATTTTAAAGTCTAACTTCGCCTATGCACTATACATATATTTTGCAGAGAATTTTATCCATAATTACCTGTACAAAATTTTAAATATTATTATATAATATTATTGAGCTGTCATATTTTTAATAGTAGTTTCGGAAACAGATCCGTTACACGTACATGTATTCGTGAAGAGCTTAAAATTTTATTGATCTTCGAATCACTAGTCGCAAAATTTAGGCACTTTCGGTAAAAGGACAGATAAACTCTAGGGAAATTTACAAAATAGTACACCAAGGAATTGTGCTTTACAACGAACTATAGTTGTATTTGTATACCTACATATGTAATCAAATGTTATATAGTCAAAATAAATAAATTCTTACAATACATATTTAGCTATTATGTAGAACGAAGCACAATAATCACTTATTTGCACGATCGTTTTTTTACCTTCCGTCACCTTAGTTAATGAAGGTATTGTCTTTGGTTAAAAAAATTCGATGGTAAGTTTTTGATGAATACGCCAACCCAGCAACTACTCGCACGACATCTGGCGGTCATTTTCGTAAAGAAACCGCTGACAGATTGACAACCGATGCATGCTTAGTTGTGTGAAAACGCGTTAAATTAAAAGTACAACTGCGTTAAATTGAGTGTTACCGCGAAAAGACAAAGTGAAAGACGAGTCTGTTGTGTTCCCGGCTGCCCTAGCACGTAACATCGCAATCAAGAACTGAAATTTTACAGTTTTACGAATCATGATTCGGAAAACTGATCGAAAATAACTTTGGATTGCACGTGTTCAGAGAGAATCGTAAGTATTATTAAATGATAGTAGTTTCTAATAAGTTTATCGTTTTATTAGTATATTTTATTTTGAGTTGAAAAATACAACAAAATTGTTATTAACCCCTGGTAGACACACTTTTTTAGCGTCTTTGTCTCAAACATAAACTACACTCTAGTGTCTCTCTCGTTGGTGCAAATTTGCACTAGTAGTCGCCTCGCTGGCCGAGTGAGTTGAGGCAGCGTGCTTCTGCAGCGCTCGAAGCGACCATCACCGCTCGGTTCTTGGAGTCGTGGGTTCGATTCCCACCAGAGGCTTGGATGTTTGTGACTGTCCTATTATCTCATCTCCATCAACGCAACGCAAAAATGTTACAAAGATGTAAGGTAAAAACTGACATCCTTATCAATATCAATTGTAATACTTTATAATAAGTTAAATACAATAAAGAATTATTATTATTATTATTATTATTATTATTATTATTAATCAATTTGCACTAGTATGCCTACCAGGGGTTAACTAAAAATATTATATAACAATCTCGAAATAAAATAATCTCGAAAATAATCATATTTTTTTTTTTTTAGAAATGATTCCAGCAAAAGTATACTACAATCTGTGTTGCACATTTTGTTGGAGAGAAAAATCCAATGACCCTCGTAATGAAAACTACAATCCAACAATTTTTTCATGAAGACCAGAAACATCGACATCTGTAGATCGAAGAAAAAGATTAATGGAACAGCATAAAAGAGGGAGAGTAGGTACATACCAATGATGGAAACAAATAATATGAATAATGGTAAAATGTTTAATTATTTTTCTGTACTATTAAATATACTGTTAATTAATCATTCATATATTGTTTTAGATTTGGAATTGGGTGAATTACCGTCAACATCATCCATAGGAAAGGAAACCTGTGAAATATCTGTTCAAACTGATGATATTGCATTTGAAGAGATCCCTGACGCTACGTATATAAATAATATAAATGTATATTTACTTATTAAATTATTTAAGCAATAAAAATTACTTGGCCACATTTCAATCTACAGCAAAAAAGAAACCGTTTTTTACCTTCATTTAAACTTTTCTTTCGAAAAATACTAATGTATACCGGTCTAAACCACATTTGATTATAATAACCGACATTGCACAACGGGATTATATTAGTTTTTATCATAAAAGACACTATTTTGCATTCATAATAAAACGCGTTCAATACGTTCTGTTTAAACCTATCAGCGCTTTGTTTTACTATTTTACGATGATATCTGTATGTATGTATGTACAGAATGATCCAGAATGATTGAAAGTTTCCCCTCGTTCTGATTTTTTGTGTGCCGCATCGTTGTGATAGTGAAATACGATTGACAGATTGCATTGGCATACATATTTCTACTCATTTTCATCATTCCTCACAGTAAGAATATATACTTCCAAAATAAACTTGTCATGTTCTTCCATAAACAACCATTCTAACGTAATGGTTTGAATAAATAACAGTTTAATTATAAACGTAAAAACCAAGGTAAAAACAAACTGTCAAAAAATTCAAATACATAACGCTGCTGACTTTTCCAAATGTTAGTAATACAGGAAACATAATTTGGCATTGCCGGTAAATTGATACTAAATTTTTTCCGTGAAAGATAATTTTGATCACAATCTGAATTCTTTCAAGTCACGCGACATTCAATCATTCTGGTTCACTTTGTATATATATATATATATATATATATATATATATATATATATATATATATATATATATATATATATATATGTGTGTGTGTGTGTGTGTGTGTGTGTGTGTTTGTGTGTGTGTGTGTGTGTGTGTGACGTTTCCGATAACTCAAATACTACAATTCAAAAAATTATAATTCTTTCGTATTCCTTTTCTTTACATCCATGTGAAGAGATGATTAGATTTTGGTTATAATTGGTCAACCCACATTTTAAGATTTTAACAGTTTTTCTTGAAAATACTGTTAAATATCATTTTTCTATATTTAATGTTATATATGGGGTCTCGTGGCCGAGTGGCTGAGTGTCTGGTCGCGAATTTGGGGAACCGGGACCGACACCAAATATTTCTAATTTTAAATGGCACAAAATTAACCACTGTGGTGCACTCTCCACGCCAGCAATGAGTGCCCGTGAGGTGACGCCTGGTAAACGCCCGCACGGTACAAATATGTCATCATCATTACCGATATCTGCGTACAAAGCAGATTGGCACACCCAGCAATGGGTAATATGCCGTGATGAAATATTTATTTATTTATTTTTATTTAATGTTATATGCTATAACCATGGAAACTGCTACCATATTAAGAACATGCTGATTGATAGATGTCAGTGTCAAGTACAATAATTGGCATATTTGTGTTATAATTTTACTGGAAATATAGAATCTCTTAGGTACATGAAACTTTCTGTATGAAATTTGTACAAAATACAAAGAACTGATAGAAGGTAATGTACTTGAAGTATGGAATCTTGTACAATAAACTCTCTGTATGGAATTTGTACAAAATATATGGAACTGACAGAAGGTAATGTGCTGGCCATATCAGATTTTTTTTAAATGATTACTGATAGGGTTTCCAGTGTAGAGTAGGCTATATTTACTAATTACTGGTCTTTAAGCGATGTGAATCACTATATAAGTCTTACAGATCTGTAAATCTGTAAAATCAACAAAATCGCAACGTTTTTGTCAGTTTTTTACAGATTGACAGACTGTAAGACTTACAGATTTGTTCAGAATTGGCCTATAAGTCAAAATTTTGAAAAGTTGCATTTTTTTTTTAAAAAAAAGATAAAATTACCTAATAACTTGGGCTCGTACGTTAACAGGTTGCCTTATGAAGTTGTTTTTTGATATATTATTATTAAATACTTGGGTACCAATTATACCTAATGTACTTATGTAATAACTGCATTTATTGAATTGGTCCATATTTAACTAAGGTAGTAGGAGTTATTCGGGTAAGTAAACGTCAATATGCAAGTGCAAATTTTGAATTCCTTATCGCACTCTCTCGTGTTGCAAGTGGATTAGAGCTTTTTGGTGAGAAACCTCAAGTAAATTATGGCTGCAGTTTATCAACATCTGCCGTCTTGCCGTGCACTTAAGATATTAATTATTTAAAACGTTCTCTGAACTCTGCATTTCACATGCTACGTGTTGGAAAAAATACTAACCTAACCTTATATTCATCGGGGTGAATTTTTCGTCGGGTAAATGTCACTTAGCTTCGTAATTTACTCGCTCGACAACAACTTCTTGAAAAGGTTTGCTAATTTCATTTTTAATGAATTAATTCCAGGAATACGCACTCAGCTCTCGTTTCGCTAAATACGATTAGCGAAATAACTCAATTACTTTTTCCAACTTTCATGCCATCAAATCAAAATTATTTTTAATATACCGAGTGTAAGAGATAAGTCTCTTATTTCAGGTTCAACTTACATTTTGCCTATTAAAATCTTCTTGAAATATAATTTTCTTATGATATTGTAAAATTATTTCTTTAACAAGTAGAGGCGGAACATAGAGCTTACTTGTACACATATACAAGTGGCGAGATAGCACAATGGTGAAATTAGATTTTTCGGGGAATTTTTCTGAACTTGTCTTGATTGGTACCTACTCCCGTTACCTCTCCAAGTTGGGATACAATTAACTTGGTAACCACAAGGTTATCTGGCACCGGCTTCTAATTGTAACAAGGGCTTGCACGGCGTACACATGGCATCTAAGTAAGGAACGTCGTAGCAATTGTAAAAATAATAATTAATAGATGGTGTATGTACAGGATACCCTAGAAGTTGAAATCCCGAAATACCATACATACATAATACCGTAATATCATATTGAAAATAATGTATGTCGAATAGGGTAATTGACAATTTTTGAGATATTGTTTTAAATTGCACATATAAACTATTATTCACGAAAGATGACTACTCAAGGTTATTTGAGAGCCATCTGATATAATATTACTTGCAGATAACTTCACTACATTTCGTATGTATAGGCGTGGAACATGAAATATTTATGGACACATTTTAACTGAAAAAATAAGAGTAATTTGTCTGAAAATTATGTTTCTTTCTAAATAATGCCTTTCTGAAAGATTTATGTTCTTCACTTATGTTTTTGCAAAATACAAAAACATAGACTTAACTTATAAACCAAGGAATAATAATTTGATTTAAACGTCAACGCCACTGGGTAAATATTAACACAGACGGCAGTGTAGTTGATAATTAGGTATCTGTAATTCTACGACATATGTCATTATTATTTATAGTGTGTTAGAAAGTAATGCCACTCTTTACGTATATCTGTCACACTACATAAATGAAATAGACATAGGTCAAATAATCTTTCTCTTTCTAATACAAAATGTTGCTAAGCTACTGCTGTAAAGTGATGTGTATTCTTTCTTCGAAAGAATGACCTTGAATAGCCATCTTTCGTGAATAATAGTGTACACGTAATTATACATGCAAAATTATTACATATTTTTGTATCGCTAATAAATTTAAAATAATGTTTTAAAATTTTTGTTTCGAATTTCCCGCTAACTCTTGTCGCTCATGACGTCACGAACTAGTAGTTTTTTGAAGGAAAATACAGATAAACAAAAGAAATTCTTACTTTTATAAAGTATTTACTAAACTACTATATCGTGACGTCATGAGAGACAAGAGCGTTTTAGCGGGAAATTGGAACAAAAATTTTAAAACCCTATTTTAAAGGTATTAACGAATAAAAAAATATATATCATAATGATTTTGTATGCACAGAGTGATCTAGAATGATTGAAAGTTCTGCCTTGTTTTGATACTTTGTTTGCCGCATCGTTGTGATAGTGAAATACGATTGATAGATTGCATTGGCACACATATTTCTACAAGTTTTCATCATTCCTCGCAGTAAGAATATATACTTCCAAAATAAACTAGTCATATTCTTCCATAAACAACTATTCTAACGTAATGATTTGAATAAATAACAATCTAATTATAAAGGTAAAAACAAATTGTTCGTAAAAAAATCAAATACATAACGCCGCAAACTTTTCCAAATGTCGGTAATATAGAAAACATAATTTGACATTACCGGTAAATTGATACTAATTTTTTTCCGTGAAATATAATTTTAATCACAATTTGAATTTTTTCAAGTCACGTGACATTCAATCATTCTGGATCACTCTGTATAATTAGGTGTTTATGTGCAATTTAAAACATTTTCTCAAAATTTGTCAAATGCCCAATTGAAATAACGCTAATATGCATATCAACACGAATTTTAATTTGTACAGTCGAATTCTTCATCTAGAAACATAGTTAAAGGACAATAAGTTCTGGCGTAACTTGACGATTGCAACTGAACTGCAGAGTACAGTGTGTTTTAGTAACTACTTCACACTTATACCGGGTGTCCAAAGCAATCCTTGACACATACATTTAACATGTGACTATAGATTTTTTTAATATTATCTGTACCGTAATTTTTGTTGAAATGCTTTACATATGTATATATCAATGCATATAATTTCATAGCATAAAAATCCAAATTTTTTGATGCTAATTTTTTTATTTATTTTACCTCTTTGGTGACCAAGTACGAGTAAAACTTATTTTAAATTTAAAGGCACCGTGAAATTAAATCTAGTACTCGTATGTGATAATGTCAAAAAATGAACATCAAGCGAACTGTCAAACACCACTTCCACTATGACTTTTACTTGTTTTGGAACATAAAAAAGTTAATTTTTTGTGATAATTTAAATTAAATTTACTCGGTTACCAAATATGTAAATTAAAAAATTTTGGCATCAAAATATTCAAAATTTTATATACAAAAATGTATAGATACTATTTTGTGGGACAGATAATATATGAAAAAAACTGTTTTCTCGGGATACGCGGTAATCACTGTATACTCTGCAAATTATTAAAATATTGATTAAATCCATCGTTCTTAGCGAAACATTTTAATAAGATAAATAATTAACACTTGGCTAAATTTCGAAACATTAACTTCACTTTCTTTACCACGATTTCGGCTTTTACACCATCTTCAGACGACTAATGATCAATCTTTTGAAGATGGTGTAAAAGCTGAAATCGCGATAAAGAAAATAAACTTAATGTTGTGAAATTTAGCCAAGTGTTAATTACCTATATAATTTAATAGTAAGAGAAACAAATAATTTCCTACCCTTAATATTAAGAGACAAATAATAGCAAAAGTACAAATGTAAAATTATAATCCTAATCCTTCATTGTGAATTAACCACATAGTTAGTAAATCCGGCAATAATTTTTGTTTCACATGCTTTCTATAAGAAATGGAATCTCTTAAAACTGACCAATTACGTCATGGTTTATTTTCAAATGATTATTTTTTGACATTTTTTACAATCAATGAAATGTTCCATTTTGTGTCACGTGTCTGCGTTGTAACAAATCCTGTCATTATTATACTCAGGATAAAGCTGTAGAGATTATTCTCGGGAATAATCTCTGTAGCTTTTGTTTTTGTTGACATATGTCAGATAGTAATCAACACTAAGTAAAATGAGCAAAAAAGACCAATTTTGTGCCATTTCTGATGATGAAAGAAACCAAAAATTTATAGAAACCACTTCTAGAAATACCATAATTAATAATTATATCTTTTGATTTTTTATTTTGCATTGTCAAAGTGTATTCTATACCTTGTTCCATTTAAGCCATTCAGTATTGCAGAGCATAGGGAATAGTTTTGACCTCTCTGATTGGCTAAAATTGGAGACAAGAGACAAGTTTACCCAATGTAATTTC
Organism: Harpalus rubripes; assembly: GCA_963082715.1. NCBI lineage: Eukaryota > Metazoa > Arthropoda > Insecta > Coleoptera > Carabidae > Harpalus > Harpalus rubripes. The sequence goes on from OY720452.1 coordinate 61,412,712, forward strand.
GGTTACTTCAAGTTTGCGCTGATGCCAGCTCCATCTACTGAATGGCTTAAATGGAACAGAGTATAGTTGTAAAAACAGACTTACCAACTGAGCCATGTAAATGAATGAAGCTATACCTTGTTCCATTTAAGCCATTCAGCATTGCGGAGCATAGGGAATAGTTATGACCTGTCTGATTGGCTGAAATTAGAGACGAGTTTACCTAATGTAATTTCGGCTACTTTAAATTTGCGCTGTTGCCAGTGCCATCTACTGAATGCCTTAAATGGTATAGAGCATAGTTAATTACGACAGTAGATAGCATTACAATTTGGTAGATTTTTCTCAAACTTGTTATTTTTGGCAATAGGCGATGTGCACATTTTGAGCGTCAACGCCTCTAAGGCTCGGGCCACACTATGCGTTTTGGCGGGACCGGTTTAACGGGACCGGTTGACCGGGAAGACAACAATTTATTGTTTTAAATGAATGCGTCCACACCAATGCGGTTGCGGTCCCGTTGCCGGATACTACCAGCATGTTGCGGTTTGACCGGACGGTCAATTTGCCGCATGACAATTACAACATATTGGAAATAATGCGAGCGTTCACAAAGGTCTGGTTTTGTTTTTTAACAGACAACGTATACTATTTGGGCTCTGCACTAATCAGACATTGGTCAGACTGTGTCCGAATCGGGTTGTCAATGCTGCCGTCCTGTTTAGCGGGATATATGTGGACGCTATATGATTCATCCTGTTTAACTGGATGCGGTTTTACCGGTCCCGCCAAAACGCATAGTGTGGCCCGAGCCTAACGGCTACTTTGGTGTCCTTGGGTACCTAACAAATTTTGACATTTCGAGAAAGTGATACAATTTGCAATTTTATTTTGAGTTTTTGCTGTTGTATATGAATACTTTTCGTCATAGTATATTGAAATGAATAAAAAAATTATTTAAAATGCTATATGTGATTCAAAAAAGTCAAAATACCAGCGAAGGTACTGTGACAGAAAATATAATTTTTCTCATAATATAAGTGATTTCTGTAAACCATTTTGTCATACTTAGTTTTATATTATAATTTATAATATAAGTTAAATATTATAAGATGCACAGTACATGGAAATTGCGATTAAAGAGTTGGAAAACTTTGATGAATAGAAAGTTGAAAGTTTCTGCATATCAGATATTAGTGGATGATGTTAGCATCTTTCTTTTATATTTGCAATTATTGACGAATATTCTTCATTGAAAGTATACCAGACTCTAAGTGGAATCAGTTGTACAAGCTCGGAAAGGAGAATACACGAAAAATACGAACCATGTGAATTTTTATTTTTAACATTAATATTACATGTACAAAATATATAATAAATAGACGAATTGTCTCAAAAATAGACTGCAAGTATTATACAACTTTAAGATAATTTTTGTTCCTTTTATTATATTTTGTTCAAATTTTATATAAGAAACACATTTTTATATAATTCATTGTTACAATCATACGACCATTGTTTGAATTATATTCATACGATAAGTATCTTTTACAATGAGAAAAAATGTAATTGGAATTTTTCATATTAATAGAAGATATCTGTTGAAATGTTATTTTCTTACGCATATATTCCTCATATAATATTCTAGGAAATTTATAAAATCTGATACTTCTTCAATCGGTAATTTTGTCAGAATGATTACATCTCCCACTGCATCAAATAATATTTGACGTCCTATCATTCGCATTCATTGCAGACATTTCATAAAATAGATATTTTAAAATTATTCTGACATAAAACATAACCTTGTTATGTTTCAATGCATACCCACCGTTGCCATTTTTGTCCGCTGTCGGCGCTGACTACTTTTGTGCACACCGCCTATAGGGCGTGAGCAGACACGTGACTCGAGCGACCTTGACGTGCTTGAAATCAGCTGATTTGTGTGCGTATGTCATTGAGAATACCAATGTTTTGATTTATTTTGATTTTAAACCGCTTTAATGTTATTTTACAATTTTTTAGCAGTAAAACATATGAAATTAAAAATAATAACATTTTAGCAGTTAAAAATCAAAATAAATCAAAACATTGGTCTTGTCAAGTAACATTGTCCTTGTCAAAATGACATGCGCACACAAATCAGCTGATTCCAAGCACGTCAATGTCGTTCGAGTCACGTGTCTGCTCGCGCCCTATAGCCACTCAAGCCCTGCGGGCTTTCGTGACTATTGCCTGGCAACAAATTTTCGAAAAATCTGTCAAATTATTTTCAATTTATTCACACTCTTTTGTTATATTATTACTAAAAAATAGAAGCACGAGAACTTATTTTGGTAGCAGGGAGTTTGAAACCAATTGAAACCATTAATTTTTTACCACCAACATACTTCTTCACTACCCTAATTCTATACACTTTTCATCGAATACGCCGCCTATACATCTATTTCTAGTTTTCTCGGAACTTTCTTACAATAGACAATAAACAATTAATTTCAGTGTAGTCGAGAGACATTGAAGTGCAATGCAGTTGCCGCTGTCTGGTGGCTTGGGGTTGAAGCTTGTGCTTGTAGCCGTAAGGAAGATAAATCCTCACCTGGCCGCGTCGTAACGATGTAAGTAAAGATCAAGATCACGACACGTGAACCACAAGATTTACGTCATGCCCTTGCCACACGTGGACGGGAATAGAATGGTGCTGACATTTAGAAAAATACCCGACATGAAGAGGATAGATATAAGAGGTGGACAGATGAGTTTTAGATAAGTAGTGGTTGAAATTATATTGAATTATTGTTCATTATAGACATTAATAAATGAGATAAATGGTAGTTATTATTTTCATGATTGTACATATGAGAGTTACAATAGCATCCAAAATCCTATTTCTTACAAATGTTTGGCAAAAAATAGATAAATTTAATCTCAGTCAAAAATTATAGTATTTGAATTAGAGCGGAGGACCGACACATACATACATACTCACACAAACACACACACATCATCGTGAAAACGTTTAACAACAAATTGGATTCTAGGGATCTTAAAACGCGTTCATTTACCAAAATCTCGATATGCGATTTTTAGCACGATCCTTATACCTCCCTTACCAAGGGTAGCGGGTAAACGACAGTGTGATTAACATTTGATACATAAAGCCGGTATCCCACTGTAAAAATTTTGATAAAAATGGGCGTAAATATTTTTATAAAAACCGTTTTGACAGAATTTTTATGAAAACTGTATTTACATGACGTCACGTAAAAATTTTGATGTGACGTCACATAAATACAGCAGTCTGTATTCATTTTGTTGAAAGCTGCGTTATGATTGGATGTTGATGCGGGCGTGCGCAATGCCGTTTCTTGAACCATGGGTAAAGTCATTTTATAAAGACAGCTGTTATTCTCTGACATTATTTGAACAGCGGTGAGCGTTTGTTTATATTGAAATTGGAAATAATATGAAGCAAAATAATCAAAATGTATAGTTTGGTTGCCTGAACAGACAGCATTTTAATTGATTTGTATAGAAATGAAGAAGTTTAATAACACACAAAATCGCCTGAATATTATAATAAATACGCCAAGCAAAGTGCGATTTTCAACTGTTAAATGTTATTATCTTATAATAATCAGGCAATACAACATCAAAAAAAATAACTATTAAAGTTATTTAATATTTACATGTGTTATTCTTTGTATTTCTTTTTTCTCCTTTACATTTCCGTCCGAATCCTATTAGAATACTCATTAATCGTAATCAACAAAGTTTTTCAACCAATAATTTTACGTAGTATTAGTATAAATATCTTGATCTATAATTTATAGAATGTGTATTTTAAATTACCTATACAAATTTGCAAAAATAAAATATGAAGTAAATGAGAAGTCCATACAAATCCGCCTCGTTCAAGCATTTTAATATGGACTTCATTCACCTATATACTCGCGTCGTACCCTTTAAGTAGTGACGATAAAAGGATTAATTTTTCAAAATATATGTGTACACTAGATAGAACAATGCCTATCTTTCATGTGCCGAAATACACTGCCTTAATTGAGTGTCACGTTTCTTACTTTACTTTCGAACCATGTCCATGATTTTTAAGAAATGGTCTTTCATTCGAAGAAAATTTCTGTAATTTATTTCATCTTCTATTCGTAATTTGGTGTGTCTGATAATTAAAAACGATTTGTATTTCTTTTCTCCAGTCATAGACTAGTCCACCAGCGATGTTCTGATTTTTTTATTTTTTGTATAACTGTGTAAACCATTACTCCAACAATTATTGCAGCTAACATTTTTTTATTTGAATGAACGTTATTCATAATGAAATTACAAAACGCAACTACCTCTGCAGAACAACGGCTACAAAATGAGGTTTAGTAGTATCTTTGGCGCCAATTCTCTTTCATGAGTTATGCAATACTCCATAAAAACGCGTAAAATTTTTTACAGTGGGATGCAGTACTTTTCATGGAACGTTTTTATAAAAAAAATTACAGAAATTTTTATCAAAATTTTTACAGTGGGATACCGGCTTAAAAAGAAAAATCCCAGCTAACACCTTATACAGTGACTATTAAATATTCGCGGGTCTAGGATAACAAGGTTGCGACTGAAATTTTTTGGTACTAACAATGATATTTTTGTATGGCCATACTCTATCTCTTTCTAATATTAGTTTTTAGAGACTTATTGCTGTCCTTTTTCGAAATAGGACAGAAACAAAATTCTATCTATGAAATTGAATCAAACGAATAGTGACGGAGTTCTATCTGCAACATGGTACAAATAGAAGTAATTTAAAAGAAGTATTTCCTGAGCCAAAGAAGCTAAAATGTAATTCAGATATTAAAGTCGAGAAGCGGAATGCTTTGCAAACAATGATGGCTGTAATGACCAAATATACGATAAAACAGTATTAAATTATTTATTTTTTCAATGAATTAATTTATTATTTTTGTTACTTATGTGTTCTTCAAATAGCTATTGTTTTTTAATTTTTACAATCTTGTGATTCTAGACCCGCGTATTGTCCTCACAGGTAATCAAATAATATTATTATAATGCCACTTGAAGATTGATAATACTTTAATATTTATTACTAAACGATTCGGTTTAAAACCGATCCGATATACTATAAGGTACATTAGGAGACTTACTTGTACAGCGACATAGTTTTTTTGAATATATTGTAACGGTACAAAGCGTAAAGTAGGAAACATACCTGAAAACAGAAAAAAAATATATTAGCAATTAATTCACTATAATAATACCTTGCACTAAATTATAATTTTACATGTGTCGGTCTGTGATTGGTAGTAACGTTTATTGACCTTATATTAAGTACACCCACCGAAAAATATAGTAGTTTCATAAAAAAATTTGTTTCATTCTGTCTGCTCAGTTAATAATATCCACATTTTAAAACACATTGTTCTTTATTACAATTATAACGAGTGTATTTTCACATTAATTCACAAATGGTTAATATTGTGTACAAATATTTCTTAGTTTCACCTGACTTGATTGTAAGTTATACTATATTGTATTAATTGTTATTACTTATTAAAAAAATATATTTTTCTGTCTTATTATACTGTAGTACCCTGAGGATGATCATAGTATGATCGAAACGTCGGTATAATCAAATAAACATATTATCTTGACTGCATTTCCGAGAATTTTTCTTCTTTTTTTTTCCTGCATCATTTTCCCAGTCGATCATCGTTACCCCACTAATAATAATGTTTTAGGAGATCTTTCAGTAGATGATCGTAAATATTTCAATGGAAGTGAATACCGCGACACTTCGACCAATTTGGTAATATATTTTAACAGCCATACATTTAGAAACTCATTCTATTCCATCTGTATTTTTCTTCCAATGACTTTCCCTTCCGTTCAATTCTGTATGAAGCATTTTGTGTAGGGTGTCCTGGGCAGGTAGTGAGTCCTTGGTAGGACACCGGTAATCCGGCGCTTTGCCGCGACGCCGAGCGCCGAGCTACGTGCGCTCCGGCACGGCTCCAGCCCCGGACTCGCCCGGATCAATACGCCAAGCCCGGACCCTCCACAATCGGCCACCATCGGCACGATTCGACACACAACACTATTTATACACAACCAGATTCACAACAGATATTAATTATACCAATACGTGATAATGTTTTTCAATTAATAAATCTGTTTGTAGTTACCAATGAAAAGCAGATTATATGATTATTTGAAAAAGTGAGATATCTGCTGCAGATATTTAAAGATTGTTGGCATATTAAAAATCAGATGTTGATCTTTATTTATGCAGATTTTGCCAGTTGGAACAGGAAGAAATAGTTTGATAGAATTTCTTTAGCACAAATTTCAACAAATTATTTGAAAAAAAAATGCATTTTCTTTAAAGTTTTGTAATACTTAATAATTAACTGTTTCATAAGCAACAAAATTACGAACTTAAATTAAATAAAGAGAGTCGTGTTTTTCCACAAGGCGTAACTTTCTGTGTAGATCTGAGAAAAAGGTTTGCAAAATGCTTTATTGTGCTGTATGGTTGCAAAACATAGACCTAGTGAAGAAAGTCAGAAATGGGGAGGTGTTGAGAAAGATTGGATACAGAGACAACTATCTAAAGAGAGATTGGAAACTCAATGCTTTTGTATCGTCATAAAGTTCGCCGTCTATCAACATTTGCAACTAACTAAACCACGGACACTAGATCTTTAAAATCCTGACCGTGTGTTTTTAAAATTATTATTTTTTTAATATTTGAAAGAAAAAGAAAAACTCATATTGGTATGTATTATGAATATTTATTTAAAATATATAGTGTACAAATTTTAAATTGCAAAAGAACAATTAGTAGGTATATAGGGCGCGAGCAGACACGTGACTCGAGGGATCTTGACGTGCTTAGAATCAGCTGATTTGTGTGCGCATGTCATTTTGACAAGAACATTGTCAATTTGACAAGACCAATGTTTTGACTTATTTTGATTTTGAATTGCTAAAATGATAATATTTTATAATTTTTAGGTAGTAAAACACGTGAAATTAAAAATAATAACATTTTAGCAGTTAAAAATCAAAATAAGTCAAAACATTGGTCTTGTCAACATGACATTGTTCTTGTCAAAATGACATGCGCACACAAATCAGCTGATTCTAAGTACGTCAAGGTCCCTTGAGTCACGTGTCTGCTCGCGCCCTATAAATAATATTAATAAGAGAGTTTAATAGTATATATCCAGATAATTATTTTGAGGAATCGTGAGAGTATATTTTTTTGCAATTACCTCACCTCTTCGCGAGATTCAATTTCTAATTTGTGTCCTGTAAAATCTGAAACATATTTTTACATCTATTTATGTGATGTAAACTAAAACTTCTAAGCAACACAATCGGATATGTACATCGTTATACTAGTATTATTTTTTAAAAGAATTTTTAAATCTTATTTAAAGATGTGTTGGAAAGATACGTACATAGGTGAAAAAAATAAATGAAAATTGGGAGCTAAGGAGCGGCCGAGGCAAGACAATCTCGAGGGCGGTAAAGGATTTCGCGGACAAGGTATACACAATTATAAATTTTATTAATTTTAAACAATTTAATTGTAAATAGAAAGTTAGCTTTCAAGGTGGCTATGGGATTGACACTTGATAAACAAAACCATGTAATTCTCAAGTGCCAAAGTAATTGTTTACCTAATTTCGTGGCGGCTACCATGACAACTGCCGTGAAATCTAATTTTGCGCCGTATTGCACAAAAATGTCATTCAAAATGGGTTCCGTATTTAAAAAAGGCCCGAGGGGGTAACCAGCCTGCAGTTTACCATACAATACAAAAAAATTTGTCTAAACTGACAATACTGAGTTGTACTGACTTTTGTACTGATAGTACTGTGACATATTGACTAAGGTTTTGATAATACTGTATCAAACTGATACGGACTGACGAATACTGACTGTGACTGAATTGACTGTCATTTATTGACAAGAGTAAATTTGACCATATTAACGTCAATTATTATGGTTTATGGTACTAGTTTGATGACACGACGTGTGTCATATGTTTAATTACGATCCGAATTACATACTAAATTTTATTAGCTGGCGTAAATCAATGAAAAATTAAAATAAAGTATTTGTTTTCGATTTGTTTGTAAACTAACAAATACATCGTTACCACAGCTCATTATGGTACTGAGTATTCTAATGGATTCATTATTATCTTTGGCCTATAATGAAAGAGATTGGGGTACTAAAATTGAGGGCTACAACGTTCGTCATTATAACACGGCACCATATAAAATATATAAATGCATACATTTCTTTTACTTTACTTTTTTATTGACCATAGGAAATACAATATGGCAGTAATTTCTGCTCTATTAATTTTAGAATAATTTTTGATATAACAATTTCATTATAATTTGTATCAAAAATCATAATTCTGCTTTTTTGCAACGTCTTATCGATACAAGTGATATATGCACATTTGCGTTTTAGTCCCATGTTCCATTCTTTTTTTGTTTTAGACCATTTGAAGTTATTATTATTTCATAGCCACAACCTAAAACCATTGGTTTTATCCTATAAATTTAATAATTCTTGCATTTTGGCTGTTTAAAACAAATAGAATATAGAAAAAGCGTGCGAAAGACTTAATAATATTTAAATGAAGTGTAATTATGAGCTAAATAAATTAGAAAAATCGCAAGTAGTATGTAAAAACATTGTATACTTAAAAATTAAAATATAATTTTAATAACAAATGTCATTATGAAAGCCTAGGAAAACAAATACATAAAATGACATTAACTAATAATGTCCAATTAGAATTTCAAATTTCTATAGTTCGTATTTTCCTTTTTTTTCGTTAGTCGTAGAAAAAATATGCTGTACAACTCGAATGGAATATACATATCGCCTTCGGAAGATTGAACACTCTGCCTACGGCATCGTGCTCAAACTTCATCCTCATGCGATATGGACATCATATTCACTCTTGTTGTACAAACTTCTATTTCTTAGACCCTCTTAAAACATGAGATTTTAAATACCATTTTTTTTAAATTGATAATTTGACTAGTTGCATTACTAAGGCAACCTTAATTTTTAGTGCTAGGATTAAAAATATTTTACTTAATAATTACTATTTTCATTTTTAAAATGGATACAAGAGCGTACAACGGACTGTCACATTGGTTACCCCCTCGAAAAGGCCTTAAGAGGAGGCTTGAAAACAGTAATAATATGGAACAAATACAGTAAATGTGTGACGTAGTTATAGAGATGGTATTAAAAACTCGATTATTTTGAAACCTTTTTTTAAACTTTAACATACATTTTAAAAGTCTACTTTTAATATAAATAACTCATGTTCTACTTTGTTATGGTATTACTAGCGAATGAAAGTTGACGTTTAAATTATTTTATAGATGTGGTTTCTTTTGAAAACCTAGAAAAGAATAGAATTGTACGAAATATTCAGTTATGAAATTTTTGCAAGTACTCATTTAAATACTGGGCTAGGAAAGCACAGAAATACATTAGTATGTCTGGCTCAAAATAAATGGCAAACTAGGGTAACTGAATATCAAAACAGGGGTGCTTTTAAAATATTTTAACCATTTTTCGTTTATGTTGATTATTACAAAATATTTTCATCTTTAAACTATTTAGTTTGGCAATTCTATGAAATAGGATTATTTTAATTTCCCACTAATTCCGACTCGAGGGTTGCTTACGCCTGAGACGAACGAACTAGAATTTGCGGTATTAAATTTTTTTAATACATCCCTGAATCCTGTTGCTAAGGTCATTTTAAATGCCTCCTGGTACTGAGTACAATTCTAAACTTCTGGAACGGAATACAACGGTCAGTTTCTTTTTAAATCAAATATTGGGAAATGTTTTCAAAAGAAACCACATCTATTAACTAATTTAAACGTCAACTTTCATTCGCTAGTCACACCATACTACGGTGTCCAGAACTTCAATACCATTCTTAAATAAAATAAAATAATGTTATCTGTAGTCAATTTTTAACATACAAGTTATTTTTTGTTTAATATGTAGTAGAATGTTGATTTTGTGTTTTAAATTAAGACTTTATTACGTAAACAAGAACAATAATACGCCTGAAACTTGTAATATTTACAAATTTATGCAAATATTCTTAACAATGTCTCTTAATCTAGTACGTGTGTAATTACATCAGTGTAAGAAGTGTTTGTTCATATTTTAAATCATATGCAAATATTCTACGTCGCTTCTCAGTAAGCAATAATTATTAATAAGTTAGTAAGTTGCGACGTAGTAAATATAGTAAACATTTGCGCATTCCTCCAAATTCAAAATAAATAGAAGTAGTAATAAGTAGTGAGCATTGACAGAGTAAGCGGAAAACAAACACAAATTATGAAACTAAAAACAAACATTAATAAGACACGATCCTCGGCTGAATTTCTCATTTTCAACGATAGAGCAAACAACACAACATCTCATTAAACACGTATTTCGGCGTCAGCGTCGATTTTTTCCAGAGAGAATACGGACGACGCAGACTTTCAGCAAAGCCGAGGAGTTGTATCTTTTAAAAGTCCCCTCGCGGTTCCCTATTGACACTTTGAAGTATCAGGAGAGTACGTAAGCCAAGAGAGCTTTACGGTGGTTTCCGGAAGTTTCTTTGCTGAAAATTTTTCAGCGCAGGATTAATGGAAGGCTACCACCTGATAGGAACTATTTACGAAGTAAACCAAACAAGGTGAAGTGTACGTAAAAAATATAAAACAACTTAATGTGTATACACATACTGTACGCATATGCGCCCGCTATGAATAAAGAGAGGCAACATTAGTGAATGAGTAAAAAATTCATTGCGGCGTTTTTAAAATAAATTTATGAAAAAATTTGTGTTTATTTAATTTCTTTTTTATAAATATAAAATATTGCCAAATTATTAAAACTTACTTTTATAATTTTCAGTAGTATGAGTTATTGGAATAGTGATGGGAAGATAGGTGCAGATTAATCTTGTTTTTTGATTGGATAATACCTGGAAATTATCCAATCAAACAACAAGATCAAATTGCACCTATCTTCCCATCACTATTTTCTTATACGTAAAACGAAATATATCATTTTGAGCAGTTATTTATCTGACATTTGAAGTTAAGTTGCAAAAGTTACTTAGAACTTAATTTATCAATTTTTAAAGTATACTTATGAGTGAAAATATGGAATTAACTAGAGAGCATTTTCTTTAATTTTTAGCCAAATAAATATGGTATGACTAGCGAATGAAAGTTGACGTTTAAATTATTTAGTAGATGTGGTTTCTTTTGAAAATTTTCCATGCGATTTGATTTGAAAGGAAACAAACTCTTATGTAGGTATTTTTTTACAGAAAATTAGAATTGTATTCAATATCACTTGAATACTAGGACGCATTTAAAATGACCTTAGCAACAGGATTCAGGGATGTATTTAAAAATTTTAATATCGCAGATTCTGGTTCGTTCGTCTCAGATGTAAGCAAGTCTCGAGTCGGAATTACTGTTAAAGGAAATTAAAAATAATTCTATTTCATAGAATTACCCAACTAAATAGTTTAAAGGTCAAAATATTTTGATATAATCAAAATAAACTAAAAATGTTTAAAATATTTTAAACGCACCCCCGTTTTGATGTTCAAGTACCGTAGTCAGCCATCTATTTTAAGCAAGACATAGTAATATATTTCCAGTATTTAAATGGGTTCATGCAAAAATCTGCAAACCTGAATATTTCGTACATTTTTATTCTTTTGTAGGGTTTGAAAAGAAACCACATCTATTAAATAATTTAAACGTCAACATTAATTAGCTAGTCATAACCCGCCAAACTCAGTTGATTTGGTAATATACGACTTTTGGTTATCTTTGGACTTTTGTCTGACGAAGAGATTAATGCTGCAATTGATGATATTTAAAAGATTCCAAAATAAGATTGTTAGGAGATTTTAAGAAGTGAAAGGAAAGAATGATAAAGTGTATAGATATTATTGTTGAAGGCAACTACTTCGAACATAATTTAAATTAAAATTCTAAAAAAATATGAACCATATGCCTTATTATCAATATTTCTAGCGTGATCTTCTTATGCTCAGTTGCACCGCTGGGCGCTGATACTTAAATTTTAAGTGTTCCTTAAACTGACAATATAGTATCTGTCCACGCCAGTAATGAGCTGACGCCTGGTAAACGCCCGCACAGTACCAATATGTCATCATCATTACCGAAATCTGCGTATAAAGCAGATTGGCACACCCAGCAATGGGTTATATGCCATGATGATATATTTATTTGTATCAAAACGAAATGTCAAATAAGTAATTGAATATTTCTGTCAAAATTTCAATTTGCATTTTTTTGTTTAACCAACAAACCACAGTGAGATGGACATTAGAATTAAAACCCGTAGGATCCGTTAGCGTCTAGTACGTAGAACTTTTGGTTACATTTTAAATCAGCTATGGGTCGCGAAGGGATTATAGTGGGTCGCTGAAACTGTTCAGAATTTAATAATTTTGTATAATAAATGCCAATCGTATTTTTCTAAAATGTAGAATTGCTACTGCTACCCTACCGAGACTTTGAGTTCGTTAAAAAAGAAGAAAAACAAATCATGGGAAATAAAAAATTGAAAATATGATTTTCCGACGACCACTACGAAAAGTACATAAATTCACACGCTAAACTATTACTGAAAGTTGGTATTTGCACATCACTAGCAATGCTGTGTGATATGAAGCTCGTTAGCCAATCAGATGCGTCCGCAACTGTGTGATATGATTTTATCACACGCTGCGATAACTGAGCGAAGTAACCTAAAAATTTGTATTTAAAAGTTTGACAGTTGCAGATAATATGTTGAATTTACACGGATTAAGAAATTTGAACCCGAATTTATCAGATTTTAACATAATTTTTGGTGAATTCTGATAGCAATGATGTTAACATAATCTGTTTTCATATGTACATACATGCAGTTATGTCAATTCAAAAAATTGTGGTCGTCGAAAAAGTAACGTGTACAACACGTGCTGAAAGAGTATTTCACACTCATGTGACTGAACCACTCGCCTTCGGCTCGTGGCTCAAACTTCACATTCGTGTGAAATATCCAACTTTCAGCACTAGTTATACAATATACTATACCTTCTGCTACACCTATCTATATGTGCGTGTCTGGATTTGTAATTACTAAAACTAAATTTTAGGAGTCGCCTCCAACAAGAAAATGAATGCTGTCTTTCAAATAAAACCGCGATTTGAAGAACTTTCGAAACTTATGGAAAGTCAGGGTTTACTTTAATTAACATTAACAAAATTTTATAAATATATATTTTCAATCATGTTCGTAAGTCAAATTAGACAAATATGGGATGGTAATATTAATGTTTCGCGTTTCGGACATTTAATTATCAGACAAGATTCAAATTATATCAAAATCATGTGCCAAATTGTAATAAGTTCCGTTTTATTTGAATTTCTTGATATTATGGTGATAAATTTATATTATTTTGTTTATAAATAGGTATATGGTATATTCGTACAGACTCATTTTCTTATTCTAATAAATAGAATATTGTTTATAATAAGAAAAATGGGTTTTTATTTTTAAATAATTTTCTATAGTGGGACACGAGATCAATACAATAGTCAAATTTGGGTCGCGCTTTCAAAAGGTTAAGAAACGCTGTTTTAAATGAATGCTTTTTGATAAGGGAAAATGTTAACAATTCAAATCAACACGATTTTTAGGTTTGTTCAGTCAATCCTTAAGATATACAGGGTGTTTCCTTTAAAACAACCAGCGCTTTTTTGGGCGAACTAACAACTTTAGAGACAAATGTTTTAAACCAAAAATGATCAAGAATAAGGGGATAATGTATCAATAGTAACAAACCGAATATTTAACCAGTGGTTCTCAAACGGTAGAACAAAATTATATTTTTTTAAATGGCACCCTATATAATTTTTTAGCTTTTTAAATAGAATATTATTTTCTGATTTCAACGATATAAACATAGCATAGGGTTGTATAACAATTATTTCGAGAAAAATGGTATTAAAAACTAGAAATAATGTGTATTGCATAGCCTATTGTAATATTATTATTTTAATACCTTTTTTTTCGAAATAATTGTTATACAACCCTATACTGTATTTAAATCATTGAAATCAGAAAAAAAATCTCTAAAGGTGGCTTTAGACGATCAAATAAATTGAACTTTTTATTTGTCAAATGTTCACAACATAATTTTTGATCAAATGGTTTCATTTTACACGTTCAAATTCTATGAACATTATTTGCTTTCAAGTAGGCATACCATAGTAAGATAATGAAAATGTAGATTGGTAGCACTGATATTTTTAAATACATATACATAATTTCATGTTTATTTTGGCTTGACATTTGACATATTTGATTTGTGCATTTGACGTGCAAAGATGAAACTTGTCAAAAAGACTTTATGCCAACATTACAAAATACAGCGCATGCAATCTAGGATAATATAATCCCCAGAAGTAACTAAAATTTGAAGTAAATGACCTTGATATTTAGAACATGCTTTAAGTTGGATTTTTTTGTTCAACTGGTTTGAACATCGAACGTTCAAATTTCTTTGAACGTGTAAAGTTTCAGAATCGTATTGAACAATACGAAGTTGAAAAAATTGATGTAAATATTTGATTGTCTAAAGCCACCTTAATGGGCTAAAAATTATATAGGATACCATTTAAAAAAATATAATTTTGTTCTACCGTTTGAGAACCACTGGTCTAATTTTCGGTTTGTTATTATTAATAAATTAGCCCCTTATTCTTGATCATTTCTTGTATATAATATTTTTTTTTTCTAAAGTCATTAGTTCGCCCAAAAAAGCGCTGGTTGTTTTAAGGGAAACACCCTGTATGTTTGAAGGGCAACAAATAATTTAAAATAGGTCGTAATAAGGCATACATTTTTAACATTAAAATACTTATCAACCAATTCTGCCCGGGAATTTCCATAAAAATATCATTTATTGTTCAGGATAGTGATGCACGACGAGGCGAGAGTACTCTCGCATCTCGTCTCGTCTCGTTGTATTATGCGAGATGAGAACGAGAGCGAGATTGTAGTTTAAAATTCGAGGCGAGCTCGATATAACAACTGCGAGAAGCGAGAAATCTCGCGAGATTCTCGCGAGAGTCTTGCAATAAAAAGTATTTGTAACTTTATTGCTTTGATTCATAAATTCAATGAAAAATGCACCGTACAAGGAAGTGGAGTCAACTCAAATTCGTGTATAGAACACGTCAATGTGAAAATTATATGAATTTTCTATATTTTTTTGAGTCTACCAAGAGTCGATTGGTGTCGGTCCCAGAGCAAGGAAATGCAAAATAAAGACAAAATCGGTTTTGCATCCATTACAACTAGTTTTATCCAATATTTCAGTCCCTAATTCACCCCAGTTAAAACCGCGGTTAATAAAAATTTTGCCGCCCCTGAAAAGTAAAGGATGTTATATTAAGCGTGGATGGGAGCCAATACGGAGAGAAGCGGAGTGATTGGATGTCGGCGGGTTACCAGCGTAGCGGTGTTTTATGACTAAATCTTACTTAAATAGTGGCATATATTTAATAATAATATGTAGGTACTTTTATTTACAAAAAAGAATTTTTTAATGTTTAATTCGTTTTACTGATGACAGAATGTATTAACAGATGTTCGTATTGAAATAGTTTAGAGACCACAATTTGGTGATAAATTAGATATTTTGGAGGTAAATTAAATTATTTACTAACTTATCACATTTTCTGGTGACCTTAAATGAATAAACATTATGTTCGTATTGAAAATTTGGTAACCAGAATTTAGTATTTCGTCTCTTTATTATAGTTACACTTATACGACTGCAAATACACGGAAAACGGTGCGAACTTGTGTCTTGTAGTTAAACTGTTACGTATATACGTAGTGCGCAAGCGCGCATTTTTATAGCGAGACTCTCGCGAGAATCTCGTGCGAGAACGAGACAAGACCCAGAAAAATGTGCGAGAACGAGAGCGACATCGAGATTACAGATCCGAAAACGAGACGAGATCGATATTTTATATTTCTCGTCTCGTCTCGCCTCGCGTGCATCACTAGTTCAGGAACTTTGGAATGCGAGCAAAGGTTGTTCAACTCATAACCTAGAACTCTTAATTTGACAATATAATTCCACATTCCACTTATGCTAAAACTCTAAATACCTAACCCTTGAAAGAACCTCAATTAAGTTGAAAACAAGTAATAAATTGGTGAAATTCTCTCATTCTGAGGGGTTTGTCAGCTGAAAGTTTTATTTAGTAAAGTTTTATTCAGTTCCATAATGTAATTGCTAGCGTGTGTACCTTCAGATGCACTTTACGAATTAATGTTTACAGTTTTCAGTGAATAGCTTCCAACTTGCAGATTCAATAACGGCGTTATTGAATTTATCGCCCGACGTATACCTGCACAACTTCGTTAAGCGCAATTTTAAACTTGCATTGCTATTGCCATTTCCTTTCAAACGCCTCAGATCGGGGCTTTGTGAACTTTGGAGTAAAAATCTTCAAAGCGCTGCCAAATTTCATGTATTTCGGTATTGGTTCTTGCACAATCACAAATTATTTACTGGTTTAATGACTTGCTGACAGTTGAGAGTTATTTTCGGGCTACGAAAGGGACAACTTGTAATTTAGCTGGCATATAAGTTCACAATATTTTCCGTAAATAAGATAAGTAATTAATAAATTTCTTAAAATAGAATTTACTTATTCTGTAAAATAATATAGATGTTGGATTAAATAATTCATATTTTTTGTATACTCGTAGTGTAACCGTCTACTAGTTTTGCAACGAGTCCGGTAGCGACTGTACGGTCTAGGCTGATAAAGTTTCCCTAGTTATTTTCATGTACTTGTACATTCAATATTTTCTTAGTCGCACCTTTGCACTTTTCATTTTTCATAATGCCACCGTTGATATATACAGGGTGTTATATTTTAATGAACCCAGCAAATATTTCGCTTATTTATTAAGTTGGTAATTTCTTTCATATAACATGATTTATACAGCAACATGTAAGCTACTTGATGACAGATGTACATTCCTGATACCACTTCCGGTTTATGAGTAATTAATATCTACTTTGAAATTTCAAATGGAACATACTATATTTTTTTACAAATTTGAAAAGTACATCAAATTTGCTTTACAATCATGTAAAATAATCCATATGTTACATTATTAAAAAGTAAAATGGCGGGCACTTTTTTATACACCTAATTGGAAAGCGAATAGTGAGCCATGACTGTGGCTTGTGTTCCTTATTCTTATTATCTGTATTATTATGACAAAAAAATATTATTTCGTTTAATAATAATAGTTACAATTGTTTTAGTTAATTGTTTTATTTCAAGCCACAGTCATGGCTCACTATTCTCTTTCCAATTAGATGTATTTTACTTTTTAATAATGTAACATATGGATTATTTTACATGATTGTAAAGCAAATTTGATGTACTTTTCAAGTTTGTAAAAAATATAGTGTTCCATTTGAAATTTCAAAGTAGATGTTAATTACTCATAAACAGAAAGTGGTATCAGGAATGTACATCCGTCATCAAGTAGCTTACATGTTGCTGTATAAATCAAGTTATATGAAAGAAATTATCAACTTAATAAATAAGCGAGATATTTGCTGGGTCCATTAAAATATAACACCCTATATATATATATATATATATATATATATATATATATATATATATATATATATATATATATATATATATATATATATATATATATATATTGTAAATGAAAAATGCAAAGTGAAAATATTTAATTGTTTTTCTTTGGATAATTTTACTATTTTATATTAATATGATCTGACAATTATATGTCATTTATCATGTTCAAAAAGAGATGATAAAATAGAAGTTATTAATTAAAAAAAATTCTATTCTATTTGCATCCATTAACAAGAATAAAGTTTCTCACGGCGAAAAAGAGAAAAATTTAGACTTAGTAAACTATGGTAGACTATGGGCTATTATTAATAAATATTGCAAAACATTTTCTAGGTTTATATTATCTAACAATTTATTTCTAATTTTCTAGGAATGGAAAATTTTGGAATAACGGAGATTTTTTACACAGACTCAGTAAAATAAAATAAATAAATATATCATCACGGCCTATTACCCATTGCTGGGTGTGCCAGTCTGCTTTGTACACAGATTTCGGTTATAATGATGACGTCACCTCACGGGCACTCATTGCTGGCGTGGAGAGTGGACCACAGAGATCAATTTTGTGAAATTTGAAATATTTGATGTCGGTCGGGATCGAACCCGTTTCCCCAGATTCGCGACCAGGCACTGTATTTTGTAATATCTCTGATTTTTAAATTTATGTAGAAAAAATTAGCCAAAAAAATAAAAATAAATTTCAACAAAGAAAAACAAAAATTAAAAAATAAAATTAAAATGAAAAGTATGTCCACGATCTATCTTCACTGGCTAAGCCTATTTTTTGGCCTTTTCCAGCACATCTTTCCAATTTTTCTCTTTTTCGCCGTGAGTAACTTTATTTCATAATTTTATCATGATTTTTGAACACAATGACAATCAAGTTGATAAATGACATGTCAAATCATATTAATATTTAAGGCGTTTTTTATTCATGTAACCGAGTTACATATGGTTAGCCGCACATAACCGGTGTGAATAAAAAAATGCCAGGTTACTACAGACGTTTCTGTCAAATTAATATTATTGTCGAATATTTATCTTGTTCATAGTGTGATACAGTTAATTTAAAGCGTATTTATTTAATACAAAATAAGTTGAGAAAAAATGTCACAGATTCCATTTTTACTTTTACTGAAAGTTGCCTAACTGCAAAAATCTGAACGTTTTGACAGCTAGAAAAGGATGGCAATAATAACCTGACATGTAACCATCCAGCATACCGTGGTTACATGTTTCACGTAACCGCAAGTAAACGGTAAGCTGAATAAAATGCGGTTACCATGTAACCGGAGGTAACTGGTCCGAATAAAAAACGCCTATAATAATCAAATTATCCAAAGAAAAACAATCAAATATTTAAACTTTGCATTTTTCATTTGCAAAAAAAATTATATCAACGGTGGCTCTATGAAAAATGAAAAGTGCAAAGTTTTTGGTGGAACAGGCCCCAGGTAAAATAGTTAAAAGTGACCTTAGGATTTTCTTATCAACTTTAACCTAACCTAACGCAAGTCGCCCGGGTTAAATTGCCCGTGTCCGAACTAAATGTACCTTTGCTACTCGCGGGTGACAATCTCTATCCTCGAACTGCCATTTTCTACCCTTTGTATAAAAATTTATCGGTATACAATGATTATTTATGATATATGACATTCGCGTCGTGTTCCAAACATCCTTCCCACAAAATCAAATCTCTTTTCTAACAAGTATATCATACACTGTTTTTTCTACAAACACTATTTTTCATTTAAATTTGTATTTTTTGACCTAGTGTTAAAAGAAATAATGATCTGTCACTTTTTAACACTAGTATCATAAAATGTCATTTTTAACCCTGAGTGTCAGGTCGCGAATCTGGGGAACCGGGTTCGATCCCGACCGACGCCAAATATTTCCTATTTTAAATGGCACAAAATTGACCCCTGTGGTGCACTCTCCACGCCAGCAGTGAGTGCCCGTGAGGTGACGCCTGGTAAGCGCCCGCACGGTGCAAATATTTCATCATTACCGCATCTGTGTACAAAGCAGATTGGCACACCCAGCAATGGGTAATAAGCCGTGATGATATATTTATTTATTTATTTATTTATTTATTTGAAACAAACATTACAAAACCTATTTTTAATAGATTTGTAGAAAAAAATATCTATTAAAATTTCATGATCTTGTCTACTTTCTACAGAGGAGAGTGTATTATTAAAACCATTTGTATTTATTACGTAGGCAAGTCTCTTCGTCTGTTGCTTTTCTCGCATGATAAAAAATATAAAGACCAGTTAGCGTTTGATAAAAATTATAAATCAAGTTTTGAAAAATGTACAAACCCAAAACAAAGTTAAATTATAGTTCTGAATTTCAAGATGCAGCTTAGCTACTACTCCCTCTTCTGTCAAGTCAACAGCTTGTAATCTTATTTTATTTTTTAGATATTCTAGTGCTATACAAGAAATGCGACGTTATTCTTTAAATGCTTCAACATCTTGAATTGTTCTCGGAAAAAGAAAATCATTAGAGCCAATATGTTTTTCCACGAAACATATTTCGCAGAACAGAGCATAAAAATCTCAAATCCCTAAAAATAATTTAACTTCTTTACTTTTTACAGATTTAATTACACGCAATATATATATATATATATATATATATATATATATATATATATATATATATATATATATATATAATGAAATTTCACCCGTAGCACGTAATCTGAAGGATCTAACACACAAATACCCATAATCGTTAGTTAAGCTCGAGGTGTAAACAATTTTTTTGTATAATTGTACATTCCGACATTTTGACATGCATCTTGTGTACAAACAAGGAATAGTAACAACTATGTAAATTGCACTTGACACTGATATCTGCCAGTGAGTAATAGCTGAACATCTTAAATTTAAATGGGGTGTAGAGCTAGTTCGCGTCTCTGTTGTACACCACGGGTAACACTAAATGATCTAACACAAGTCGGCAACTAGAGACTCTTGAGCATCTTATCACAATGGCTCAAATACAGCGATTGCGACGCAGCAGTTTCACTAGTCCCTTCCAGCAATCCAATCCACTGTTTCACCGAAAGTTCACTATTTTATTTTATTTCAATAGCTCCCAAAACTTAACGGAGTTCTCCGGTAGATGGCTCTGCAGATGTTTAGTTATCTCTGATCATCTGAAGTCATCTATAGTATGAGATAGTATATCTCATGCCAAGCCGAATCAGTAACATTGCCTCTGTAAAGAGATGACAGTTACAACACACTGATGAGCTCCAGTATGAACAAAATACGCCTGTATTTATTAACTGGGCTCCGCCAGCATGTGAAAAATAACCGAGTGGTTGATTCAGGTGCTGAAATCTTGTGAATGGTGAGTTTTTCTAATTCTTTATGAATTTCATTTTTACTTCCTTGTACAAAGTAAAGGAAGTATTTCGCGAAAAATTTCGGTTTTCAGATTTCAACGGAAATATTTATTTTGACCATCCCTGAATCCCTTTTGACTAATTTCCTTGTGACGTCTGTACGTACTTACGTACGTACGTATCTCGCATAACTCAAAAACGGTAAGTCGAAAGTTGAAATTTTGTATTTAGGACTGCTATAACATCTAGTTGTGCACCTCCCTTTTTGGTCATTACATAATTTCCAGTAGTGGAACTTTACTTGAAGCCTATACTAAATTTTAATGAAAAACTGTTATAAAATATAATCTAAAACTTTTCAAATTTGGTATATAACACTTTTATGTCAATGGGAATAACATAGTAGATTTTGGTTAAAATAGACTAACCGAAAGTGATATATTATCTGAAGTTATTAACAGTTTTTCTTGAATAAATTGTTTTATTTTGATTTTAGAAATAAAGGCTTCAAATAATAGTTTTAGAGAATTAAATTCTGCGTCTAGCACATCCAATATTATTAAAATTAGCCTTTTGTATAAGCGAGATATGTAAATTTAAAAATTATATACTCGTGGCCGCGTGCCTGAGTGTCAGGTCGCGAATCTGGGGAACCGAGTTCGATCCCGACTGATGCCAAATATTTCCAATTTTAAATGGCACAAAATTGACCCCTGTGGTGCACTCTCCACGCCAGCAATGAGTGCCCGTGAGGTGACGCCTGGTAAACGCCCGCACGGTACAAATATGTCATCATTACCGAAATCTGCGTACAAAGCAGATTGGCACACCCAATATGCCGTGATGATATATTTATTTATTTATATACTTTTTGGTTTTTGTAATAAAACTTGCTATGGATTAGGACAAAAAAGTATAAATATATATATATATACGTTATGTTAAATTACGGCAATTTTATAATTGGGTTTATACGAGTATTTCATGTTGGTCTTGCGTACAAGGAAGTCGTGTGGTGTCCACATCAGATTTTTTAATTACACATCTGTTTGTCATATTTGAATCTTACTTCTCTTCTCTATTTAGTCTGTAAGGATTGTAACACCTATAGTCTTCTGCAGAACAGTGTTCTTAAGCTTCGTACAGACCTGAGCATTGCGCCGAACGACAGAAAGCAGATCGGCGAATGAAACACTATAGTTTGGACGGAGACACGAACGCGTTTGCGAACATACTTGTGTTTGCGTTCGTGCGCGCTGTCGTTACCATCAGTTGTCGGTTTGTTGGTAAGCATAAGGGGAAATCGCGCGAATGTGTTTGCAGCATTCTCATCTCGGTAGCCGGCAATATTTGTTCGTTTTTCAATCGACGGCCACTACTCCGTACCGTGGTGAACTACAAGACTCACTACAGATTTGTATATTTAGCTTTTTAACCGAACAGGCATTTGATCGACAGTTCCAAAGTATTCCAGTCATCTGACGCCATTTCATCCATCCAGCGTACACTCGTGCTCGTGCCTTGGCTACATTATCGCGATCACTGCAGAAGAGTGATCCAATGTATTTGACTTTCAAATGAAACATGTAAAATAACCAATTTCACATAATTTTATTATTGTGTTCAGCAAATTCACATCACCATTGCTGAAACTATAAATTAACTAAGATACCTACTATATAACCTACCCTGTTAACAAGCGTCATCAATCCGTTAACACATGTAGTGTATAGTTCTAATGTTTACATACCGCATGCGTAGTGTCCATTATCGTAAGATTAAGGCACTTGTGTAATGAATGGCTTCGAATTGATCATTTGAATTGTAAATTGGCATTGAGTCTACAAAGCAGAGCGTGGTAACTGCATTACCCACTAGGGGAAGTATACAGCAAGGTAATGGCAATGGCAACAGCAACGGCAATAGCTCTTGTGTTATTATGCAACTAACGAGATTATACCTCTTATCTTACTAGTTTACATACATCGTACAATGAAACATGACTGATGAAGAAGAAAATGGTTAAATAATTTTTATTGTGTTTTTATTTTAGGGTTACTTTTAGGATATCTAGTCAAAGTGTTGATTCTGAAACTAAACCGTCTTTAAACAAATGGTTCGTTTCTAATGAGTCCCAGAAACCTCACTTCCAGGTTTTTCCTAAAATAAGGTGTTTTATTGGTTTCACTACATTGTGTTTACGATTTACCACCAAAACAGACACCACGTCAAAATGCTCTTACATTTGAGCTGTGAAGTCCCGCTCAAGTCAGTGAATATGTGTTGAATTGAATGAAATACACAAAATATAATCTATGATTGTATTTTTCATTTATTACACAACTTCTTCCATTTCTGTATAGTTTAAACTGTGCTAACATAACGCGAAATCTGCTATTTTTATCGCTTTCCTCCACCCGGTTCTATTCTGGGCATCGTCAGGACTGACATTCGCCAGATTCATATCGTCCTTTATTGTGTCCATCCAGCGTTTTTTTGGGCGACCACATGGACGTTGACCATTCAACTCAAGTCGCAAGGCCGTCTTGGCTATTAAGTCGTCTCTGCTGCACATCATCGAATACGTGCTTCCCAGAGCCCAACGAAGCATCTTCATTTCCATGCGAGGAAGTATCCGCTCATGCTGCGTTGTAGTTGGCCAACATTCAGCTCCGTACAGGGCCACCGTTCTATAAATTTTCTCATAATACTGTACAAAATGTACCTTAAACACATGGGCGAATCTCAGACAGAAGTGGATTAGTCTTCTATAATTGTACATTTAATATTAAAAATTAGGTTAGTATTTGTAGATTTGTTTCATTTAAGGTGCATTTATGTTTTTTTTTTTTTAGTTTTAAGTAAGTCATTCATAAATGTAAGTTTAAATTAACTGTAATTTAGTTTTGATATGTACATACATATAGGTAAATGCTTCAAAAACAAGATTAAATTATCGGTAGAGTAGTACTTAACAGATATTCGTGCGCCGTGAAACTGGCATTTGCTTGGCATTATTGGTTCAATTTCAGCAATTAAGTTTTGACAGTCACCTTGTTCTTCTCGTATTTGCTTAAAAAACCGAATCCACCACGTGACTACTAAATAAAGATGGACGTGTATATATATATATATATACATACATACATATATATATATATATATATATATATATATATATATATATATATATATATATATATATATATATATATATATATATCGTTTCAGACTCGTTTTCATTGGTTAAATTTGTGACATCAAACTAAATCATAAACGTAAAGTTTGGACCTTGCAATGTTTAGCTTTTTGATTTGGATTTAGATACACTAAATTCTGAAGTGTAAATGGAGTCATCACATAATATGCGGCAAAAGTCTTTAAATCTAAAATATAAACCATAAATCTAAACCTAATTTGCATTTGTGAATGTACCAGTGTATATTAATTCTAATAAATACTAATTCCTAAAAAAAATTAATACTTTTTCTATTATTTATTACCTAATTATCTACTTGTCAGGTAAATTAACCGAATTTTAATGTTCCCTAGCAACGCCTATTTACTTTTCAAGCACAGTGTGTACAGGGACACTTCAAACACTAGTAGGAAATAGTAATTTATGTAACAAGTCCTGAAATTGATACTTTACTGGGTGAGCAAGCATAGTCCAGGGCGGCAAGTGAACTTTGGAAGCCTCTGAGCCCAGTAAAGACACTTTCAGGTCATGTTGGGTACAATATTTTCTTTGCGGTCCTGAAAAAAAAATCTATAGGTATGCATTAATTTACTTATTATTGCTAGGAAATAAGAATTAAATAAATAAACAACTGATCGCTATCGAAACATGTAGGGATCAGAAAGTAACTTTCCGATCCCCTATAGATAATTTTCGAGCTAGCTCAGTAAAGAAGGAATATCCGGTTTAAAAAGAGAGCGCGAAAAAAATAAAAATTGTAATATTTACATTTTCGCCTAAGTAGGTATATCTACTGATTTATGCTATGTCCTCTTTATAACATAACTTTTATTTAATTAAAACGATATAGTCGTATCCATTACACATCTCGAGATCTTCATGTTGGAAAGGTAGTCTTGGATATCTTGAATATTCACGAGTAAATAATATAATTTTATTTTAATTATTGAAAATACTTGGTTTTTAGTTTCACATTTATTTTATTTGATTACCAAGTATTTTCAATAATTAAAATGAATAAGTTTCACCATGCAGGAGCGGACACAATTAAAGAAATTAAATGATATAATTTTTCTTCGTTAAAAATCCTTTGTTTACAATTAAAACAAGTATGCATAGCACGCAAAATGCATGAAATATTAACTTCATATTTTTATCGCGATTTTTTTTTAGGGCCGTAAAACAAACATCCCAGGAGGCGAGCCATAATAAAACAATTTCAACGCGACCTTTCCCTAGTTAATATAATTCATATTACTTTAATTTACTAAAGAGCTTCCTAGTTTTTTAAATAGCGCATAGAGATGCTTAAAAATTTATTTATATAGCCAAATTATTATTTTTATAATATTTCTAAATAAATTTGAGAATAAGGATTTATTTTGTTAAATTTTATTAATATCAAAGAAATTAATATATAGTTATATTTCGACAATATTTCAAAATAAAGCATTAATAAAGTCAATTTTAAAAATGAAAAATATTTATAAAAGTAAATACTGATTTACAATATTTCGAAAACAACTAAAATAATGCGAACTATATGTAAACGGTTTACGTTGTATACTGCCAAAAATTTCACTACAAAACAATAGTTTACAAAATATTTGGTATTTATAACTACTTTTTTTGATTAATTAAATAAACAAACGTATTTAAATTTATATTTGCATTGTTTATAAAACAAAGTTTATATGTAACATGTTTAACAACAGAAAATTAATTGTCCTTGACTCCAGTAAAAATATTTACAAATTCTGTGCTACTTCAAAGGACAATATGTGAATATAAATAGGATACTCTGATCCGTTATCATTATCCTAGCAAGGACTGGCTTACATGTTAAGCAGAACTAACTCATTACAAATGGAATTCATTTATTATTCACAAGACTTTTATTATTTTCGTTTAGATTCTTGGTAGAGGTTTATATTTTCTTTTGTATTAGTAATCTTGTTTTTTATTCGTTAAACCGTGATAATTTTTATGATTTCTACGACGTAGATGCGGTAATTTTATTTTATTCTGCCTACGTCATTCAAAATATCTTTCATTTCCATATAAATACGCAAGGTTACTGCCTGGCGTAGCATTATAAATTCAAACAAGTGTTATTTGGTTTTTCCTCTCTGTTTGGTTACTTTTTGTATCCATTTATTTAAAAATTAATTCCGGAAAAAAGAAGATAGCTGAAGGCTTGAAAGTATTTAGAATTTGTAACAGAGTAGATATGCGATGTAGATCTTAAAAACCTTAAAAATTCGTAACTATTAAAAACTAACTTGTTTTAAATTTTGATAGTCCTTATCCTACAATTTTAAGGTGTAGTGCTAACATAAATGACTAATTCTCTGGTCGAGGAGCCCATTCAAATATATTTTTCGTACCTCCGTCCAATTTGACTAGTATTACAGAACTCAAAATCGTCCAAAAATGCGCTGTTGCTGACCTAGGCCAGCAAAAGGAGTTGGCATTACTGTTCTGGTGATATGTCAATTTAAGATTATTTTCAAAACAAGAATTAGCAAAATGTTTACAAATTCTAGGGCTAAATATTTAATTATTGTAACAAAAATAACTAAATTTCGTCATTAAAATAATAATAATATGCTCTCATTGCTGTCATCTCGTATAGATTAATAGTATATTCCGTAACTTAACCACGACCGTGGTTATGGTTCAAGTGGTCAGGTTGTGGTCACTGAAAAGTGGTTGTGATTCGGAACATCTTGGTTAATTTGTGTCGGTAAAGCAGGGAACCACCGCGTCATTAGAAATAATGGCTGGTTTATGATGGATTTAATTTATAAATTTAGATTTACAAATTTAGATTTGAAATTTACGATTTACCTTGTTGGTTTATGGTGAATTTAAAGATATGAAATATGCCCAATCAACTTGTATTAGGTCACGTGGTTTGACACGGATGGAATGACAGTTATATGATATTTATCACTTTTATCATAATTAATCTGTATTTTTCTACAGATAATATTAATAATATATGCATATTTTCAAAATCCATTTGTCAAATCAAAATTAAAATGTTTCAACTGTCACTTGAAACTGTCATTTCCCCCCTTCAAAATCATTGTTTAAAATACTGTGAAATGATTGGACGCATTTACAAATTTACATTTAGATTATAAAATATGGTGATATTTTAAATGTAAATTCTAAATCATAAATTTCTTAAATTCATCATGAACCAGTAAAGGCAGATATGTACAATTTATATTTGTAAATGTAAATTCGTAAATCTAAATTTGTAAATTAAATCGACCATAAACCAGCCATAAGTGACAACATAACTTTTGTCTATCCTTATACTAACGTAAATATTATACATATCAGTATATAGTATATAGTAATTATATGTTTATACAATATTATTTATTATATTATAAGAAATAAGAATATGACCACAACAACCACAAAAAAATTGTGGTCGTCGTGGTCACGAAAAAGTAACCAAAACTTTCAGGAACCATATTCCGAAATTGAACCGCGATCCTGAAATTATGTTTTGGTTACATTACGGAACGCATAACCAGAACCTTGGTCACCGCGGTTAAGTTACGGAATATACTATAATTATAACTTCCAACTTTAGGACCAATTTGTTTCGTTTGTTTTGTAACTACAACTACATGTGATACAATGATACAAATGAGTTTCCGCTATCTGTCATTGAAAATATGCGAAAGTATATAAAATATATATATATATATATATATATATATATATATATATATATATATATATATATATATATATATATATATATATATAACTAATGTTTGTATGATATATTTTCAATAAATATAAAATAATTACGTATTTTAAGCTCAAATGTAAGTAATTATATTTAAACTTGCAATGCAAAACCGATAAAAATATATGTTATTTTTTTTAGGTTATGTAAAATAGAATAAAATGTTGAGAAATATATCTACGAAGAATTTATGGAGATGTCGGCACAAAAAATCGAGTGTATCACAGAAACTGTTTTGCGAGATCTCGTATTTGCAGACCTCACTTTCAGCTCGGCCTGTCAAAATAAACTCGTTCTCGCAAATATTCAGTTTCTGGACTAGTGATACAAATAACTATTTATTATTCCGTAGTTAGGATTGCGGGGTGCCCGGGATCCCAAGCATTTTTCATTTTAGTGTATCTTGTGTATCTAACTCATTATACGTTTGTGAATTCAGGTAATCTTATAGAACTTTGACAGTTGGGAATTGCAACGATAAAAAATACTGGTCAGCGATTATTGACTACCTTTATCTCGACAATTCAAGCGGCTTCAGGTATATTATGACTTGAAAAATACTATTGGTTTATCTCAGCGGATAGAAAATAGGATTGAGTTATATTCAATCTTCTTTAAATTCGTATCGACTAAAAAAAGATAGTTAAATACTAGATTATGCAGACATACAGGGAGAGGAATATAATCTAATTTCATGCTGGATATGTAACCTCAAAATCTAACAATTGTCTTGTTGTTATTTGTTTTCTCTTTTAAAAACATTTAAAAAAATAAGTGTTTCTTCTTCACTCCAAATATTTCGCTTTTGGACAATTTTACTAAGTTTTATGTCGCGACTTTTATAAAATATGATAAAATGCAAACAACACATTACGGATGTGCTCATGCGTAGTTAAATTATTTGAAGCTTCTCGGTTTATTTCGACAGAAGTCAAGCCGCTTCATAAGTCCAAGCCTCTTATTTTATAGGCTTGACTTGACATTTTCAAGCGGCTTGAAATATTAATCTCGATAAATTATTTCGAAGATTGAGAAGAGATTTATTAAATTCAAGCGGCTTGAAACGTCGAGATAAATGTAGTCAAAGTTTTTTTTTTTTTTCTAAAAACGACCAGTTCTGTTACTTCGACGAGGTAAGCTATTTTTTCTCATTTTCGGTAATTTCAGTGTTTCAATGAATCAAATCGACAATATAACATAAGGTAATCTCAAAAAAATTAAGTTCAAGTAATTTTAAATGGGTAAGACCAAAACAGGCCATTGATAACAGCAGAATTAGAAGAATGTAGACTTACTTTTATTTTCCAATAAAATCAAAAATAATCTATATCAACTTACTTACTATATTTTGCACAAGTGTTATCAAAGGTCCAAAGAATATATTTAAGGTACTACAATAAAAAAAAAAACAATTGAAAATAATAATAATGGGAATGCGATCAAAATCACCCTACGCAACTTACTGTATAAGCTGATTTGGGCGCGCCTAACTAACAAATATATAAAACCAACCAATGAGATTTTCCAAAAGTAACGTCTTATTAAGTAATTAGGTAATAAATTACATTAATATTTATTTGTGGACAAATTCATTTTATAGTTTTTCTTTTGAAGTATTTATATTATAAAGCCTCTGAAAAAATTCTTGTCACAATCTGACAATTTTCACATACTATTAGTCATTCCACACCAATTTATAGCTCCCAATGTTATCAAAAATGTTCGAAACTTAAATTACAACTCAGTTTTATATGTATAACAATGTATCCTTTCTTTAAAATCATAAATTTTCTAAGATACACCCATTTGTAATAAATTAAAAGAACAAACGTAATAAAAAAATGAAAAACACCCCGACCTATGCTAACTCGATGCCGCAACGCGTAAACAAAACACAGTGAAACAAAGTAAACAGTTGAAGCTCGACTTGGCAGGAGTACAACAATGGCGAACAAATGACAGCACAGATGTTGCTGAGAAGTTATACGGAGCTAAATAGCCAACATAAACAAACGAACATACATGTATGCACATTGTAGGTGACTCTGTTTTACTTAGGATGTATTGTATTTTTTTAGTGCAACAAGTAAGACGTTTTCATGTATACCATATGTCTGTCAACATATCAACACTATAATTTATTAGAAAAAAAAAACTCTTTG
The DNA here is from genome assembly GCA_963082715.1 of Harpalus rubripes. Classification (NCBI taxonomy): domain Eukaryota; kingdom Metazoa; phylum Arthropoda; class Insecta; order Coleoptera; family Carabidae; genus Harpalus; species Harpalus rubripes. The sequence goes on from OY720452.1 coordinate 61,443,016, forward strand.
AAGAATAAGAAAAATAGAAATAGGTAAATTTGTTTTCAAACGGCAGCCAGATTTGGTGGCAGCTCTTTCAAAGAAAACAACTGAGATATATTTAAACACACCAAACTATGATAATAGTTATTTAACACAGAAATAAATAGTAAGCTATATTGACCAAGCATTCGACGTATGGCAACAAAAATAGAGGAATGGACCCTAGTCGGCCACCTATTTTAAACCAGACATAGTGATGTATTTCTGTGCTTTCCTAGACCAGTATTTAAATGGGTTCATGCAAAAATTTCATACCTGAATATTTCGTACAATTCTATTCTTCTCTAGGGTTTCAAAAGAAACCACATCTATAAAATAATTTAAACGTCAACTTTCATTCGCTAGTCATACCATAATACGACTGTGATTGGTTCAAAAAGGCATAATACATCGATATTGTAACGGATAACGGACACCGCCACCGCCGACATCGTAGAGGTGAGCAAGTGATTATTCTGAGAGATGACGTAATCGTCGCGGCGTCACGTCGAGTAAACAGACGTGCTTGGTGACGTGATCTACTGTATTCGATGTTTTTACTGTATAGAAGATTCTCGAAGAACAATGCTGGAGTATATAAACCCCGTCAGAGAAGGCAACGCGCAAATGAATAGTTGGTGATACAAACAAGCAGTCGATGAGTAGTGAACATAAATGTAATTATATAAATAAGTGAAATAAATATTGTTTTTTGCACGATCGGGTTATTTTTTATATTTACTGATACAGTTTCCAAGACAGTAGGTCTTATTTACAAATTACTGAAATGTAAATGATTTGACTCACGTCGGTTAGAGATGTGCTTCACTTACCGTTCAGGAAGCGAGACGGTAAATAAATAAAAACAAAAATATAAGCTTACTTCAACAATGACAAATAATTATTTTATTGATATGTCAAAATAATTTCCAAATCTTATTTTTCCTTTAAATTTTGTGCGTCGATCGTGCAAAAAATAGTATAAGCATCACGAACGTTAAGGAAGAACAAATTTCAGACAAAACAGGGTCGATCCTAACATATTAGCCGCCTTTGTTCTTATATAAAAATGGCGCCCCCCCCCCCCCCCCATTTTATATTTTCAGGTATTTTAGCCATTCATATTGCAGAGAATAGGGAATAGTTTTGACCTCTCTCATTGGCTGAAAATGGAGACAAGTTTACTTAAAACTGGCGCTGATGCGATCACCATCTGATGAATGGCTTAAATGGTACAGAGCATAGTTCTAAATAATAGCACACAATGAATTAGAAATAAATCATTTACCTAATAAACTGTCCTTACCATTCTTAATACTTAATATACTATAAATAAATAATCTTAATATTTAATTTTTTTATAATATTGATTTATCATTTAATAAACTTTAATTTTAATTAACAATAATTCTTTGATTTTTACGCTCCACCCAAATAAATAAAACGTTACAATATCATTGGATGACAGATTATGAGTATATACAATATTCCTTCAATGAATAATTTTAAAACTCTTGCCCTCTTCTTTCAAGATATTTACGAGTATAATATATGTTGTACCTATGATGTCAGGTTAGTAAGAATGTTGTTGAAAGAGAGACTGTTTTTTTTTTGATGATGTTTTTTTATACTTTCGGGTTTGTGCTAACTCACTAAGTGAGAAATGCGTGATTTTATGTATGTATGTATGTATGTATGTATGTATTTATGTATGTATGTATGTATTTATGTATGTATGTATGTATGTATGTATGTATGTATGTATGTATGTATGTATGTATGTATGTATGTATGTATGTATGTATTTATGTATGTATGTATGTATGTATAATGAGAATAATTTAAGTACTAGACTGCTACTAGCTTACAATTAGTAGACTGGATATTAACGATTCAAATTTCTAACAATATTAATTAATTAATTAATTAATTAATTACACTGTATTGAATTCGTTCAAAATCAACTATAATACGTACGCAGAACGCAGATAACCTGATTGAACAATGGATTTGAACGTTAAAATATTATTAAAATACTGTGTCACATAAGAGAAAAGGGATTTCATATTTACTAGAGGATAATTGCCAACTCTAATTGCTTCAATCCAACGGCAAAATGTTACTGTTATTATGAATCATTCCTAGAATGAAATACATAATTGGATTGAATGCATGTAAACAGAATGGTGAAATGGTTATGTTCTGAGTACTAATTGTCGAATTTGAGATAATGATTGTGAACATATACAATATCATTTACAAGCCAAGCAGAACAGAGGTTCAATTAAAGTTATTTTAATTAGCAGTGCCCAGTGCTAGTGTAATATCAATAATGCATTGCGGTTTGACATTTCGGACGGCTGCCAAATATTAAACCTCATTTTCACCAACTATTCGACCGTTAAATTTGCTATCAATAACATCAAGAGGAATCCTCACCACAAACAAATTCAAAATAAATTTGTAACAATTTTCACAGTTTGGAGCATTTCATAATTTTTTAGTACACTTATGAATAATATCACCAACAATCATTTAATTTATATACATATATATATATATATATATATATATATATATATATATATATATATATATATATATATATATATATATATATATATATATATATAGGGCCACCATTGGTATCTCGGAAACTGTAAGTCTTACGATTTCGTTGTAATGGGATAAAAGTTGCCATATTAAGAGGCCATTTTAGTGGTGTTTTTGTTTTTGCAAAAATATACATAGGTCACTAGATAATGGCGAAAAACTGTTTTTGGTTATTTATTTCTTTTTAAAATAACTCGTAATCTATCAGTTATCGAGAAAAATATTTATCATTTATACAATTGAAAAGAGAAAAAAATGAGAATATTTATATGGTAAAAATCAAATATGCATTCCATTTAAAAAAATGTATTTTGTTCTATATCTTGAAAATATACCAATACAAAAAATATTTTTGTACGCCACATAATAGACAATATAATATTGTAACATTTTCATTTAAAACATTTTTCTCGATAAATGATAGTTTACGAGTTATTTTAAAAATGCAATTGTGTTCAAACCGTTTTGTCAGCCGCTTAAAAATAGTCTGTTGAGGTCAATATATGTAGTTAACAAAGTGAATAATAATAAGCAACCTAATGAACTAGTAAATGTAGAAATATGCAATACTGTATTGCAAGTTGATGAAGAAACTGCAACAGCAATCAGAAATTGGTGCAGTTTAATTTAATTTTGTAAAGTTATAAACTCAAAATGATAGATGTCCGTTCAAAACATTTTATTTTAGCGTAGTATCCATTCTGACTAATTTCGTCGTGACGTCTGTACGTACGTACGTATCTCGCATAACTCGAAAACAGTAAGCCGTAGAAAGTTGAAATTTTGTATTTAGGACTTCTATAACATCTAGTTCTGCACTTCCCTTATTGGTCATTACATAATTTCCAGAAATGGTACTTTATTTGAAGCCTATAATAGATTTTAATAAAAAAAACTATATTAAAATATAATCCAAAACGTTTCAAATTTGGTATATAAGACTTTTATATCAATTGGAATAACATAGCAGATTTTGGTTAAAACAGGCTAACCGGAAGTGATATATTACCTGAAGTTGTTAACAGTTTTTCTTGAATAAAATGGTTTCATTTTAATTTCAGAAATAAATGCTTCAAATAAGAGTTTCAGATAATTAAATTCTGCGTCTAGCACATCAAATATTATTAAATTAGCGAGATATGTAAATTTAAAACTTATATATACTTTGGTTTTCGTAATGAAGCTTGCTATGGATTAGGACAAAAAATAACAAAAAATAAAAAATAGATGTTAATGTCAAATTACATCAAACACGTGCAATTTTATAATTGGGTATATACTTCATCTTCATATTAGTCTTGCGTACAAGGAAGTCGTGTGGTGTCCACATCAGATTTTTTCCTAGACAATGGTAAAAATAAATAAAAATTAATGAAAATAAGACAAGTTAAATACACTAGTAGAAAATAGTGTTACTTTTATCAAGAAAATAAGTTCAACAAATACTTCGTAAAATAATATTAGGTGATTCTATGTTCTATATACGAGTATAGCTCGATTACTCTCTCCTGAACCTCCCAAGGTCATCTTTGCGCATGGAGTAAATATCAGGCGGAAACTACTACAACCGGTAAAACAAGTATATGTTATTTATTTTATATCGTGATTAAATTAAATGAAATATAGATATATCTTGATTTGTATTTTAGAGAGCGTACAAAAAAGGTCACTTTTTCCGCGATAAATAATTTCCTTGAATTATGTTCGACCCCAAGTTCAAATAAAATCAGTCACTTCATTCATACGACTACGCGTATGCATTTAAAGTATATTCGTTGTTATTGATGTTCCGATTTAAAATTCTCTTTCCCGACTTTATTTCCCATCTTTCTCATTCAAATCTCTTCGACGGTTGCAATACATCAATATAGTAACAAATTAAAAAGTCTTGGTGGAGTCAGCATGCATGCAGAGCATCCATTTATTTTCTGGCCTACAATTTCTCATATGGATGCACAGGAGTTGGGAAAGTTTCTCGTCACGTAACATTTGATAGCCCATACGGACTTGAAAATATGAAATTTAATCGATTGCTCCACGCGCCCGGAATTTCAAACCATTTTATCGTTGCACATCTCAAATTCTACCCACATAAAGATGATGCTATAAACGCAAAAAATTATTACTCTATCCAACGGGAAAAATTTTATTAAGAGGATTTCCAATTCCAACCATCGGATATTGGTGCATTTTAGAGTAAATAGGAATTTTGTGCAGCGTGGTAGAAATTTTACCAGTTTTAATGATTTTGGTGCACAAATGAAAACTACTTAATTTTTCGGCGCAAACTTTTTTACCTTCCGTCATACCGTAGATAAGAGAGGTAATGTAATCGTGCCAAAAATTCGATGAAGTTTTCAGTAAATCAGCACGAATTAGGGTCCCCACAACACGTTTTTACTATTTTTACGATGATGTGTGTGTGTGTGTGTGTGTCAGCGCGCGCGCGCGTGTGTGTGTGTGTGACGATTTTTTTGTCCACGATAACTCTTATAACAAACTTCCAAATATTTCTATTTTCCGTATTTAAGCTTCCTGCATTCATATAACGATTTGATTAGATTTTGGGTAAAATTGGATACCTTACTTAAAGCTCTGAGCAGATTCTCGTGAAAATTATATTATGATATACTCCAAAACTTGTCAAATTTAGTATTTACGACTTTTATAGGCAGGGGAATAACACATTAGATTTTGGATACAATTGATAAACCAGAAGTGATACTTTATTTGAAGCTCTGAACAGATTTTCGTGAAAAATACAGATGTCTCACAACTCGCGCCCCAAATAAAACTGCCACTTGCCGACGACAATACGTTGCCAACAAATAGAAGGAAATAATTTGCGGCTGCTTGCGTAATGGAGTTCCAAGACTTTTTAATCCACCAATCCCGGAAGGATATCTTGAGGTGTGATGATATTATTACAAAATAAAACTGGTTGCTTGGTTTTAAAAATACTACTAGTGAATTACAAAATTTGTTTGACTTACTGTAATTTTGACACTTTAGAGTTGACTTTTCACTGTCAACAAATTTACGTTACCGAAGGTGTCATCCGAGATCATGTATATCGTACAGTGCAACGTGTTGTAGCAGCTGTGTAAAATGTGTTAAACGAAAATATTATTGTCATTTGAATTTTTTGAGATTAAAACTACAAATGGTGGTTCTAAAAAGAACCGTTTTTATTGTAATGCAATTTATACAATGATAATAACACCCATGGAAAACGTTCCGAATAGACTCGTGCTGCCTCTCTGGCGTTACGTCCACATTCTCCGAATATTATTATCATTTCTAAGTAATCAGCGGCTGAATACATGGTAAGAATTTGCCTTTTTTATTTACCTTGTCAAATTTAATTTGATACTGACATTTTTCGACAGTCGCCCACACATTTTAAAGAAAATTTGATTTGTATAAAACCCTAGTAACGTAAAATTACGGCAAACGCACGTTAAAGGTGTAGGTCTCTGATTGGTCAATTTTAAGACGTCTTTTCTCGAATATCTTCTAAGCTAGATTTTTTTTTTCTTCGAAATTACACATCCGAGTGCAGTCTCGTGTTTCCTCATTCGCTCTGGGGCGCGAGTTCTGAGACAGCCTGTATATTGATACAATCCTAAACTTTTCAAATTTGGTATTTAAGGCTTTTATATTAATGAAAACGACATATTAGATGTTTTCTAAAATTGATAAACCGGAAGTAATACTTTACAGGAAGCTATAAACAGATTTTCTTGAAAAAATATATTAGAACATGATCCAAAACTTCTCAAATTTGGTATTTAAAACACGTGTATAGTTAGAAACAACATTAGATTTTGACTATACCTATACGATAAACCAGAAGTGGTACTTAATTTGGAGCTCTTAACAGATTTGCGAGGAAAAACAATCAAATATAATCCAAAATTTGGTTTTAAAACTTTTCTATTTATTGGAACAACAAATTAGATTTTGTTTACGAACGATCAACTGGAAGTGATACTTTACTTAAAGTTCATTGCTATTTCAAACATGAAATTGGTGGGAGGTCATGTGTTGGCTACATCAGATTTTTTTATCTTTCAACTCAGTCTCCTTTTAGGCCAATGCGACTCCAGTATGTTGATCCCTTCCGAATAATAGGATTAGCCTAACCCTGCAAAATAGGCATTCATTTCCGTAATCGCCTCCTCGTTTGAATAAATTCTTCTTCCCGCCAGTCATTTCTTCATATTGGACAACAAGTAATAGTCTGAGAGAACCCTATTTGGAAAACAGAGGCTATGCGGAACAAGTTGCAACGCTAACTCCATCAATTTTGCGGCTATGTTTTTGGTTCGTTGAGGTGATGGAAATCTTGCAGCTCGATTTTCAAACGGTCGGATTACAATAAACAGGATGCACCTGTAGTAGTTTTATCTATTTCCAAATAGTCGGTAAGAACTAAACTTGCGAATCCTAAAAGACTGTCGCCATAACCTTCCCTGCTAAAGGAATGATCTTCACCTTCTTTGGTGCAGTCTCCCTACTGGCAACCCTGAGTTTGGACTGTTTCTTGGTTTCAGGCATGTTGAGGTGTATCCATATATTATCCAGTGAAACAGTTACAAACTGCCCTTGGAACACCTCATACAATTTTATCTATTTTTTGAAATCACTCGTCTTTTTCGGTTTCAAACAAACGCTAAATACAAAGAAATCACTGATTTGCTTAAAACTAGGAGTTATGCTCCTAGAAGAGATGCTACTAATTGAAAATAACTTCAATAAATACTAATGGTGTCATTTCTTTGACTTTTCAAACAACTCTCATATATCAGTTAAAAATAATTGTTGAGGACGACGACAGTTTACTGAAATTACTAGATTATAGAACACTATGTATGTACGTATGTTCAGTTATTTAAGAATTGATTGACAACCTCTCACAAGTTATATGTATTTTTGTTAAATTTATATTAAATCCGCGTTCCAAGTCATTTATTAGTTATTCTGCTATAGTTACAACAAAAATATTTCATTTAATCACAGAAAATGGTATCCTTCATTCTATTAAAATCTAATTAGCATCATATTTTATTGTTGTACTAGGACATATCTTCAAAATGTATATATCTGCATATAGCCAATAAATAAAACTGTACGTATATACAGTTTTATTTATTGGCTAAAGCGCACTACTGTCCATTATTGCAATTGTTTCCTAATAAAAATACAATTTCCACAGTATACTATATTTAATTTAAATAAATTTAGACAAAAATGGTGAATAACTCCGAAATTATTGGTTTTAGGCATAGGATACCCTTAATAACATAGATAACATAAAAAGAAACCCAACTGAATAATAAAATATAGGCTGTTCCATTTGAAAATGACGAGTTATAGTCATTTGAAATTGAGTAAATTTATAGTTGTACAGAAAAAAAATTATTAATTTTTACTATTAAAATAACTTTAGTACGCCTTTATAAAGCAATGCGTGTATTAGGTCATTTTTAGAGAAAAAACGGAATAACTTGACAACGCCGAGGAAAATTTTTAAAAAAACTTATATGTTCGTATAGGTGAATAAAATACAATTCAAAATATATGAAAATATATAAGATGTTTCATTTTAAAAAAGGGAAACAATTCTCGCTGAGACGTAATACAACATCCTGTATATGTGAAAATAATTTCAGGTTATACTCCTTGAGTAGACGAATAAATTCTGTTAATAAATTTATGCTCTATTTCTAACGACAAAGGAGATATCGAGGACGGAAATTTCAAAGACTCAGCCCGTATTAAGTCGTAACTCTTATAGATTTCGAGATAGGACCCATGTTGATTAACCTTTTTTATTCATTTTGGTCAGTACTATATGCCCTTTAATTTTTATCTCCAAATATGATTACAGCCTGTATATATGAGAATATTTTTTGACGATTATCATTTGTAAATGACTTATTGATAGTTGGAATCTTGACAGGGAAGTTGAATAGGGAATTTAAATTAATGTACAAATTCCGACTATTAAATTTATCATATATAAATGTATTGAATAAATAAATAAAAATATAAATATATCATCACGGCATATTACCCATTGCTGGGTGTGCCAATCTGCTTTGTATGCAGATATCGGTAATGATGATGACATATGAATGATTTACAATATTATTTGTATGTCTGAGTGTAAGCCATACGCAGCCTGGTTGTTCTGGAGCTAGGTTAGGGCGGCTGGTTCTCAATTAAGCCGCTACTCGAATACACAAGCAAAGGCTTTGTGGTTGCTATGCCAACACACCGAAAATTGATTTTATTTCATTAGGTATTTTTGGAAACTCTTGATTAGGTGATATCAAGATTGTTTACGGCAGAAATAATTAGTGCGGATGTGTGGAGAAAACATAAGAGAACAGAAAGACAAACAATAATTGACTTAAGAGAGAAGCAAAATGCTTTTACATCATCGATACTCTTATCCTAAAACTTCTATCGAAAATGTGTCTCATTTTTGATGTTTACAAATTAGGTATGAAAATGTCGATAATTAACCCAAAAATAGCGATAACTCGATTATTCTACCCTGTATGGTATGACTAGCGTATGAATGTTCACGTTTAAATTATTTTATAGATGTGGTTTCTTTTGAAATCCTAGAGAAGAATAGAATTGTACGAAATATTCAGGTATGAAATTTTTGCACGTACTCATTTAAATACTGGACTAGAAAAGCACAAAAATACATTACTATATCTGGCTGAAAATAGATGGCCGACTAAGGTAATTGAATATCAAAACAGGGGTGCAATTAAAATATTTAGAACATTTTTCGTTTATGTTCATTATAACAAAATATTTTGATCTTTAAACTATTTAGTTTGGCAATTCTAAATAAGATTATTTTTAATTGCCTCTAACAGTAATTCCGTCTCGAGGGTTGCTTACACCTGAGACGAAAGAACTAGAATTTACGGTATTAATTTTTTTAAATACATCCCTGAATCCTGTTGCTGAGGTCATTTTAAATGTTTCCTGGTATTGAGTACAATAAGGGTCAGTTTCCTTTCAAATCAAATATAGGGAAATGTTTTTAAAAGAAACCACACCTATTAAATAATCTAAACGTCAACTTTCATTCGCTAGTCATACTATACCTACTTTCTAAATAAAACGTGTCTCATTTTCGATGTTTATAAATTAGGTATGGATAATCAACCCAATAATAGCGACAGCCATGGAAAGAAATGTAACATAAAAATTAACAAATGTGTAACAACGGTTTATCTTTCAAGTTAACAGAGTTTATTTTTATTAGATATTATTTGTAATTTTTGTTCAAGTGAACAATTTTGTATTAATTCAAATGGAAAATTGTTCACTTGAACAGAAATTGCAAATAATGATAATAAAAATAAAAAAAAGTTAAACTTTTGTTAATTTTTGTTTTAATTCCATGGCGATCGCTATTTGTGTGGCGATTTTTGACATTTTTATATTTAAATTATGCCGTTACAAAGCATGCAAAATGAATTTTGCTTATTGATTCAGAAGCACAATTTTATGCTCTACAACTTTAATTTTATTTGAAGCTTTTTTTACCTAAAATAATGAGGGAAGCAGGAAATTGTGATTTTACATGTTGAAATCCTATATTCCGCAGGGCCGGTTACAACTCTTGAGCCTGGATGCATAATAATTATTAATGTTATTATTTTATTACTAAAGTAATGACAATTTTTTTTAGTATCTTTTTAAAAGAAAATCACAGTAGAGGATTTATACAAAGATATTCCCCAAGGCTAGATATAAATACAGATGAATGATACAATATTTTAAAGCCGCTCAACATGTTACAAAAATACAAAGTAGACATATCTGTAATCTGAAATAGCATCGCTGACCGAATTTTTCAGTAAAAATGTATTTTTTTCGGTTTATAAAAACAAACAAGTAAAAATACAACTGCAGTTTCAAAATTGCTAATTTATATTTTTGTGTTAGTAGGTTGCTAATTTGAAACTGGAAATCCGCCAGAATTTTAAGTGGTGACAATAATGAACAAGAATTCAACACAATATTTACATGATTATAATGACAAATGGCATGTACAAAGATAATGAAACTAATTTTTATTTAAAATTTTACACACTTGAACTTCATTTAAAAATAGAACATATTTTCGAATTCTGAAATGAAACTAAATTGGAGACCAAGTTTCACGTAGGTATTCGTTTATTCCTGCCGATGGAAAACTTCATAATTCGAGATATGGAATTCAACTATATATCTTTTAAATTCGTATCGACATTTAAGGGCAATTATTAAAATCATCATAGAATCCAAATATATGCACGTAATAGGATCTCACGTTAAATTTTTTATTATGTCAAATTGCAAAGTCGATCATTAGTGTCCGTTATACTCTTACAGGTGGACCTGGCGTATCTGAACAGCTTTTTTTAGAGGAATCTGAATTTCATTAAAATAATAAAAAAAGGCATTTGAAAAGCTATATTTAATATGAAAAATTTGATACTGACTATTTCACTCATAAATTTATAAGCCAATTCAAATTCAGGATTCTACCTATAGTTACCAACTTTCATTTCGACAAAACACCGTCACAAAAATTTTATCGCACTCTTTAAACCAATAAGATGTCGTATTTTTACAAGTAAGTGAGTTTTGAAAAGCGAAATTTTTTGACGTTTTAGAAACATTGTTTACAAACCTGTCAAAGTGTGTATATTTTCAGTGTTATCAGTTTTTATTAAAAACGAGTTGATTTAGACAGGAATCTATTTAAAACGTTGAAAAAGCAAACTTAAATATAACACCTCAAAACACAATAAAAATTAAAAAATGTTTATCATAAAAAAATTCATAAATAATTACCTGATTTTTATGTTGGAAATAGTCATCCGAATAACATTCGTGGTTAAATTTTACCCTGGAAAAATTTTCCGATTGCTTTACTCGAGCCTGTTGCCAATTTATCTCGTGACATTGATCAAAAATCACTCGTTTGACAACTCGTGATTTTTTTGTCAATGCCACTTAATAAATTGCTAGGTAACCAGCTCTCATAACAATCTGACAATTTTTCCGGCAAAAATTTACCACTTATGATATTATATATGACTATTTCACTCATAAATTTATAAGCCAATCCAAATTCAGGATTCTACCAAGTTACCAAGTTTCATTCCGACAAAACACCGTCACAAAAATTTTATCGCACCCTTTAAACCAATAAGATGTATTTTTTACAAGTAAGTGAGTTTTGAAAAGCGAAATTTTTTGACGTTTTAGAAACATTGTTTACATACCTATCAAAGTGTGTATATTTTCAGTGTTATCAGTTTTTATTAAAAACGAGTCGATTCAGACAGGAATCTTTTTTAAACGTTGAAAAAGCAACCTTAAAAAACACCTCAAAACAAAATAAAAATTAGAAGATTTTTGTCAAAAAAAATTCATAAATGATTACCTGATTTTTATTTTGGAAATAGCCATCCGAATAGGGCGCGAGCAGACACGTGACTCAAGCAACCTTGACGTGTTTAGAATCAGCTGATGTGTGTGCGCGTGTCATTTTGACAAGAACAATGTCAATTTGACAAAACCAATGTTTTGACTTATTTTGATTTCCAACTGTTAAATTGTTAATATTTTACAAATTTCGGGCAGTAAAACACATAAACTTAAAAATAGTAATATTTTACCAGTTCAAAATTAAAATAAGTCAAAATATTGGTCCTGTCAAAGTGATATTGTTCTTGTCAAAATGACAGGCGCACACATATCAGCTGACTCTAAACACGTCAAGGTTGTTCGAGTCACGTGTCTGCTCGCGCCCTATAGCATTCGTGGTTAAATTTTATCCTGGAAAAATTTTCCGATTGCTTTATTCGAGCCTGTTGCCAATTTATTTCGTGACATTAATCAAAAATCACTCGTTTGACAATTTGTGATTTTTTTGTCTCGTAACAATCTAAAAAAAATTCCGGCAAAAATGTACCACTTATGATTTTATATATGAAAAGTTATTTAGGTACAAAAATATTTCACCAATAATTTTGAGGTGAAATTTTTAATCTCTAAAATTAATAGGTGAAGCAATTTCGCTAATTATTTTCTTTAACATTGGACATGTATGTTTAGGCAAAAGTGGACACAAGTACTAGTACTATAGTATTTTGTCATGTACATTGAAGAATTGTTACTGTTTAGACTGTATTTGTACAAAATAAATAAAATATTAATAAATAAATAAATTGCTGGTAATTTATTTGTAATTTAATTTTTTAAGATTTAAAACTTAATTTACAGATAAGTAATGACCTAACAATATGATATATAAATTATACCAAATTGGCTTCAGGATCCTCTAGATAGACGAGTCCACCTGTTTTTGAAAACCCAGGAATGTTTTAAAAGTTCTGATTCCAATATCTTCTTATCTTTTTATTATTTGCTACATGGTTGTTTTTCTGATTCCTTCCCTTTAAAAGTGCCGAATACATGCTATATTGCTATTGGAACGGTACTAATGAACTATTTTTTGCAAAGCATTCGTTTTCTAGTCATTTAATTACTACATTAAAATACTAGCAAAGGTAGAAAAACGCTCGCTGTATAAATTTCTAACCATACAATATTGAGAAATATCACTTGTCTACATTCGTAAAGGAAACGTTTAGTCAGGATGGTCAGGATCTAATGGCACTGTAGTTATACATTTACCACCTTCAGAAGTCAATCTGACATATTTGCTCTGTCGGTATATTACATAACTAAATAAAATGCTGCACTGCTGTGAAAATAAAATAGGGCATTTATTTAAAAAAACGAAAGTATAAAATGCTTAGACTAGATTAAAGCAATAGCTCAAGAAGAATGGAAAACTGACAGTTGGCTTAAAACTGAAACTGAACTGACCGTGTAAAACCCCTTTATTTTAAACTAACCTTTATTAACTGAAATGACCTAATTTAACTGAACTTCATTCTATTCTGTACTGCACAAGAAGTAGTTTTTATTACGAATTCGAGAGATCCTTATCTGAAAGATCATTTGTCAGATCTACGATGGCCATGTCCGACACTACTACACAAGACAAATGTAACTTCTTTCCTGTCAACTTGCAATGAATGAAAAATGAATAGCTTTTATTTTTTACTTCTTTTTAAAATGCTAATTGGAGTTGGTGTTTAAAATAGACGATTGAGAAATGAAAACAGCGTTATAAATTTTCATTAAGCAACATTTAGTAGCTACATGTTATTTTCAGTTTTATGGATTTAAAAATAAAATAGAGCTACTAAATTTGTATTTGTAAATAAATACTGTTTTATATGAACTTAAGTTATAATAAGTTCCTGTGTTTTATCGGGATTCATGATAGGAATTTTACTTATTTCTTTGATATTTTTATTTACTTTTTACGGTGTTTAAATGTCAAACAACAAAGTTTAAAATTCGCAATAATTATAATATAAAGTTTGTCAACAATAATGAAATATATTAATAAATATTTAAACCAGTTTTCATTTCTGAGAACTAAGAATAAATTCCTACTTCATAACAAATAATAAAAGTGGGTAAATTTCTCGACTTTTGTGCAGATGAGGTGTTAACAATTACTCAAAATTTTGATCATACAGAACAAATGTGTGTTTCTTGCAAATTTTTGTACGATATTTGTAAAATTAATGTTTAAACGAATGTATTTATGTGCACATGAATTTATGTTTACGAATCTGTAAGATCTTATAAAGCCTATAAGACGAGTAAGTCCTGAGTTTTGTGCTGTAGGTTAGTTATGTTTAGTTATCCAAGTAAAAATGATTTTGAACACGGCCATATGCAACAATATGGCCACACCGGATTCGTTTGGCGAACAAGTACGGCCACACGCTTTGTTACAAGCATAATATAATAATTAATTCGCACTCACGGCTGCGCTTAGTTCAGGCCGCGCTTATTCGTCAAACGTACCTGGTGCAGCTGTATTGCCGCCGTGTATAATTTTTTTTTTACAAAAGTTCAAAGCAAATATGTCGATCTATAAAACGAATATACCGACCATAGTTTTGTCCATTAGGTTACATTATTTTATGTTAATTTTATAAAAACTTATAAATGCTTGGCGTATAAATTTTCACTCGTACAATATTTTTGTTGTATAAATGCTGCGTACAATATTCCTAGAATCTATCTTTAAAATATGTCACAGAAAAATTTAAAATATTAATTATGTATTCGTGATAAAAAAAAGTTGAAAATTTCAAATGTATTTGCATGAACGTAAACACTTTGTGAAAGTTATGATTATGAACTAAATAAAATAGAATATTGAATAAAAGTGTACAGCAAAGAATGTTGTCGAATTACGGGTTCTTGCTAACCCACAGTGATTTTATTATACAGTATGTGCAACGAAACGTTGAATATAAAAATTTAACATAGGATTTTAATAATGTGCGGAAATTGGCTCCCCTGTACATTTTAGAGTAAAAGTTGTTTGAAATTGATTATTACTTTTAAAAAATCTTCATTTAATAATAATAATAATAATAATAATAATAATAATATTTTTTTATATAAACCTAAAGATATTACAGTTGGTTGATAGGGGTGAGTCAATTTTTGCCATATATATATATATTTTTTTTTTTTCGTTGCATTGATGGAGATGTTATGATGAACGGACAGTCTGAAACATCCAAGCCCCTAGCGGGAATGGTCGCTTCGAGCGCTGTCGGAATATTTTGCCTCAACACGCTCGGCCACGGAGACCGGCTGAAAGTATTCATTTAATGCAATTAATAGAATATCAGTAGCACTCGTTCCATATCGACTCCCATCGACGCTTAATATAACATCCCTAATTTTTCAAAAACGGTAAGAACGTTCCGCGCTGTCGAATTCCACGCGGTCGAAATCCCACAATCGAAACCCCAAGAAATCGAAATCCCATTAAGTCAAAATTCCACTCCTTCGAAATTCCACGCGTCGAAATGTTCGTCACTACTTTGTCCGTTCTATAGATATTCAAATATTTCCACGCCGTTGAATCCCACCCGGTCGAAATGTTACATGATACAAATTCTTCACTGCGTATATTCTGACAATCTATGCTTCGTGGTTATATGATATTATATTATTTATGCGATCATAATATACAACGAATAATTTAATGAATGAAGCAGGAAATGAATTAACCTACACATTTTAAGTGAAATTATTGATATTCCTGGCCCGCCATTTCAGATTAGCTGTAATATTATGTGAATAAGGAGCGAGGGATTTGTATCGTGTAAAATTTCGACTGGGTGGGATTCGACGGCGTGCAAATATTTGAATTTCTGTAGAACGGACAAAGAATTTCGACCGCCTATGGGATTTCGACCACGTGGAATTTGACTGTGCAAGATGCTTCAGTTATAACTGGATGAAGGCGGGGCTGGAATTCAATGTTGGACTCTGGAATTCAATGTTGGACTCTGTAATCCTAGTAAAAAAATTATTACTATTTGAAACAATCAAATTAGTGGTTGCGCGAGTCTGAGATACCAATTATAAAACACCCCAACGCATCTTAATTCTAAAAGATCAGCTATTAGGTTTGTTCGTTCCGTCACCCTGCGTCTATCGCAAACCGCGGCGGTGAAATTTGCTTTTCTTTTCGATTCGCGGTTCACTGTAAAGTCACTAGATTCTGTTCGTTTCGTTTTTCTAGTAACTTGCGGTAAATCGCCGTGGCAGCTGGCGGTGATAATTTTTACAGTAACTCATGACTCGGTGGTAAAAAAATAATCGGCGGTAATGTTCGCGTCTACATATGAAGTGCCAGTATGACAATGTTTGACAAGTAAATATTAGGAAAAAAAAGTTATTTTTCAATAAGTATGCTATGTAATGTTTCAGTTTTAGAAATTTAAATACAATTGTAAAATATATAAATGTCAATGTCATATGAATTATGATTTGTAACAAGGTAAATTTAAATGATAACAATAGTAAACAATTAAAATAATGGAAAATGGAATTATATATTTATACTAAGTATCCTTTATAATTATAATAATCTGAAGTATCTTTGAAAATAATTTAACGCAAACGGATCGAACAGAAAAATAATTTTTAGTAACTTAAATTATTACCGCGGCGATTGGCAGTGAATCGCAAAACGCAGCGACAATTACCGCCGCGTTTTGCGGTAAAACGCAGCATAGCGGAACGAACAAACCTATTATAAATAAAGATCACAAATTATTTATTAGGTAAATATCTTTTAAAAATATTATTGATCATTATTATATAAAAATATTTAATTTTTAATGTTCGAAATAATAAGTCAAAGATCATTCCATAATTTAAAAGATCATTCACGTTTTTGAAATGTCAATTTTAATGGTGATCAAATATATTTTTTAAAAGTCGGTTATTTTTCCCCATTTCAAAATCCTATGTTTCCGCGTTTCGTTGCAGACCCTGTATATGAATGAGATTTCCTTTCTTCTTTCTGCTTCCTAAATCCTATCACTATACAAATGTAAAACAAGTAAAACCATTATCAAGAAATAATCCGAGCACCTTTCAAGTGTCAAAGTTTAAAAAAGATCGGTACCTTCTCTGGTTTGTGAAGATATGAGCGTTAGTTGCAGAACCAACATTTGTCTCGCGGATATAAAATCAGACCTCCTTCATCTGTGATAAATGATCTTTCGGATCAGGATTAGCCGGATTCTAGTGATTGCTGCTTTATGCCCTGAGATAGAATCAACTTCAACTCCATTCCGGTCGGATCACTTAGGTTAGGTTATCTTCAACGAGAATTTATGGACTATAAACTAAAGGTGAAATTTGATGATGCTAAAGATGCGCATTTTAGATTTGTCAATGAAGAGTGTTAGACAACTGTAAGTGGGATTTATAACTTAAATCCAGTTTTATTGCGCATTTAAAGCTGTTTTATGGCGGTCCTAACATGAACTTAAGGATTCAATGACGATAAATAAAATAAAAATATGGAGGGGCCAAAGGTCCTTAATTTAAGGGTAGGCACGATCATGGTGGTATCAATAAAAAACAACTTTCGGAACAAATTTCATCCTAATATCATTTTATGAGTTTTTTACATGAAAAGGAGCTTAAAATATACATAGGTGCGTTTTATACTGATTATTTTCGATAGTAAACTCTGGTAACTGATATAATCAAGATGGCGTCATTTCTCCCATACTTTTCTTAATTTATGTTAACGATCTCAGTTTTATTTTCGATGAAAAATATGTTATAACGATGTATGCTGATGATAATACGTCGTTAATGATTTCTTGTTTAAATAATGACCCACATAAAATCAAATACCAAAATTGTGTTCACAGTCTTATTGCAAAGTGATTCTGAAATAATAATCTATAGTGCAGAGTTTTTACAGTTCTTTTTGTAACATTCATATTCGTGAACGATTCAAATATGAAATACCGAAAAGATTTTTGTGAAAAATTCATGGATCCCCTGAAATCTGAAAATTTTTCACTTCTCTTTAATGTTTTGAATAGGAGTGTGTACTCGTCTAAGTTTAGCATTAAATTTCTAGGTCTATCTTAAAAAGTTTATTGTTCAAATAATAAATAGAAAAAAATGGAATTATTGTTACGTTACGTATAGTTACATATTCATGTTTATGTTTTGAATGTGTAAATAAACAAAGTAAAGATTTATGCTATATAATTAACTTGGACAGTTGTGCAACCATAATCTAATTATTAGTAACAACAAAAATTATTTTAAACATAGCTATACACTGTGGTATCAAAACAGCGAACTCAACCGGTTATTTTAACAATGCTGAAACACGTCGACTTTAGTTTTTAAAAATACACATTAATATGTGCGATTCACCTTCCGACTTTCATTTGTTTTTAAGTTATGACGTCATCACTAAAAATTTAAATGGCAATATAGATTTTTAGTAGTGGAACCTGTTAGTAATTTATCTTCCCTTTATGATCATGCAACTAAATCATACGGTGTTGAAAAATCGAGCTGAACATTTAATAATAATGAATATTCAAGATCCATCTATTTAGGGCTCGATACGGCTGTCGCCATTTACCCTCCAACCGGACTCACCGAGCCGCAGTTGGATTTAAGCCATTGCCACATTTATTTAAGAAATCAAACATTGTCCGTCGAGGGGAATCGAATACACGGAACATGGTTCGTCCGCCATATTGGTGCCAATATAAACGCAGTACCTAAATTATAAAATTAAAGTACATTTCTTATAAATGTATGTAGTAACTATTTTTCATAATTAAATATAACTTCCACATTTGCCATATTATATTTATTTAAAATAATAAAACAAGAAAAAATACGGTTCGTTAAGATTTTTAAGGTTAGAGAAAAATATATGTATTGCATAAGTACCTTTAAAAATTATAACCATTTCTCAAATGATTTGCACATTTTGGAGCAGAACAACCCGTCATTATGAATAATTTCTATGATTAATAATACTGTAACACGAATATTGAATAATTTAAGTGGCTCCAAAATGGTGGGCGAGTCAATTGTAATTTATCTAGAAGCTATAGCGATACCTTTTAAATCTCTAAACGTTTAACGTATACTATTATTTACGAAAGATGACTATTCAAGGTCATTTGTTCGAAGAAAGAATACACATCACTTTACAGCAGTAGCTTAGCAACATTTTGTATTAGAAAGAGAAAGATTATTTGACCTATGTCTATTTAATTTATATGGCGTGACAGATATACGTAAATACTGGCATTACTTTCTAACACACTATAAATAATAATGACGTATGTCGCAGAATTACAGATACCTAATTATCTACTACACTGCCCTCTGTGCTAATATTTACCCAGTGGCGTTGACGTTTAAATCAAATTATTATTCCTTGGTTTATTGTTAAGTCTATGTTTTGAAAACATAAGTGAAGAACATAAATCTTTCAGAAAGGCATTATTTAGAAAGAAACATAATTTTCAAATAAATTACTCTTATTTTTTCAGTTAAAATAATAGTTTAGGTATTATGGTACTCATAACTTAAAAACATGACAAATGAAAAATACAAAACTGAAAAATGAAAGTCCATGTATCTTGATTATTCATTATTATAAATTTTCAGCTCGATTTTTCTCAGAATTTTTGTTATACAACCATATGATTTATTTGTATGATCACTATCAGATTCCACTTAAAAACAAATGAAAATCGGAAGGTTAATCGCACATATTAATATTTTTATATGCTTAAATAAAGAGAGTAATTTATGTGACCAATTATATTAGTAAAATCCAGTATTTGACAACAAAATGATCTTAACATCTACGTAATAGAATTATAAAAAAAAAATATTGTACGGCTTAATAAATAACAATTACGAGTTTCTAGAAATGGAGATCGCTTGCAATTTGGATGAAGTTTCATTGTTTTTTTTTTTTAATTGAAGAGGACTCTATATTAAGAATCGAAAAAAATCTTCTAATGTCAAGTTAAAACCGTTCATTGTATGACTAGAAATATTTCGCTGGTAGAAAAAATAGGTAGGGGAGACCGGTGTCAATTGGTACAAAATTAAAAATTTTATTTTTCACGAGTTAACGTTACTTTTAGAAATTTTGAAATTACCTATACGAGAACCTACTCACCTTAGTGAATAATATTTTGAATTTTAAACTTTTGAAAATGTGACAAATATAAAAGTTTAAGGATTTTTATTCAGGCATTATAAATATTACAATTGACACCTAACTGGTGTCAATAGTAACAGGGCCAGTGTCAATTGTAACAAATTTTAACACTGATGTAATAAGATAAAATAACAGATAAAAGAAGAAATTATTGAAAAAATGAACCTTTATTTATTACCTCAGAAAATACAAAATTCAGATGACAACTAAAAGCAAACAAAATATATATTCTGTTAGTGATATGGACCATTTTGACCAATACCTTTAGTCGCTAACGAAATTGCAGTTTAGGTAAACATAAAATAGGTCTTTCTTCGTACAATTTAACTTGCCCGGTGTCCAGATTTTACATTTTCGCCACTGCAACCAATCTCCTGTGCTCAAAAAATATGGGCCAATACATATCAGAGAATTTCCTCATCGGAGCCATCTGAAGAGTAATCTGCGACTGTTACTTTCGGAAGTGTTTTTCGTTTTCTTGCTCTTCTTCTTTTATGTCTTCGTTAGCAGTGGTTTTTTGTTATAATTTTTATTATGATCAATGCTGTACTTAATTATTAAACACGTTACAATCGACACAGTGGCATGTGTTACAACTGACATAACTCACAAACTGATCTTTAATTTGAAATATTTCCGAGCAGAGCACTTATAGTGTTTTAGAAACAATGTATGTTTACTACCTGTATTTACTTTTTTGTCGATTTATAGACATTTGTCAGAATCAGACGCCGTATTTGCGCATATGTACTTACAATAAATACCAAAGAGCTATGACTCTTTCTGCTTCACTCTGCAAGCGCGTTTTAATCTACTTCGAAAAGATGGCCCTGTTACCTTGTTACAATTGACACCGGTCTCCCCTACTGTATGTAACGCTAGCAAAATGCCTTAAATGTAAACTTTTTATACTTCTTGTTTCATAACTAACTGTTGTTTATAAATGCACGTCATTTTTTATACGAACAACGAATGTACGAAGCAAAATATTTTATTTTTGAATTATTTTTTTAATTTTTATGATACGATATATTTATATTTACAAATTTTATAATAAAACATTTGATACTTTATAAATGTTTATAAATGCAAGTCATTTTTTTATACGAACAACGAATGTACCAAGCAAAATATTTTATTTTTGAATTATTTTTTTCATTTTTGTGATACGATATATTTATATTTACAAATTTTATAATAAAACATTTGATACTTTCCGACCTTTCAAACATTTTACGCGTTCGGTTCTGAAAGAGCATTTAGGTAGCAACCCTGTGTGGGTATATATTTATGAATAAAATGTATTCGGTGCCGAAATCTCACTTTCCTTCTCTGTAAATGATGAGTAGAGGGCGGACACGACGGGGATCGATAGAGCGGCCGAGTTCGTTGACTCCGGCCGGCTCCGGAGCGACTAGCACAGCTCCGGGAACACACCGCACACACACCAACCAAGCCAACATGGACGAGGTGACGAATCACTCAATACATGCATAAATACAACGAGGAACAAAAATTGTAAAATAAATTAGACGGTGTTATTCAAAAAGCAACCAGCCAGTAATATGTTAATTCTGAGATAATTACATTTTAGTTTCATTATAACATATTCAAATTACTAGATATTTTTTTCAAATTTATATATTTACGTGAGAGTTCGAATAGGCGCATATAGTACTTTTAGCTTAATTAACCTCTATCTGTAAGTGATTTTTTAGATCTAGAATGTTTACATTGTTATTAAAGTACGGGGAGGTATTGATACATTTCTAGCCTAAGAAACAAATATTTTTTTTATCAAATTCAATTTTATTTTTCAACATAGACTTCTTTTAAGTTTAATTCAATATATTTTCCGTCGATACTAGGGCCGTATTACCCAATAGGCAAAACTAGGCGACTGCCTAGGGACAAAACCCTCAGGCACCAAGTATTTAGACAAAATATTAAAATAAAAAATCTGATGTGGCCAACACCAAACCTCCCGCTATTTAATTTTTATTAATTTAAATATATATACTTACATATTTTGTTATTGCGGAAACTGTATTAAGATCCATTCCATATAACTAGGGCTCTATTTACTATTTTCTTTTTAAAACGTTACTGTTATTAATTTGAAATGATTAGTTCTTTGACAGTAACATTTATCTGTCAGTTACATACATTTAAGATGAACTGTGCAACCAAGGAGATTTGCTTGTTTAACGCGTAGGCTCCGGGATTAAATTCTAGTAAAGTGCCATTTACACCAAAATCTAATGGGCTCTTTCCATTACAGAAAAAGTTCGTAGTATTTGAGTTAGAGTAAAGAATCCACACACACATACATACACACAGACATCATCGTGAAAATGTTAAAATTGGATTCTAGGGACCTTAAAACGTGGTCATTTAGCAAAATCTCGATATGTGATTTTTAGCACGATCCCTATGCCTCCCTTACCAAGGGTAGCGGGAGGTAAAAATTAACTTAACACACCGCTCAAATGCAAAGAGATTAAAATGAATGCTGGGGAAAATTAGGAAACATTCCATAAAATAGTTTAACACCGTCGTATTCAAATTTGGATATAGCTCTACGAATTTCCCAGCTACAAATTTTTCTGGCGAACGTTCATTTTCGATGCCAAAAAGAGTTAAGACCTGTGGTATAAATTGGGACAAGAGAAGCTATAAATTTGTTGATAATATTAAGTATAGAAATGGATATTATTTTCGATCAAATCAACACGCCAGAAATTATATTATTATAAATTATTGTTTGATTAGATAATATCGAATTATTATCCAATCTGAAAACAAGATCAAACTGCTCCTATCTTCGCACCATTATATAGTTAAAACGGGCAGTTTAAATCTAGAAAAGCTGATGTCTAATTAGTTTTTTGATGTAATAAGATGTTGATGTGTTTTGCAAAAAAAAAAATTATTTTATAAGAATTTTTTTATAGTTTTCACTGTGAATTTGTGATTAGTTGTATAAGTTCCTGTTCTTTATTACTTTGTGCTGTGATTTTATTTCATTCATATAAACATTCAATAATTCATAAAACAATCTTTCCTTTATTATATTATCCGAGCGAGAAAAATGTAATTTTTGAATTTTGAACATTACGACTACGAATTAAATAATTTCCCTTTTTCAAGCAATTTTGCTCTGATTTTTGGGGTGCATCTTAGAAAATAGCCTAGGGGCGATTTTACTTTTAATCCGGCCCTGTCGATACTCTAACATCCCAACAATAGACGGTGTCTTGTTCTGCAAAATAAACTTCTTCGGAGCAGGTTCACCCTGCGCAATCCAATGTTTGAACTGTTCCTTTTTCCTTCGTGTAGTATAGTGATGGATCCAAATAAAATCAGAAGTTAAAAATCGATAACAAATAAAATTTATGTTTAATAAAATAAAGTATACTTTGGTATAATAATGTCATTTATAATCATAATATTCCAATCATTTTATATTGTATACATTTAAGTGTAAATTTAATCCTCTCGTTGTTTGAGGACCGCAGATAGGCATTTACAAAGCAGTAATCCTCATTTTATAGCTCACCTGCTCCTGCTATTCACTGTAGAGTAAAATGTTTAATTAATATTTGTACTTGCTAATTAAAAACGAGAGATTTGCAAACTAATAATTTAAATGAAAATATTTATTCAAATTGAAATAAAATAAAAACATTTTCATTTTATATTTTAAACATTACGTACGCAACGCGTTGCTTCGCTTTTAATTGCACAATTTCAGTAATGCTTGGCTATTTCCATATCTCTCTGACGTGGATATAAAATTTTATTTCAATATAAAACTCACGTAACGACTATTGCTATTTCGTACTCGGAACGAAACCGAATAATTACAATAAAATACAGGCGTGACGCCTCTGCATTTCAGTAAAACAAAAAGGATTTCATAAAAAAAACGGTTACGTCTTTATTTGAACAAATATAAAATAAATACATGGAGACGTTTGTCTGAGTGCGTTTTGTGACTGGTTGTGATTATGACGGCCTGGGTTCTGGCCTGATCGAAGTCAAACTTACAAGTTATATCCAATTTCAAACCGGAAAAGTGATCCATATGGTTCTTTCTTCACGGTAGCTTTGAAAGCCCGTGA
The DNA here is from genome assembly GCA_963082715.1 of Harpalus rubripes. Lineage (NCBI taxonomy): Eukaryota > Metazoa > Arthropoda > Insecta > Coleoptera > Carabidae > Harpalus > Harpalus rubripes. The sequence goes on from OY720452.1 coordinate 61,467,487, forward strand.
GATAACGCTTAATAAGCGTCCTGCAATATATTTTAAAATTCTTATAAAAAATATGAACCAAATTAAAAGCGTTCTGTAGTTTTAGAAAGCCTAAATAGTTATTCGTTAAAAAAACTTTGATGAGTTTTATTCGCAAATCGTGAAGTTCGCTTAATAATTGGACTTGCCTAAAATGATATTTTCAAAACTTATAAAAATATATAAATATGTTTAAAATAACTAGGACTATGAATAACTAATTTTGAGAAAGACAAATTACATATCAAGCGAAATATGAATTTTTTAAAATTTCATGGAAATTCAAATTTTCCATCTTAGCGCGCTTATGACGATCATCCGCCTATGGACATTTCCACCGAACTTGAGTGCCTAAACCCACGTGATCATAGACACCCATTTGCCTGTTTAAAACTATTGAACAAGAAAGCGTAAATAAACAAACAAATACCAGAAATTTACGTAATAATTATAACAAACGCAATGAATATAATATCAAATACAAAATATAGTATGACTAGCGAATGAAAATTAATGTTTAAATTGTTTAATAGATGTTGTTTCTTTTGAAAACTTTTCCCTATATCTGATTTGAAAGTAAACTGACCCGTATGTATACAGTTAGAGTAGAGATTATTAGAATTGTACTCAATAGGGAGGTGGGCGCGGGCCGTGATTCTGTCGGGTCACGATGTGTCACGACGTGACCCGCGTGATCGTGAATATAATTTAAATTTTGCGTCGTGATTGGACGTGAACGTGAGGCGTGATTGAAATTTAAGCGGGCGTGAGTACAAGTTTTCTTCTATTTTTTATTTAAAAAATTGTCAATTTCCATCTTTTACTTTACATTCTTGTTATTATTATTATGTCCAAATATGTCATCAACAGTATTTTTTTTGCATAAAAATAGTGTTATTGTTGTACCCAGAATTGTATACACAGTTGCTTCGATTACACTAAAGATATACAAATATTTAAGCCCGTTTGACACGATCATAATTTGGTAACAAATTTGTTATCAAATTTATAATGATATTTGTGATGGAATAGAACAACCTATTTGTCCATAAACATTTGTTTCCATTGAAACCAATCTGTTACCTAACTTATTACCAATTTGTTAACAAATTTGATAACTTATGACTGTGTTAAACAGGCTTAAATGTACGTAGAAACAATTACGTGACACGAACGTGACCCGCCGGGCGTGATCGGGCGTGAGTGCCAACAAAAATCGTGAGCGTGAGTGATCGTGAATCAAACATAAAAAGTCGTGCGTGATTGGTCGTGATTACATTTTTAGTTCCGTGAGCGTGCGTTATCGTGAACAAAAAGTTACTCACGCGCCCACCTCTACCTGTAGCACATGGCTCTCGTCAAAATATAAAACAAAATGTATATAAAAAATATAAAGATTTTACACAAATGTATAAAAGAGCTAAGAACGTATTGTTCTGCGTGACCACACCCATGGAACTGCTTACGTATATTATACTTGCACTATTTTCATTTTTTCACATATTATGTTGATTACTTCAATGTTTAAAATTATTTTTATTATTCTCATCTCCTGAGGAAGGCCCATGTGGGGCGTGAAACCGGTTGACCCGAGAATATAAATAATTTTTTTTTTTTAAATTGAAATCCAGAAACTTCTTTCCTTCATCTTTATTTATTAATGTCCAAAATAAACAGTCATGATACATGAGTAATGTTTAAATTTTAATGTTACTTTAAGGTCATCTGAAACTGACTGCAAAAATAATAATTTGTTTAATCTTTTACCACTCAGTCGATACGAATTTCGTAACGATATATCGCACATGCCTATATCGATAAATTACTCGATATATCGATCAAATATTTATCGAATATTTATATTCGATATATTTTATAATATATCAATATATTTTATTTATCGATATATCGTTGCCATTCCAGTCCAGTATATAAATGGATTCATGCAAAAATCCTCATACCTGAATATTTCGCACAATTCTATTCTTCTCTAAGTTTTGAAAAGAAACCACATCTATTAAATAATTTAAACGTCAACATTCATTCGCTAGTCATACCATACATGCTCGTACTTGCAACTAGCGCCATGAATAATTTAACCTAAAAATTGTTATTATATTTTTCTAATATACGAAGATATAAACTATAGGAAAAATTTATCACATATTTTGCACAAAATTCAATATCATTCGATGTTAATGGTATATTAAGTACCTACTAAGAACGGTAATTCCTTAACGTCCGTGTTGCTTGTACTATTTTTTGCACGATCGACGCATAAAATTTAAAAGAAAAATAAGATTTGAAAATTATTTTGACAAATTTTTATTTGTCATTTTTGAAGTAAACTTTGATTTTTGTTTTTATTTATTTACCGTGTCGCCTCCTGAACGGTAAGTGAAGCACATCACTTATCGACGTGAGTCACTTACAGTTCAGTAATTTGTAAATAAGACCTACTGTCTTGGAAACACTATTGGTAAATATAAAAAATAACCCAATCGTGCAAAAAGGAATTTTAAACACTAATAACTTTTTTTATATGACTAGAATAAAGTTTAGTTTTTATATAAATGATCCATCTCTAATTTGTTGCTTTAATGCAGGACTCCACTGTATATCGAAATAAATAATAGAAAATTATAAAAATTAGTAATAATCTAAGTTAATTATTATTTTTAACATATATTAACTACGTACATAAAATGAAAGTAAAGCGTTCAGGTCAACTAACGTGCGATTGGGCTCGTATCTGCGGTAGCCGCATTGCGAATTACGTCGTTTTATGAAGAGTCTAGACTGTTTAAGCATTTCATGAACCGCCATCATATCATGCAAATGGTTCGTAAAATTACAAGCAAGCTCTAGCACTCTAGATTGTATCATGTATGTTAGGTTAGGTTAAGACAGGTTAAACAATAATAGAACGTAAAATTGTAGTCGTAACTGTCAACATCAGCTTAATGAAAGTGGCGTTTCATGAAAAGTTCAGCATGTAGGTAGACGAAAAAACATGGAAGTAGGTGGCAGCACAAAATTGCGTTCTAAGTTTATACGTAGGTTCTGTATACGCGAAAAGGTAAATGTCATCTGTTGAGAATTCTAAATTTGAAAGTTCTGTACAATATAATTAAACATTAAAGAAAAAATAGTATATTAAATAATGAGTTTTATAAGAATGTTTTTTTTCGCACGCGAAAACGAACACTAGCCAGGTTTCTAAATGACAAGTGTGAAAAATACTTTCAAATGTTATTTTTTCGATATTTGTGTTATAAAAATTAAAAATTATTAAATTTTCTACAGATTCGCATAAGTACTTTTTCTATATATTTTATGGATAAATTTATAAAATTATCTAATTTAAATCCCGAAGCCTACGCTTTAAACAAGCAAAACTCCTTGGTTACACAGTTCATATCACAAATGTATGTAATTGACAGATAAATGCCACTGTCAAAGAACTAATCATTTCAAATTAATAACAGTAACGTTTTAAAAAGAAAATAGTAAATAACAGAACCATAGTAATACGGAATGGATCCATCGACCATATACACTGACTGGATCTTAATACAGTTGCCAGAATAACTAATGCCCGTACTATGGTCAAAACTGTACTGTAAGTCTGTCTTAAATCTGTAAATATCGAACAAAATATCAACGAAACCCGCCACTCTTATGTATAATTTTATATTAATCAACAAAAAATAAACGTGTTTTAGTCAGTTTTTTTAACGGATTTAAATATAAAATTTTGACTATAATACGGCCATAAATATGTAAGTATGTACATTTAAATTAATGAAAATGTAATTGGTATTGTGTTGGCCACATCAGATTTTTACCTCTCGCTAAGAGAGGTATTGGATTCATGCTAAAAACCGCATACCCAGATTTTAGTGAATAAGCACGTTTTAAGGTCCCTACCCTAGAATCCGATTATAATATTTTTACGATGATGTCCGCGCGCGCGCGCCTGTGCGTGTGTGTGTGTGTGTGTGTGTGTGTGTGTGTGTGTGTGTGTGTGTGGATGTGTGTGTGTGTGGATGTGTGTGCGTGGATGTGTGCGTGGATGTGTGCGTGTGTGTGTGCGTGTGTGTGTACGTTGGATCCACGATTTCTCAAATACTATAAGACTTAAGACATTTTTAACTACGGATTCCTCAATCTAACAATAATGGGAAGAATTGATTAAGTTTTGGTAACAATTGGACAACCGGAAGTAGTAGTTACAAGAAAAAAAATCATCCAAATATTATTTATCGAAAATTTATGTAAATACTTATTTTAAAGAACGTTAAATTCTTTATTCGATTAAAATAAATTCATTATTATATCTTCTATAGATTTAGAGATAAAGAAATACATATAAAATAATTTAATGTAAAAAAATCTCAGATCAAACTACTTCAAGGCAAGTAGTTCAAATGTTTGTAATTAACACATAAATGTCACTGTCAAAAATGTTTCTGTTTTATGCGTACAACCAGGTAAAATATCTGGCAAGAGGTTATGTGCTGGCCACATCAGATTTTTAATATAAGTGATCAATGCAGATTGCATTTTGTTAGTGCACTATTGAATCTTCTTATATCACTTTTTACTTGGTTCCATTTCATTTGGATTGAAAATGTAATAGTATGGGAAAACAATCAAAGTGTAACCTAAATTTTCTGCAGCAGCAGCAGCAGCAACATAAAAATTTGTTTTTATAAACTCCATAACTGCGGTTTTGTATAATTTTCCACATTAGAAAATTAATTTATTTAACTGTTTCCGTATTTATGTCAAGACGAGAATATTTTACGAAACATTAAAAATCTGCTTGCTAGAGGTAGCGGAATTTTCTACGAAAATAAATAAATTTTGCAAATTTATATGTCAAGTCAAAACGAAATATTCTTCTGCGTATAGTATACAATAAAAATATTGTACCAAATAATTTTAAATAATATTACAATAGTCTCTTTTCCATCTTTAAACTCCTCTGCATTTTCTCTATCTCTTATTTGGCAAAAGTCCCCATCTGATCCTGAACATTGGCAAAACGAATGACAGATAGGCGAGCGAGTTAAAGAAACGAATGGGAACATTTCCCGAAGATTTGTCATGACAAAACTGAAACCATTTTTACATCGATCGCTAGCGTCTGGGAAGCCGTCATATTTTACAGTCAACTCCTCTACCAGAAACATATTTTTCAACAGATATATTTTAAATAAACAACGATGGCATACTTTATGCAGGAAGTATAAAAGGGAGAATCAATCGGTGAAAAAATATCTGGGAATTTATTACGGTACATCAACGAAATATTGGGCTGCATATCAATATAAATCACTAATACTTCGTTATATATTATGAAGTTATCTTTCATAGGAACAATATAAGAAAGAAAATATTTTAGTGATAATTGTTATTATTTAGAAGGCAGAAAAGTAGAAAATTTACAGCCGCGGTGAGGTTCCAAGAACAAAGTGCAACCGACTCTTTGAATTTACTTTTTTGCCGTATTTTTTTTTCGCTGATTGTTTAAAATTATCCTCGTTAATATCTATTAAATTTATGATTATTTTCAATATTTTAAATACTATTTTCATCGTGTAGTATATCCTGTAAAAACAAATTTGAATGGCAAGAAAAGTACTACTTTTTTGCCTAGTAACTCAACAAAATCATACTTATTGTAACGTATTTATTTATTTGGGCGAAGTGTAAATATTAGACAATTATTATTTATTAAAATAAGTTTATTAAACTATAATGAATATTACTATTTCTAATATTAAATAATTATTATAAACTAATTAGGACTAAAACTATAATTAACTAGATAATACTAACTTTATTTATTTAACCAATTAACACTACTACTTATTTCCACGATATTACTAATTATTTATTTCACTACGCGTTTCAATCTTAGACTGCCGGTCTGTAGCAGACTCTTGTAGACTGTTTACGCGATATTTATATCACAATATTTATGTCATTATTTACTTATATTACGTTCAACTGTCCGCCTACAAACCTCCACAGCGTCTATATACTCAACTGACTCAACAGCGTCTGTATATTCAACTGCTTGGAAAGAAGTCACATCTTTCACCTCACTGTCTGCCTATTTATATAATTAACTTTCTCTTTCCACAGCCTCAGTATCACCAATTATCCGTATGCCACAATTCTTTACCACTACTGCCGAGTATCCACTTCCATTTGCCTTTACTGTCCATGTATACCTAACTTCCCAATACTCTTCAACACTACCGAGTATTCTCTTTAACAGCTATCCCGGTATACCAGTAACTTCCCGTACACTATATCTTCCTAATACTCGTTAACACTACCGAGTATTCACATCCACAGCTATCCGGCTATCCCAATATACCAGTAACTTCTCGCGTACCTACTCGACACCAACTGCATACGCTCACTACGATACTGCTGTGCTTCTCACTAACACTTTACTCTCTAATAGTCCATGTGAATGTCTCTATGACTCTGTATGTAACTGACTAACTCCCGAGCAGAGATGCATCCCTTTTATACAGCTGCCATTAACTTGAACAGAAAAGGTTCAGGTGACCGGAAGTGTTTAAACACGTCGCGGCTAGTTTGTTTACGTAGCTCGGCTGCTAGCGCGATTGCGTCATCGCTATACTTGTGGAGCGTAGCAGCGGGGCTCACACATTACATTATTATACAAATCGGCGATAATAGCTGTTTATGATATAAATGTGTCATGTTATTTTGCAAGTGATCAATACTTCGAACAACATGTATAGCATGCCCTATCACATTAAAAGTTTTTAGCCTTGTTATAGCAATACATTTCATATTTTAATAGGTAAATCTGTATACTATCCATCAGAAGAAAATTAAATGACTTTTCAAATTTAAATATTTCTTCTGTATGTAAAAATAAATCAACAAATTCAAATAAAACATTACACTGCTATGTTTATTATTTCGTTTATACTTTTTTATAGTGTAAATATATTGAGGCGTACTATGAATGTACTATTTTAATATAGCGCGTTTTTACATTATATTTTATGAGGTTAAACTGCGCTTTTAACAAAAACGTATAAAATAGGCCATTTATCATTAATGAAATTTGTGTTAAGCAAATAATTGTTAATTATTATTTTATAAATATAACTATTAGCGTGAGTACATAAACCAAAATTTTGCGAAAATTCAAAACCATATTAAATTTCGCGTTGCATTAAAACTTTATTAAATCCATACTATTCCAGGAAAAGTATAGTTTTACACAATTTCAGTATGAAAACACTGATTACTTTATTCTGAATCGTAACTATTTTAGAGCGAAAACAAATGCAAATTTATAATATGAAAATAATCAACTTAATTTTAGAGGCTTCATCCTAGAAATAATTTTGTGTCTTTGCCAAGTCCATTAATAACAGGCATTCAAAACAACGACAACGACATTACCTAAATACTCGCTGAATCACAATATCTTCAAAACAGATAAAAACATCGTATTTAGTGAATTTTTGAAATATATATACGAGGACAGCGCCAAAAATTTCCGGCCTGATACAGATCCAAGTATTACAGCAAGTTAATATGTTGATAACATGTTATTATCCTGGGCAAGTCAATTATTTTTCTAATAACTGTCACACGTTTATCACAATGTCTGAAGTCACGAAAATTGAGTATCGAGCTGTTATCAAATTCTTTACCCGAGAAGGCCTTTCTCTTCAATGTATCAAAGATCGGCTGGATGGAGTTTATGGGAAAAATTCACCGTCTTATGCTGTGGTAAAAGATTGGTCGAAACAGTTTCGATTTGGGTAGGAATTAGAGATGGGCGCGGGCCGTGATTTTTTCGGGTCACGATGGGTCACGACGTGACCCGCGTGATCGTGAATATAATTTAAATTTTGCGTCGTGATTGGACGTGAGCGTGAGGCACTAAAAATTTATCGTGCGTGATCAGGCGTGATTGAAATTTAATCGGGCGTGAGTACAAGTTTTCTTCTATATTTATTTAAAAAATTGTCAATTTCCCATCTTTTGCTTTACATTCTTATTATTATTATGTCCAAATATGTCAACAGTATTTTTTGCATAAAAATAGTGTTATTGTTGTACCCAAAATTGTATACACAGTTGCTCCGATTTCACTAAAGATATATAAATCTTTATGCCCGTTTGACACGATCATAATTTTGTTAACAAATTTGTTACAAAATTTATAATGATACTTGTTATGGAATGGAGCAACCTATTTGTCCAGAAACATTCGTTTCCAATGAAACCAATCTGTTACCTAACTTATTACCAATTTGTTACAAATTTGATAACAATTTATGACTGTGTTAAAAAGGCTGAAGTGTACATAGAAACAATTACGTGACACGAACGTGACCCGCCGGGCGGGATCGGGCGTGAGTGCCAAAATAAAATCGTGAGCATGAGTGATCGTGAATCAAACATAAAAAGTCGTGCGTGATTGGTCGTGATTACATTTTTAGTTCCGTGAGCATGCGTGATCGTGAACAAAAAGTTACTCACGCGCACACCTCTAGTAGGAATCCTTGGAAGATGACGTGAGAACAAGAAGGACGGCGTACGTGGTGACGGACGACAATATTGCCCTTATTAAAAATCTAGTATTAGGCGGCCGACGCTTGTAGGAGAAAGAAATATCTCAAATGACGGGGCTTTCTGATACAAGCATTCGTCGAATCATCCACGATCATTTAGGCATGAATAAAGTTCATCAGCAGTTCAGCGCCAACGTCGGGTTGAATGTGCTCAAAACTTTTTGAAGCTATGTGATGTAAACCCAACGGAGGTGTTGAAGACAATTGTCACAGGAGATAAAACTATGGTTCTCTACTATGATCCTTTATTTAAAAGCGAGTCGATGGAATGGAGGCGAAAAGGAGAAACACCGCCAAGAAAGATCAGGGTCTGCCAGTCGACCAAAAAGGTGATGGCTACGATCTTTTGGGATTGTGAGGGCATTTTTCTTATAGACTTTAAAGAACGTAACACGACTTCTGCATAAATTGCGACAACATATTCGGGAAATAAGACGTGGTAAACTAACCAGAGGCGTGTGTTTGCTGCATGACAATGCAGCCGTGCACACTGCTGCAATTGCGCAAGCTGCGATTCGTGACTGCGGTTTTGAACAAATTGATCATTCTCCTTTCCTTATAGTCCAGATATGGCCCTCAGTGAATACTGTCAGTTTGGAAATTTGAAAAAGGACCTTCGAGGGCGCCATTTCAGTGACGACGGAGCTGTGAAGGCTGTAGTTTGGGCACATTTTGAAAACAAACCAAAGGAATATTTTTTAGGGGTATTGAATTGTTACTGAAACGTTGTAATAAGTGTATTGATATCAGGGAAGGTAATATTGAAAAATAAAATTTAATTGTAAGTCTACAGCGTTTCTTTCATTGTCAGGCCGGAAATTTTTGGCGTTGCCCTCGTACATGCATTTACTCGTATAAGTAATATAAAGTTTATATTTACTATATCAGTGTTTTTTTACAGAAATGATTAGTATTCTGTAAAATAAATTATCAGTAAATATAAATATTGTGCCCAGGTTAGAATAGGTTAGGTTAATTTAGGGTTAAGTTAGTTTAGATTAGATTAGGATCAACTTCATTCTTCTTATAAGTCACTGATCATTTGATACTGATTACCAATGTTACTAAATTTATTATTTAAACTGTCACAGCATTGAAGCCCTTCAATATTTTAGGCGGCGGTCTCACTGGTAAAGTTGTGCCGTGTAGTGTAGTATCGAATCATGTCGTGTCATTTAAAAACTGAAGGTCTGGTCTCACTGGTCGAGTTGCATATATCATTAGGTGTCGAGTATATCTAAATATATTAATCTATATTAATTTCACTCGTGCCCCGCTCTTTCTCAATAACCTTTGTTGTCAGTGCCGTAACTAGGGCGTGGCAAAGGTGGCACACGCCACGGGCGCAAAATTCTTAGGGGCGCAAAATTTTAATCATTTATATGGTTTTAGATCAAATATTTCTAAAATCTATTTTCTAAATTTAACAAATAATTATCTACAGATAGGCCAGTCGGCAAGGTGTTTATTGTGGAAATAATTGTTGACAAGCTGGCGTGGATTTTATTCTCTTTATTGGAACCTCCAAAAAGACATACTAATTTTGCACCCTCTAGCGACTCCGGATTTTGCCGCCATCTTAGATCAAAAGTGCAAAAAATGAGTTTTTGGCCATTTTCTTGAAAACAGTCATCATTCTTACATTTTTTACCTAGGATAAGCTCTCAAAGAGTTATGTTACAATATAGTTAACTAGAATAACAATTTATGTTAGAAATTTAAATTACCCAAAAAATAAACAATATTAGGTATTTAATACTTGATATATATCTTCTTCCATTTAAGCCATTCTTTATTGTAGAGAATAGTGAATAGTTTTGACCTCTCTGATTGGCTGAAATTGGAGACAAGAAACAAGTTTACCCAATGTAATTTCGACTACTTAAAACTGACACTGATGCGAACGCCATATACCGAATGGCTTAAATGGAACAGAATATAGACGATTTTTGCCGAAGAGCGGTTCGCGAGTTACTAACAACTTAAACTTATACGAAATTCCTCTAAAATTTTAAACATCTGCAAATCAGTTTAGATCTATTCATCTGAAATTTCGACACATATTAAATACGTAATATTGTTTATCTACTAAGCCGATTTGCAGATGTTTTAAATTTTAGAAAATGTTCATGTAAGTTTAAGTTGTAAGTAACTCGCGAACCGCTCATCAGAACTTTATTTTGTTTTTATTTTCTTGATATGTAGGGGCGCAATTTTTTTTGCCACAGGCGCTCAAAGCCCTAATTACGGCTCTGTTTGTTGTTTCTATTTTCACGACTACTTCTGTTTGTCAGTGTCAAATCAAATGATATTTGAATGACATCAACCAAATTAAGAGGTTATGTACATTTATGCATGCGTCAAGGCATCGAGTGGAATCGAGCATCAAGTAAAAATCAAACCAACTTGAAAATCAAACAAGTCGGCGGCACTCGATAGAAAACGATGGTCCAATGTGACACACGCTATTAGAATACACGTGTTTGAAATATACACGACAGTAAACGATTGATAGTACTCGGTCAGTGAGACCGCCGCCTTACTGACATAGGAACAATTGTGAATAAAAATATGGAAATAACCAGAGAGCATCTTCGAATAATGATTTATAATTTGACAGATATAACAGTTTTAAAATCAACCTAAAATTAATTTAGCATTAAGTCCCAAAGAAATTATTTTGGAAGATCTGGTAGTTTTAAGTCACCAAATTAATTTAACAGTTTTTGTGTTTGAAAATATTCCAAAAGAAGATTGGTTGAAAACTTTTAAGAAGTAGAAGGAAATAATGATGAATTGTATTCATATTGCAGGGATGACGATGTGGTAAACATCGTTTGTTAAAAAGTAATTTAATTAACTTTCCTACGATCGATTCCAAATGAATCATCATCAGGGACAGTTAAAGTAAAGTTGGAAAATAAGATCATTACATTACAAAATCAAAATTGTAAGGATGAAAATGTCGTCATAAAATATCAAAGGTACTCATATTATTGTTGAAGAAAATACTTAGAACATATTTAAAATAAAATTCTAAAAAATATTAACAATGTGTCTTATTCTCAATAATTCTAGCTTAACCGTCGTAAAATAATTTGTCCCCATTCATTTTTAAAAAGTTGAAAACTCCACTGTCCATTCATCTGATGAGAAAACACCCGACGAACAGATAAGGACGAGCTATTTTCGCATTTGGACTATTTTAGTCTGACTGTGACTAATGAACTTCGCGAAACTATAGCAACATTTTTTGTTTGATGTTCCGAAGTTTTTGAAGTCGATTCTCTGGGTTTCATCCAAGTACATCAATTTTTTCGCAGTTAAAGTTCTAAGGTCGAGAACCTTTGACGCGTTGCGAGGTTATACTAGGAAATTTTAATATTCAGATTTATTAGCGAAACAAATGACGGTTTTACGTGCATGGAAGTTGGGTTAGTGTAATTTAAGGCCGTATCAGCGACTTAAACTTTCTAGACTTCAAGTTGTCATTTGCATTTTCAACTAATTCTCTAACAGCATGGAAACTTATACGGAAAATATAAATTATCTACTCTTTACGGAATCAACAGAGAATAAATTACGACTGGTATAATGTGATATATTAAAGAAAATTGCTCTTTAAATGAAATGGCATCAAACAGCAATAAATTTTCTACATATATATTTATACATGTGTAATAATAGAACAAATTAAGAAAAATTATCGAATTTTCAGGATTGTTGTTCATATCCCAAATATATTTTTAATTTTCGAAATAATTTTTATCATTAATATGTTTTTAATCTTTTATTGATTTTTAATAATATAAACATATTTCAAGCATAAATTATATTTTGTAAAATCTGAATCACACTGATTACAACAAATATTATTGGATTTGTTTAAATGGACCAATAATAAATTGGTCTGCAAGATCTCTTGCCCCTTAGATTTCTTCTTTGGGGTCATTTAACATCAAAAATTTACGGCCATTATGAATTGACCACTTTAGAAGATCTTAAAGCGGCAATGAGGAATGACTGCAGCGTTATTTCAAATCGACAACAGCTAAGCAAAATGAAACAACAATGTTATGATCGTCTCGGATTTTGTATAAAATGGCAAACATTTTAAATATTTGTTGTAATTTTTTAATTCTTACTGCTGTAGTTAGTGCGATTTATATTTTATAAATTAAATAAGTTGTGTTATGTATAACGTATCTATTGTATTAAATATTAATGAAAGATTTAAAACATTATAATAAAAATTATTTTTTAACCCGTATCTTCCCAGCGGTGCGATTCCGAACCACTACATACAATAGTTTTTTCATTTATATTGGAAAGAAATTTTATTTTAGTTTTTATTTTTTATTGTAATATAGACTTAATTCTGATTAATATTACAAAAAAGTTCAATAAAACGTTTTATTTATTGCTCTAAATTTTATCCGGAATATTGGTATTTTTGTAGATGCAGACGACATTTATTTCAAAATTTAATAAATAGTATATTAAAGAACGTGTTTTATAAGACAAAAAGCATGAAAACTCAGAGCTTGGCTTAGGTTCTCTAGTAGTGGATTTACTGTCATTAGTAAAAAATCCCATGTCTGATCAAGTATATTTTATAATTTCTTTTCATTAAGTTATTTGCCTCTGAAAGCCATGGGATATTTTGCTACGGGAACAATACGTGATAATAGGACCAAAAATGTACATTAGAGAATGCAACAGTCTTCCAGAAAAAAGACAGGGGAGCTATGGTTCAGCTAGTAATAATAAATCGAAAGTATCAATAGTTCGTTGGAATTATAATTCAATTATTAAAATTTGTAGTTATTTGACTAATGCTAAATTGGTCATATCTCAATACAATAAATACATGGCTTGAGAGGTGTAGACTTACATAATAACAACGTTGCAAATTACAGATGTAAAATTTTAGAAAAAAAGTGGTGAAGGCCTACATTATCTAATACAAGTACTGTAGACAGTTGTCTTGTTAGTACTTGGAAAATTTATATCATCATGTTCCAGTTATAATATAAAACCAATATAGCTTTAAGATTACTAAAAAATTACTAAATTAAATTACAAAACATCAACTACAAATAAAATTGTTGAAATCAGACTAAACAATCATGGACATATCGTAACAACAAATAAAAATAAAAATCGAAGACAGTGCAAAATTTGTCAGAGACGCACTATTCATATGTGTAAGAGGTGCAATATCCACCTAAATGTGTTTAGTTTTGAAAATTATCATAAAAATAGACATCGCTTCTTTCCAGTGGTTCGTTTTTGCACCATTTTACAATATTAACATTTAGAGAATCTGTTACTTTTGTTACTATGTATTATTTATATGTTTACAAAATGACAATAAATTGTATTTAAGTGCAATTGTTTTGTTTTTATTTAAAAATATAGAAAAAAATAATATTATTTATTTTCCTCAATCCTCCCAATGGTGCATTTATGCATCATCAATTTTTGAAAAACTGGGTAAATTAAAATTTCTTTTTATTTATAAAATAATGTACATAATTTTTTTTTTGTAATATTTCAAGTATTTCATACCTTGGGATGATATGGGTTAAAGTGAAATTTAAATAATAAGTTTTGCTGTCGACTGGTTCCGAACCCGTCTCTCCGAATTTTGTTTATTACCAAGCACACACGATACCACCGTACTATCAGAACTGTTGCTTGGAAACTATTTTTTCGGAGTATGAAGAACAATTCTGGATATTCCACAATTTTTCTGAATTTCTTTTAATATTACACATGTAAATTGACTGATAAGAAATGCAATCCATGGAATAAGCTTATATAATTTCAGCTTAATATGTTACAGTGAGGAGATACTATTCACAATTAACTGATTTTCCATGTTAATGTGTCGGTTGGCCTAAGACACCCGGTATATATTAAAAAATTCCATAACTCTTAAGTAAAAACAAGTATTTCATTAGTTTCTAGCCAAGCTTAAATATCATTTTTAATAAAATTTACTGTTAATCTGTATCATTTAAAATGAACATGAAAATAACGGCAAACTCGATTTAAAAATTCCAAGAAAAACTGTAATTAAAGTTTTTATCGTCATTAATGCCCGGTTTTATAAATAAACTTTAATCTCGGATTTCAAAATACAATACCTTCCTTACCTAAATGTGACGGAAGGTAAAAATTTTTCACCAAATTGTAAACTAAACGTTTTCTATTTGCAAGTAGTAAAATGAACCATAGGTAAGTACAGTATATCTGTAATCACCTATGAGTACTAATTCCTCTGGCTTAATGCCACACTTCGTATTAAAAACAGTTTCGTAAAACACTTAACACTGGAATAAAAACCTCATCAAAATATTACTATTTCCTCATAATCCACTTTTAACACTTGCGACTTACGACCGGAATAACAAGCTATTTCTAAATTTACCTCATAAACAACTTAAAAAATATCGAATAATGTCTCAAGTGAACTAATTTATCTCTTTAGCCGAATTAAATGAAGTGATTCACTTTATAAACAAATTCTGAATCATATTTTTATTTGTCCAAGGCAGTAATTTATTTTTAATGTAGCCGGGAAATCTAGAGCTGCCTCGACATAACAAACACTTCTAATTTATACGTTTGTCAAAACGGAATTCGCAGATGAATCAGGGGACATTTTTTGCATCCTAAATAAAAATTCAAGGTAAAGGAAGAAGATATCAACAAGATTTACTGATCACCTATTTTACTTAAGAAAATTGTTTCCAAAAGTGAATTTTATTTGAAATCGTCACTAAAATGCAGGCTACATAAACTTAAATGGTTGACATTTGGACACAGATATAAAATAAATAGATAGCTAAAGTTTATGAAAAGGCGTAAAATCAGGGCCGCGCCGTGCGGGTGGGCAGGTTGTGCCCCGCACAAAGGCGCCTGACTTTGAGGGGCGCCGTTTTAAGATAGCAAAGTAAATAATAGTAAATTTTTATAAAATGCTATTCGTAAATACAATATAAAACTTACAAATTAACGCGATAGAAGTGAACAATATATTTTTTTAATTTGTTTGCATTAGAGCTCTATAGTTATAAGTAAAATAATTATCGTATCAATCGGTTCGTTATTATTCTAGCATTGTTATATTGAAATAATAACTATGTAATTGTTGATTAGAACAATGAATATATTGATTATAACTCAAGAATATTGATTACAATAATGAATCCCACAATGAATCCAATATTTAAATACCTATTATCATTTTGCAAAGAATCTAATGCATATACAATTTTGAAATCTGTTGGAAAATTGTTGATTACAACAAAAGATTTTGATTATAACCTTTTGATTACAAGAATAAATGTAGGAAAATTTTATCAATATTATAAATCTAGCATTTTTGAAAAACAAAAAGTATAGTTTAAAATTTGCAAATTTTACATCATGACAGTGGCGTATCCAGGACTCATGGTAAGGGGGGGCTGCCATGGACTTATTACTTGTATACATAGGTATACTTTTCACCGTCTAGTTAGCAAATGTAAGTTATATTTTCAAACAATTCTGAATTAAAAATAAGGACGATTAACTATAGAATATTAATGTACAAAATATAACCAAACAAAAGATAACAGTATGTTCAACATAGGAATATACATTTATCAGAACTAAAAACAAAAGTGAAAAGATGTCCTTAACGGCCGCCAGCCGTTAAGATGTATAACGGACGCATCACAGAATAACGAGAGATTTTGTCACGGAAAATTTATAAACAACAAAAAAATTTGTCAAAATGACAGGAGAAAGAATTTTCAGAAGATATTCCTATATGTTTAAATTATATGTCATTGTCATTACGAAAAATCTTGAACGCCATATACAAATAATAGACTTGGCTGATAACTTCAGCCCTGTCCGTTATTTGCTTTATATCTTTAAAGCTTTATAACGTTAATAACTATTTATGCACCACATACGCAGTACATTAAAGTGAAAAATAAATGATTCGCTTCTAACATTTCGTTATAATAATTGTAAAACGATATTTAATTTTCTACTTTTTTTGGAAAATATCTGAAACTTCCTCTGTATCAATAGGTAAATTTTTATATTATACTATTATACGAGTATATGGGAACAATTTTTCAAATATTTTAATATATAAAATGCTTAAGGGGGGGCTCAAGCCCCCTAAGCCCCCCGCTGAATACGCCACTGCATCATGAGGGGAAGGGGCGCTAAAATGTAACTTAGCACAAAGGCGCCTAATACCCACGGAGCGGCCCTGCGTCAAATTTTGTGATTTCATAGAGAAAACTACGCTAATTGCGCACTCATCACTCGCGCCACTCTTTTTAAACGGATAACCAATCAGGATATGACCTGTACAACAATTATGTATTATAATCAATTTTCTGTGCGATTAATCGTTTTCATTATTGCAATCAAATTTTTATTCTTATAGATACCTACTTCACATTTCTATATTTTAGGAGTATAACAGAGTTTCTTATTTTACATATTTACAAAGTTTTTCTATATTTATTACTCATTTTTACGGGAAATTAAAATCTAATTCTTGATTAACTTTCAGTCTCTAAAGTGTAATAAACTCAATTGGACAAAATTATCTCTCTGGCCATCTAACTAATGATTGTAATTCCGTAACTTCAACCCTTACACTTTAGCTTACCAAACCCTATGTCCGGAGTAATTAATGGACACGCCCATTCAGTAACACAGGACAAAGACTTATTACAAAGAGGCCTAACCGATTCCATGTTTTGTTGTATTTTTAATTAGTGAAATCTAAGGGTTTTGCAGGCGAAATTAAACGAAATTAGGGGATATTTGTTTCATTACACGACCATAGGAATAAAATAGTTCAGTAAATTAATTTGTGTAAGAAATAGGCACTCATCTTATTATTCGGAAAAACCCTTTATTAAGATAGTGATAAAATTCATTCACATAAAATTATAAAATGGGTTACTTATTTTTGATTTAATACTAATAAAAATTCAAATTTTTGACTTTGCTGCTCTTCTGCTTGAGTCAACATTTTTGAAAAATGACGCGAAAAAAATTATATCCAATATCTTCTCACCAGTAGGTATATTATTAATTTCCCTTCAACTCTGCTCTAAAACTTTCTTTTTCTAAAACCAAAAGACACTGACCTACAGTGCTTAAACCACTAAAATTAAAATTTTCTTGTTTGTC
Organism: Harpalus rubripes; assembly: GCA_963082715.1. Lineage (NCBI taxonomy): Eukaryota > Metazoa > Arthropoda > Insecta > Coleoptera > Carabidae > Harpalus > Harpalus rubripes. The sequence continues at coordinate 61,485,369 of OY720452.1, forward strand.
CATTTAGCAAACGGCTAGATTAAATTTATATATATGGTGCAGTCAATCAAATTTATTTTTTTCTGTCTAAATCGTAAAAGATATCACAAATTACAAAAAAAAAGTTTACTATTAAACGTTTAAAAAAAATTCAAATTATAGGTGTTGCCATTAAAAGTTATTGGCTAATTATTGTAATGTGCAGTGCCCGCCGTCGCCGCTGCTGTCGCCGCCGCTGTCGCAGCCGCGCCGCAGCGATGAGCGAGTGTCTATTTTTAGCGATGACGCAATAGCCACGGAGGGTCGTGCGTTGTCAACAGACATGTCCGAACCTGCTTCATTACTCGGGTGATGTAATCTATTGTGTTTGAGTTTTTATCTAGAATAGTGTTCTAGTAATTTCTCGAATACAAACGCCGGAATATATAAGCACTCTTAGCGAAGGCATTGGACAGTCTGATATAAATAAACGTCGCGTATTGAATAGTTGGTGATATAAACAGATAGTCGACAAGTGGTGAACATAAATAAATATAGTTATATTAATAAACGAGTTATAAATTGTTTAAATATATTATCTTAGTGTTTAAGTGTTTTATAATATTCTTAGTCTTAATTAGTGTTTAATATTTGTTTAATCGTACTGTTAACTAAATTTATTGTCTTTTAATTATATTTTCATATAGATTTATCGTTATAATAAACTTTTATTTTATTTAATATTAATTGTCTAATATTTACACTTCACCCAAATAAACTTAAATAAAAACGTTACATTATGATATAACACTGAAGTTTCATACATTAGTGGTTTACTAATAATCAGTGTTGTGATAGATCAATTTATAAAGGATCTAAACCAAGATCAAGATCTTTACAATTAATATGTTCTAGATCAGATCATAGGTTAATTTCTGCGATCGGATCTTTTTCTTCAGATCAGATCAAGAATTTGGGATCTGTTTTTATTAGATCATAAAAAAATCACGATTTTCAAATGCTTTTTATTTCTTATTAATTAAATATGAATACAAGAAGTAAATTAATTACAAGAAATACCTAGCCTTATTCCTTAGACATGGGAAGAAAAATTTGATAGATACATAACTACTTAGTTTGCTAATTTAATGAATAATGTGGAAACAGAAACAAAAATTGGCAGCAATTATTATGCTATTGAATTTTTTAAGTGAGTTAAATAAATTACAACCTACTTGTGTTTAATTTCTTCGTGGATTTTCTTTTCTCGTTTATTTGACCTTTTTTAAGATCATAGATCCTAGTTTTTAGATCTAAATCCAAATCAAGATCAAATGTTTTAGATCAGTCACAACACTGCTAATAATAATAATAATAACAAATATCATCTTAAACAAACTTTCATCCGAAATGAACAAGCGCAGTGTTACATAAGCAATTTTTTTTATCACTTTAAAGCAGAATACTCACTTGAGTAAAAACTAAGCGGTGCACTTTCGGATATAGAGAAGTTAAGTTAAATTGTCTTATTTTAGGCCCAGGAAAATTTGATTAAGCTACGTACATGTATTTTAGAGACACATATATAAAGCATGTAACAACCAATAATCTGGACTAGAATCTAGTTACTGATTACAACAAAGTTTAAAAAAATCCACTCACCAAAGTCAGGAGAAGTAAAGTATTAATAATTGACAAGCAACTCACCTAAAACAAACAAATAAAAAACATATTAAACACAAATATTTATTTTGAGTAAAAACGAACGAAAGATAAAGACATTCTCGTAATTGGTGTTCCTGCGTATTTGATGAAAAAATACGGACATCGAGACAACATACATGAATATTTGTTCCATTCCACAAGGGCCATGTTTCCCCATTAACTGTCAAATGAATACGGAACGAGGATCTAAAGTGGAATTTATTTCCCTGCAAGGAATATTGAAAATGAGAGTTGATTGTTCGATAAAGAAAAGAAAGTGAAATGGCAAAGAACTGAAAATGAAATTGAAAGTATTTTTCAAAACTCTATGTAATTGAGTAAAAATATGTACTAGTGCTATTTAAAGAAAATTCAGTGATTTAAAGTTTACAGATATACATATTAAAATAAAATAATGTAAAATTTAACCAAATTAAATTGATTGTGTAATCGACTAAAAACAGCAATCGTTTTATATTTAAAAAAATCTGATGTGGCCAACACCAAACCTCCCGCTATTTAATTTTTATTAATTTAAATATAAAATCGGATTCTAAGGACCTTAAAACGTGGCCATTCATCAAAATCTTGATATGCCATTTTTAGCACGATCCCTATACCTCCCTTACCAAGGGTAGCGGGAGGTAAAAAAAACAGTCAAACTCTAACTGTAAAGGATACTACAGGAACCGACAAATCCACTGAACCAATTCATTTAATAAAACAAAAAATACTTATTGCTTTAGCGTTATAGAAAGAATTATTGATATTAATTGTTTTAATCACTCCTCCAAAATTACAAAACAATGTTGAAATTGGTTGATTTTGAATTAATTCACAGATATATATATATATATATATATATATATATATATATATATATATATATATATATATATATATATATATATATATATATATATATATATATATATATATATATATATAATCTCGACTTACTATCCATTTTAAGTGTGCTAATCTGCTTTTATTCGCAGATTTTGGTAAGGACAATTTGACTCCATTCCATATTAAGTACATATATGAAATTTGTAAATATAATAACCATCAAAATTATATTCACATTGCAAAAAGCATGAACAAAAAAATTACCACTGGGATAAAAGCCCACTGAGTACAATAATATTACGAACACAGAGAAAACAAAACAAAACAAAACTGAATCGTTTTTACCGATTTCGCTTTTAGCTCACATATGTAACCCCTAAATTTCTTATTTTAATTTTTGTTTTTTCGTATATGCGGTGAAAAACCCAGCCCAACTTTAGTTCTTGGAATAAAATCGTATATCTAGGTATGCATAGTATACTAATGATTTTATTTGGATATTTACACTATTCGTATAAAGTATATTATGTATCACGCCAAGGCGAAAGGGGAACCTGTAAAATCTTCGAGGTCAAAAAAGGCATAGGTACTATAATTTAATAAAAAAAATGTTTTTTTTTACCTAGCAGCTTGGCCTGTAATAAAAAATCTTGACTTTATTTGAAAATTAAAGCTTTTTAAAATTTATCTGGGTTGGGCTTAAAAATAGCAGAGCAATCTAAAGTTTTTAAAATTTTAGACTTGGCTACATCTTTTAGCTCGATCAAGCTATATATAATGGATAAACGCTATATAGAATAGATAAATGACATATAAAAAAATGATATTTTGAAAAAAGTCTAGAGTCTAACGTCTCGAGTATCGTGAAGTTCCACAAGCTTATGATTTGATTTGAAAAGTCACCAATCTAATTGAAAAATGAATATAATTGAGTTTTGTGCGTTAAGTTATTTTATTCGTAACATTTAGAAAAGTTGCAACCGAAAAATGTCCACATACTAATAAAAATATTCATCTATAATATCCCGAGGACATTGATAATTACGAAATAATTTTATGACAGTTACCGAAATCACGTTGCTTGGTAACCGCCCGACACCGAAGGCGGAGGGGTGTTACCTAAAAGCGACGTGCTTGAGGAATGTAAAATTATAAGTAATTTTCAATGATCGAGGAGTATTCGGCGACAATTTTTTTTTTGCAATATTAATTAAATTATGAAGAATTTGTAATCAGCTGAATTTTTATAATTATAAAATAATCCAATAGATGTCAGTAGTACCTATGAATATGTTCAGCGTGAAGAGTGTAACGATAATAAGATTGACATTGACACACAAGGCACGTTCAGTTTTATATTTGCTGGTGTCGTAAAAGTCCATAAAGGTTTTCTATACGTACTTTTTACTTACAACGGTATTTTTGGGGGTATTTTCTTCAATAATTTTATTAATTAAATCTGTATTTTCACTGTCATACCGAGAAAATGACATTTTCAAATTAAAACAATTAATCTTTAATTATCTGTCAAAAAGTGTTTGTTACTAAGCAACTTAGTGACATAAGTGATAATTGTCTTAGGACATTGATAATTACGAAATAATTTTATGACAGTTACCGAAAGCGCGTTGCTTGGTAATCGCCCGACGCCGAAGCAACGTGCTTGAGGTAGTTGTGATAAAATTATAAATATTTATCAATGATCGAGGGGTATTCGGTGAGAATTTTTTTTGCAATTTTAATTAAAATTACGAAGAATTTCTATGTAGCAAAATTTAATTATAAAATCACCCAAAAGATGGCAGTAGTAGCTATGAATATGTTCAGCGTCAACTGTGTAACGATAATAAGATTGACATTGACACGAGAAGACAAGACATGTCCAGTTTTATTATACAAACTTTTAATAGTAATAATTTTATTAATTGAATCGTTATTTTCACTGCCATACCGTAATTATCAGTGTAAGATTGTTTTGATTGGTTACTTTCGCACACGTGATCAGAAATACAGGGATTCAATTGAATAATTTTTTAACCAAAAAATTTTCAGTGTAGATTTGTTTTGATTGGTTACTTTCGCACACGTGATCAGAAATACAGGCATTCAATTGGATAATTTTTTTACCAAAAAATTTTCAACGAAATTTAATAATCTTCAGGATTTTGGCTTAGTTTTAATTTTCTTATACGTGTGTCCACGACTGGGCTTCTGAAGAGGGAGAACTTCTTTACTTTTAATTTTAGTGAAAAATGTATTCTTTATAATAAAAACTCTGGTTCCTGCAAACCTCCCAAAAACATTTAAATTTGAGATGCAACAAATGAATTTAATACATATGTAAAAGGAACGATATTATTGAACGATGTTTAGATCTTTTTGAAATCTAAGGAAAGTATTGAAACGTGTAACGCGAGAGCAGAAGTCATTCTTCAAATTAAAAAAATAAAATAGTTTTTATCTTTATTTTTAATTTTGTTGTATGTCCACCTGTACTGTATAATTGAAATTTAGATAGTTTTATTAATTTTGCAGAAAAATAACATTTTTCACTAAATTTAAAAGTAATAGAGTTCTTTTGTTCAGAACCCGAGCGGTGGACAGACTATATATGAGTAACATTAACGATTTTTTATACATATAGCATATATTAATTTTCTATACATATAGCATTTTATTCGCATTATTTATTTGATTCTCACTCCGATTAACAGTTGAAATCGATCTACGTTTCTATCAAAATTCATTATCATTTTCTTCACGCATTCTTCAATTTCAAAATTAGAAATAGAACTGCGCATTTTTAGTTGTTAATTAATCGACCGAAGTGTTATTTTCTCCGTTCCCTTGAACTTTCCATTTAAAATTATAAATGCACTCAGGCCGGGGAGGCTGCAGTTCTAAATAAAGCCGGGGCGCGCAGAGGTACATTAACGGTGGTTTCTGAACTTGCGTGCCCAATCAGGCTATGTTTAGCAGAGGCAGAGCACGACCGGGAATTCATGCGACGGCAGAGGCAGGGAGAATTTTCAAATTGTTGGCTTCGCACAATTTACTAAATTGAAAAGTTTGCCCACACTTAACAAATGGGGCGGTTTTATTCGGCCTATTTCACGCTCAGAATTTAATGTCTAACATTCTTGCTTCGTTTCGACGGGCGAATTAATTTAGGAGAAATCACCTTTTTGCCAACTAAATTTCAATTTGGAAACATTTCTTTAAATGAACATTTTTTCCAAGAATAAGAAAAACACATCATTTCATTACCTACATATTTTTATACTCTCTTCACGATAGCTAAATGTACCTTCATCCTTACTTTTTAAATTCGCTAACAAAATATTTATTTACGTATTAAGGACATAATTAAAAGATTGTAGCACGGGGGAATGTTTAAAGCTCGACGCGTAGCAGAGGCCTTTAATTTTCCCGAGTGCTATAATCTTCATTATGCCCGTGGTACATATAACGTTTCATTTTATTTTGGTTCTCAAAACTCGTTATCGTTATGCTGGTATTGTGAATAGGGTCCTATACCATTTTTTCTTTAATTTTTTTTCTGTAAGAACAGGATGAAATTAGAATTTTAGTGCAAACGCGACTTAAAAATTTTACGTAATAAGCGAGATATGAATTTTTAAAGTTAAGAATTTCTTGCGTGACGTAGCTGGTACTTCCAGTGGTGTTAGTTCTAGCGAGAACAGATTTTTTCATTTTTGCATAGCTGAAATATTTTTATATAAAAACTTTTACGTTATATTCACGAAGAAATTATTATTTAACATAAATAATAAGCATTTTTTTCAATAAATTATAGAACATTGAAACAGTTTGACATTATTATGACACAAAGTATGACGGCGGATGGCGCTAGTGTTTGTTTGTTTTGATTTGTGAATATTATTTTTAATTTAATTAATACATATTACAAGTTGATTTAACTATAAATACATTATTATTGTTAATATTACTAGATAATATAATTAAACAAATTCATGAAACATAAAAATGTAAATTCTTTGTTAGGTTATGCAACAACGTGACAGTTCATAATCTTTCAAAGGTGACCGCAGCAGACGCGCGAATCTCGTTTTTAAAATCAGGCGACCAATCAATTCTTAGGACTTAACGCGTCATACCTAATTAGTAATCAACTGTAATCGCTTGTAGTTTGCGACCTAATCAATATTGAAACAATTTTTTTTCACTAATACTCATTAATTTATGTATATTTTCGTCTTCTTATTTAAGTTAGTTAAAATTTGATTATGGTATTGGGATTTTCAAATATCAAGAGATGGCGCTGATTGCATTAAACAATGGTACACATTTGTCAGCGTGGCATTGCTGTCAATTGCATTTCTTTAGTTTTCGTATTATTTTCTCATTTATTAGTATTTTTTATTCATAATTCAAGTATGTTCAATAGAGTTTTTGTAGTCATATAGTTGCAGTTTCATATAAATGTCAAATGTGTACCACTGTTTGTAGTTCTAATATTCGCCGCTAGTTAGAGTTTTCTTATTTGAAAATCCCAATAGACCCTATTGTATGTTGTGGTTTCTACCTAATTTGTTGGTGTTGCTACATTGTTCTAGATCAGATCACAGGTTAATTTCTGCGATCGGATCTTTTTCTTCAGATCAGATCAAGAATTTAGGATGTTTTTATTAGATCATAAAAAACACGATTTTCAAATGCTTTTTATTTCTTATTAATTAAATAGGAATACAATAAGTAATTAATTACAAGAAATACCTAGCCTTATTCCTTAGACATGGGAAGAAAAATTTGATAGATACATAACTACTTAGTTTTACTAATGCTAATTTAATGAATAATGTGAAACAGAAACAAAAATTGGCAGACAATTATTATGCTATTGAATTTTTTAAGTGAGTTAAATAAATTACAACCTATTTGTGTTTAATTTCTTCTTGGATTTTCTCGTATATTTGATCTTTTTTAAGATCATAGATCCTAGTTATTATATCTAAATCCAAATCAAGATCTGAATACATAAAAGGATCTAGATCAGATCAAAAACCATACTAAATGAACTAGATTAGTTATTTAGATCAAATGGTCTAGATCAATCACAGCACTGATTATAAACAATTATAATTTAGTGTCAAAGTGCCATATGTCGGTTATTCCAAAGAAATATTGGATGAATTTGAAGCTGCACAAGGCAAGCTGGCTCCACAGACGTCAAAAGAATTAGGTTCACCAGAAAGAATACGAAAGATTTGCGAGTGGCGGTGTTCAATAAATGTAATTTATCGAATTTGTTGTGTTATTTGACATTTTTATGGGGTCTCGTGACCGCGTGCCTAAGTGTCGCGAATCTGGGGAACCCGGTTCGATCCCGACCGACGCCAAATATTTCAAATTTTAAATAGCACAAAATTGACCCCTGTGGTACACTCTTCACGCCAGCAATGAGTGCCCGTGAGGTGACGCCTAGTAAACGCTCGCACGGTACAAATATGTCATCATCATTACCGAAATCTGCATACAAAGCAGATTATTAATATGCCATAATGATATATTTATTTATTTATTTATTTATTTGACATTTATCCATAAACCACAATTTTCATATGTTTGAATAGCTGTTGCCTGGCAACTTTATAGACCCTCGGGCAATAAAAGCCAAATTGCGCCTGCTTTGGAGGGCAAATAAACAAGTTTTCCCACAACCGTGCGTGAAAAGTACTTTTCACGCACTCATTACAGTGTGTAAAGTCACTTTTCAAGCACTAGTGCTTGAAAAGTAAATAAGCGTTGCCAGGCAACATTAAAATTCGGTTAATTTACCTGTCAAGTATATACTTATCTAGTAAATAATAATAAAAGTAATAAAATTTATTAAGAAATATGAATATACACTGTAAATGAAACAAATCTAATATTTTGTTTAACAGATTGAGTACTGATCTAATTTTTAAGAACATTAACTTTTTTTTGACATGTATTCTAACCTAACCTAATTTTTAATATTAATATTAAATATACAATTTGTACATTATAAAAGACTAATCATCGTCTGTCTGAGATTCTTCCAAGTGTGTAAGTTTAATTTTGTACAGTGTTATGAGAAAGAGTACCAACAATATATATTCGAAGCTGCTGGATGCCTGTACACTCAGTATTATAAGAAACATCAATACCATTTCGGTTGTAGGAAAAATGTTGTATGCAACACGTGTGTAAAATAGTATTTTTTGTCTCGTGCTACAATTTCCGCATCGCACTCGACAAAAAAAGTACTACTTTACACACTTGTTACATAAATAACTATTATAGTTTCAAAATAAAGTAAATTTAATATGGCAGAAAGGTAATTTACTAAGTACCTATCGTCACGTCTTAAGCATCTAGTCGCTACTGGTAACAAACTACTCGAGCCGAGCGCCCACAAAACCCATTAGTTTTTAAAATAAGTTTAAAAAACAAGTATAAGGACACGAGTTTGTGCGTTAGGTATTGTTTGGTCAGGATTTTTTTAACACACACATTCTGCAACTCGGCTCTCAGAATGATTTGTTACCGGTAGACGCTTGTCAGCTCCAGTAGTAGTATATAAAAATCCATAGGGAAGGGAATAGTAGAAAACTAAAAATGGTCTTGCTTTTTTCCCATTCTGCAATTGGCAGAAGGGTATCATGTGTGTATTTTTCAGTGGACAATCCTACGACAATATACCGCAAGTCTGACTCTGACTTTGACAATGTTGAATTTCCTTCATATACTTTATTTTCTAACGAGAAAAACGACGACCGTGTTTCATATGTTTATGCTAATGATTCAAGAACTGTCGATTTAAATTAGAGCGAATCTGCTGCATCAACTTCGAAGCGAAAAGAATATTTTATCTTTAACGAAATTAGTCAATTACACATCATGTTATTATTGTTTCATAAAAAGATATTTTATATTTATGAAAATAAATAATTTGATAAAAGGCGTTATGAAGTGATTTAAAATTAATTTTTCTTTGTAAAATTGATTTTTTTAGCTCGAAATAATTAAAAATTTAAACAGAGAGGGCAACTATCATTCTTCAGTATCTATATATTTTATCCAAAACCGACTCATAATATACTTGTTACTACGGTTATTTGAAATAACTAATGTACAACATTAGTCACTCCGTGAGAGAATATTTTAGAAGTCACGGAGGAATTATTACAGATTAATTAAAATTAAGTGTTTATTAAACTATAAAGAAAGTTACTATTAATTATATTAAACAATTATTACAAACTAATTACGACTAAAACTATAATTAACTATATAACACTAACACTATTTATTTAACCAATTAACACTACTATTTATTTCCACAAATTATTTATATCACTACGCGTTCCAATTTTAGACTGCCGCTCTGTTGGAGACTCTTGAAGACTGTTTACGCGATACTTATATCACTATATTTATATCACTATATACTTATATCATGTTCAACTGCCCGCCTACCGACTTCCACAGCGTCTATATACTCAACTGACTCAACAGCGTCTGTATATTCAACTGCTCGGACAGAAGTCACACCTTTCACAACTCTGTATGTGTATTTATGTAGCTCTCTGTCTAACTTCCACAGCCTCAGTATCACCGACTCTCCGTATGACACAATTGTTCAACACCACTGCCGAGTATTCACTTCCACTTGTCGTTACTGTCCCCGTATACCTAGCTTCCCAATACTCTTCAACACTACTGAGTATTCACTTTAACAGCTATTCCAGTATACCAGTAACTTCCCGACTCGCCGTTACTGTCCTTGCACACTATAGCTTCCCAATACTCGTCAACACTACTGAGCATTCACATCCACAGCTATTCCAATATATCAATAACTTCCAAGTACCTACTCGACACCAACTACATACGTTCACCACGATACTACTGTGCTTCTCAAACTCACTCTATATGAACATCTCTATGTCTCTCCATGTAACTAACTATTTAACTGTGTAACTGCACTGATGTAAGTGTCTGTCTGTCTTCACTAATGAAACAGCACTATGTAAGTCAACTCTCGATCACACAGCTAATGTTGTGTGATCAGGGACTCAACTGAACTAACTCTCGGGCATAACTACGTCCCTTATATACATAGGCGAAGTTAGACTTTAAAATTAGGGGGTGCTAAAGTCCCTTACCTTAAATGAAAAAAAAAAGTTGGTTTACAAAACAAAAAGAAAGTATTTAAATAAATAAATAAATATATCATCACAGCTTATTACACATTGCTGGGTGTGCCAATCTGCTTTGTACACAGATATCGGTAATGATGAAATATTTGCACCGTGTGGGCGCTTACCAGGCGTCACCTCACGGGCACTCATTGCTGGCGTGGAGAGGGCACCACAGGGGTCAATGTTGTGCCATTTAAAATATTAAAAATATTTGGTGTCGGTCGGGACCGAACACGGTTCCCCATATTCTCGACCTGACACTCAGGCACGCGGCCACGAGACCCCATATTATTTAAAGTAACAAAATAGTTATTTATGATATGTGTTAAAAATTACATTTTAGTTTGTGAAAAGAAAGTTTGGAACATGACCTGAAGCTAATTTTGTGTTTCCATTCAGAAGAATAGATTCTTGCAAAATACCTTAGGTATTATTTATTTATTTTTTTAAAGTTCATTTTCAATATTCTATACTTATCTACCTACTACTAAATTAGTAAAGCGATTTTGTGTCAGTAGTGCTCAGCCAGTTTTTAATTCTCCTCATAACAGAGAATAATAATTTTATAAAGTTTATAATAAATACCAAATGTACCTTGATTAACTACACTTTTAATATTATTTGATTGTTGACTGCTCATCATGTTCTTTAGAATAGTAATTTCAGCTTTCAAAATATCTGATAATATTGTATATTTAATATAACAGTCAATATGAATAGATGTGTCTAAAATGAAATTATTAAAATTTATAGAAATTTTGTTTGGGGGTGCTATTTCAAAATTTGGGGGTGCTAAGCACCCCCAAGTACCCCCCTAACTACGCCTATGCTTATATACAGCTGCCATTATTTTCTAGAACAGTCTAGAATATTCGAACACATAATAACAATGAACACAAAAGGTTCAGGCGACCGGAAGTAATTAAACACGTCGCGACCAGTCTGTTTACATCGGCCGGCTACTAGCGCGATTACATCACCGCTATAGACAGTCGCTTACAGTGGCGGCGACGGCGGGCGTCCCATGTTACAATAGGTTACTTATCTTTAAACAATGACAACTGTCAAGTACGGCTGATGAAACGAAACCGAGAAACAAGTTAGTGGTTACTTGCTTTTGCTTCGGAATTAAATTCAAAGATGCTGCTTGTGCTTTTAAGTGAATACGTTTTAAAGGAAGGTCCTCATTTTCACCCATTTAAATGTATTTTTCTTACAAATAATCCCCAATGACAGACAATAATTATTACATTTTTTTTTTTTTAATAATAAACTAAACCTTAACTACCATTCAATGGCTACTTTGTAATTTAAAATACTACATCAATTGACTTGTCAGTGTCAAACGATGAATGAAAACATAAAAATGATTTCAGAAGTTTTTAAAAGTGTGTTGGATAAAACGTTGTATTACACTCGTGTGGAATGTATATTCGTCACTAACGAAAATTAGCCACTCGCTCTTCGGGCTACGTGGCTTAACTTCTTCTTTCGTGTCAGGTCGCGAATCTGGGGAACCGGGTTCGATCCCGAACGACGCCAAATATTTCGAATTTTAAATGGCACAAAATTGACCCCTGTGTGCACTCTCCACGCCAGCAATGAGTGCCCGTGAGGTGACGCCTGGTAAACGCCCGCATTGTACAAATATGTCATCATCATTACCGAAATCTGCGCACACCCCGCAATGGGTAATATGCCGTGATGATATATTTATTTTATTTTATTCCACACTCATATAATAAATAACTATTCTTAAATATTATTGCTAATATAGTATACTGGTATTTCTTAATTATTGGAGTTAATAATTTTCAGTTTTCCAACAATACATTAACATAGCCCTGATGATGGTTCATTAGGAACCGAAATGTCGGTATTGTTAATTAAACGACTTTGTAATAAAATCATTTTACCAAGACTGCTTCTCAAAAAAAATTTACCCTCACATTATTGCAAACAGGAGTAGGTAATAAATTTCGAAAAAACATTGGCCAAGAGTAAACATGCAAAAATTTATTTATTTACATATTAAATACGTATTTAACATATGTAAATAAAATTTTATTGTTTGCTTTTACTTCATTTAGTTTATTTACTATTACGAGTATAATAGGTACTCGAAATCATTTGGCACAGTTCGTAAATATTTCAACTTTTAAATTACAGATAGATGTTATTCTCTTTTACTGCTCATAAAATTCTTAAATAATGAAGTCAGTAATATTTTATGTAAATACTTTTAGTATATGTGCTAAATCATTTTAAAATGGCTATCATTTAAACTGTCAGCATAATATTGAGGATTTGGTCAGCTCTAAAATGTTTTCTGCCGGCAAATATAACCTAACCAATCCACATATTGAGCCAAATATTTTTTTCACTACCGACAAAAGCATAATTCTTGCTAAATGGTATATATGTACTACTCTTTTAAATATTTATCATCTGTTTGTATTTCATTACAAATAAAATAATTAACTTAATTTCAGTAACCTACACATATAAATTATTTTAAACTAATTACGAGTCTTTCCCAACGAAATAAATGACATTTTGACTTTTCCCTAAATTAAATTCGTGGTGAAGTGGTTTTGTTGCTGGGAAGAATACGCGAGACAATTTGTGATACTTGTTGAGCGCGTTGTATTCTAAAGGCCCTTGGAGGGTTTTATTATTCGCACAGACGTAATTTAAGGGGATCGTGGAACGTGCAGCTGTATGCCGGATTCTCTACGAACGAACTACGTCAATCTACACAGGAACCCCAAGGACGGTTATCCGTATAGGATAAGATAAAATAAAAAGAATTAGAGTTCGCTTAGAGCTTGTCGTTATCTATCATATGGTTGCCTAATGTATAAATGTATGAACTCCAATAAAATTTAGTTACGGAAACTCTATAAATAATTATGTGGAGACATGATTTGTTTTTGTAAACAGTGAAACATATGCGACATTAGGTTTGTTCGTTTCGCTACTTTGCGTCTACGGTTTACTGCCGTCTCCATACAAAGTATATGGGCGCGGCAGTAAACCGTAGACGCAAGGGTACAAAACGAACAAACCTATTGATATTTTAGGCAGTTTTTACATAAATAGCTGTTTTACGTCTCTTTAGATAACCGTAAAGTATCATTTTTGTTTTGACATCTGTCAAAGACTACTTTACGTCCGCATTTAGTTTACAGCGAGTTTTACTTTACGGCTGCGTTATTTTCACGCTATTTATTTCACTATTTATGTCACTGTTTATTTATATCACATTCAATTGTCCGACTGTCTATTCGTGTTACTAACTGAATTTGTAACTGTCCTTCAGAAGGACTAACTGTTCTAACTTCCACAGCCTCAGTATCACCGACTGTCCGAATGCCACAACTCTTCAACGCCATTGCCGAGTATCCATTTCTAATCGGCGTTACTGTCTTCTCAAAACTGCCGAGTATTCACTTCTACAGCTATTCCAGTATACCAGTAACTTCCCGAGTACTCCACTCGACACTATACTGCGTATACGCTCAACACGATACTGCTGTGCTACTAAATTCACTGTCTCTTTACTTCTTACCATCTATGTAACTAACAGAACTCCCACGGCCTCTGTATACACAACTGTGCTCCACAGCCTCTGTATACACAACTGAACTCCAAAGCCCTTGTATAATCAACCGAGCTCCACAGCCTCTGTATACTGAAATGAGTACCACAGCCTTTGTATACTAACTGTGTAACTTCGCTAATGTAACTGTCTATCAGTCTTCACTAATGGAACTCAGTTCAGCTGACTATGTAACTGGCTCTCGGGCATAGCTGCGTCCCTATATAGCTACCATTACCTTCTGGAACATTCCACCCGATAATAACATCGAATACAAAAGGTTCAGGTGACCGGAAGTAATTAAACACGTCGAGACTCATTTGTTTACTCGCCGCGACGATTACGTCATTGCTAAGAATAGATGCTAGCTCAACGCGGCGGTGCTCACACGTTACAGTATATTTGCAAGCAACTTTTGTGTAGTATGAATCAAACAAAAAGTATATTTAAAACAATTTTTACCTCCCGCCACCCTTGGTAAGGGAGGTATAGGGATCGTGCTAAAAATCGCATATCGATATACTATCATTCAGAAAATTTTGAAACCTTGTATTTAACCGTTATTATGATATGGAAAAAAGCCATTAGATTTTGGCATAAACCAGATAACCGGATATGGCACTTTACCTAAAGCTCAAAATAATTTTTCTTCGAAAAATACCATATATATATATATATATATATATATATATATATATATATATATATATATATATATATATATATATATATATATATTTCAAATGGCATGAGCAATACAATCAATAATAAAATATTAATAAAACAAAAAAGAAGTAGAGAAATGAAATAAATAAACAAATATGACTATATAAATGCGGTACTTAGATTTCCAGCTATAGGTTTCTTAGCCATATTTGAGCGACATCAGAACAAGTACGTAAATGAAAAAAAAATGTTATTATTTCGAGTTTTATGTTATTATAAAAATTAAAGATTATTAAATATTCTACAGGTTTGCATTAATACTTTTTCTATATATTTTATGGATAAATTTATAAAATTATCTATAATTTAAATCCCGGCCGGAGTCTACGCTTTAAACAAACACATCTCCTTGGTTACACAGTTATAAATAAATAATATATCATCACGGCTTATTACCCATTGCTGGGTGTGCCAATCTGCTTTGTACGCAGATATCGGTAATGATGAAATATTTGCACCGTGAGGGCGCTTACCAGGCGTCACCTCACGGGCACTCATTGCTGCCGTGGAGAGTGCACCACAGGGGTCAATTTTGTGCCATTTAAAATTGGAAATATTTGGCGTCGGTCGGGATCGAACCCGGTTCCCCAGATTCGCGACCTGACACTCAGGCACGCGGCCATGAGACCCCATAGGTTACACAGTTCATATCTCAAATGTCAACGAACTAATCATTTCAAATTATTTATATCAACGTTTTAAAAAGAAAATAGTAAATAGAACCATAGTTATATGGAATGGAACTTATACAGTTTCCAGCATAAGTAAATATGTAAGTATGTAGATTTGAATTAATAAAAATTAAATGGCGGGAGGTATAGTGTTGGCCACATCAGATTTTTTCATAAAG
The DNA here is from genome assembly GCA_963082715.1 of Harpalus rubripes. Taxonomy (NCBI): domain Eukaryota; kingdom Metazoa; phylum Arthropoda; class Insecta; order Coleoptera; family Carabidae; genus Harpalus; species Harpalus rubripes. The sequence continues at coordinate 61,501,267 of OY720452.1, forward strand.
GCAACAACTGTTTTTTTAATTTAACCTCTTATAGTTCTAATTTCTAATGATCATAATGTGGGACACGTTATTCTGAACATCCTGTAATTCGTCAGGAGGATGAAAGGAAAGCTAAGATTGTAAGAGTACCTGCAAAACCTTCGAATTTGAAGTATCTTTTAAATATATTCCTATAAAACAGTAACGAACATATTTACTTCAAATTCATGTAAGTACCCCAAATTATGAAAACTTTTATAAGTAAAAATAGAATTGCAATTTTTTTGTGTTTGAAAATTGAAACTAATTTATTAATGATAAGTTTATTCATTTTTCATGTTAAGTAAAGTAAAATGCTTTGACTCCCACAAAATTTTCAATGGCTTTAATTTCGATAATTCATCAAAAATCCTGCAACTATTAATTAGTTTCTTCAACAATTAATTTGGCCTACGCACAACGGTTATTAAACTTTTAGGAAAACGAATGTCTGAAAATAAAAATAAAATCTCGATGATTAAGAAGTTGTCAGAGCGGAAAGCAATTCTCGCTCATTCTCTCCTGCTCCCCCTTCCATCACCTCTTGTGGTTCCCGCGCGTATTTTCTGCTGACCGGAAGTTAAATCATGACGCGAACTTCATATTTTCAAATGAAACTCAGTGGCATCGCAGCGCTACAAACGACGTGGCGAAATTCGCGCAGATTCTTTCCGTGAGAATGAATAGGAGAAGTAATTGGAATTTTTGATAAATATTCTCGAGATATTTCTACTTTTATTTGAAGAGAAATAATCATTTCGTGTTTTATATTTCTTCTGGAATGTCGTATGAATTAATGAAATTTTTTGTATTTATTTTTATTTTACGGGTACGTAGTTCATGAAATGTTCTTTCCAAGAATTTTCATTGTACTTTAACGGCTTTGAAATTTAATTCATTTAAAAACGGATACATGAATAATATACGAATTTTTTCTAAAGTTTTATCTTAATTTTTAAGCGATATAGCTTTATTTTTAACGAATTGTTTAAGGTGGGTTTATGCTCGTAAAATTTAAGTACAAGAAATAAGAATCAGAATAGTGTTAAAATTAAAAACAGTTATAACATACGAGTAAGTTTATGATGCAGAAATTAGAATAAGGGATAAGCCTGTCAAATATTTCAAACAATCAATCAAAAATTTTTGACATAATAGGTATGTTCTTTTTGCTACGTTGCGTCTACGGTTTACTGCCTCCATAGAAAGTATATGGGTGCAGCAGTAAACCGAAGACGCAAGTTAGTGAAACGATCAAATCTAATATATCGGTGTTGCCGAAACATAATATGGCAGATTTACCTATTATGGATAATAATTTGATCGTACTGCATATTGACAAATAAAAAAATAACAATATCATCATCATCATTGTGTAAATTCTGTCCTTCGATAGATCTCAACGGAAATGTCCTGCGCTTCCCTCTTCAATCTCTCGTAATTTTGCCCGTCCTTAATTTCCGTTAAGATTCCAAATTTTCTTCGCCCTCTTCCCTTTCTTCCATGTATTTTCCCTTCAATAATAATTTTCTGTATTCCATCCCGTCTTAAAATATGTCCAATCCAGCTAGCTTTCTTCTATTTTACTTCTTTCAAAATTCTTCTTTCTTCTCCTATTCTTCTCAACACCTCCTCGTTCCTGACTCTTTGCTTCCAAACAATCTCCAGCCGTCCCCACAACCACATCTCAAAACTTTCTAAGTACTTTTTCTCCTTCTTTCGCATGGTCCACGTTTCGCAGCCATAGTACAATACTCCAAACTAGACATTTTTTTATGAGATAAAAAATTATAAATATCAACTTAACGCTACTACCAATATCACAATTAATAAATGTAATTACATTTCACTAACCTAAAAAATGTAATAATACTAATTATATACTTACGCTTATTTTGTAACTGGCAGCAAAACCACCACATAGGTATGTTATTCTTGACATTGTTCTTATACTTATTTCTTATATTTTGGAGCATAAATCCACCTTTACATATAACATATTTTACACTTCATATGGTTTATTAAGTAAATTTTTGCAGAGTTACAAATGAAATAAATTTAAGCCGCAATTCTGAACAAATCTGTGTCTTAAGGTGTATTCACAAATGAAAATTAGGTTAACATTTATGGTTTATACTTTAGATTTAAAGACTTTGGCCCCATATTATGTAATGACTCCATTCACACTTCAAACCTAATTTTCATTTGTGAATGCACCTTAAATCCAAACAATTAAGCTAAACATTGCAAGGTCCAAACTTTAGGTTTATGATTTAGTTTGACATCCCAAACTTCACCAATGAGAACGAGTCTGAAATGATATAGATATATACACCCATCTTTATTTAGTATCCACTTGGTGGATTCGGCTTTTTAAACAAATGCGAAAAGAACATGGAGACTGTCATAACTTAATTTCTGAAATATAACCAATAATGCCAAGCGAATGACAGATTCACGGCGCACAGGTGTCTGGTTGAGTACAGCTCTACCGATATCTCAATCTTGTTTTTGAAGCATATACGCAGATGTCTGTACATATCAAAACTAATTTTCAGGTACTTTAAACTTACATTTGTGAATGATTTACTTAAACTTACACAAAAACCATAAACCTAATTTTCATTTCTGAATGCACCGTAGCTGGTTTATAATGGATTTAATTTACAAATTTAGATATACGAATTTATATTTATAAATATAAATTGTACATATCTGCTTTTACTGGTTCATGATGAATTTAGGAAATTTATGATTTAGAATTTACATTTAAAATATCACCATATTTTATATTCTAAATGTAAATTTGTAAATGCGTCCAATCATTTCACAGTATTTCAAATAATGATTTTGATCGGAAAAATGACAGTTTCAAGTGATAGTTGACATATTTTAATTTTGATTTGGCATATGAATTCTGAAAATAATGGATATATTTTAATATTATCTGTAGAACAATACAGATTGATTATGATAAAAGTGATAAATATCATGAAATATCATATAAATATCATCACATCTGCGTCAAACCACGTGACCCAATATAAGTTGATTGGACACATTTCATATCTTTAAATTCACTGTAAACCAACAAGGTAAATCGTAAATTTCAAATCTAAATTTGTAAATCTAAATTTATAAATTAAATCCATCATAAACCATCCATTACAGATCTGTAAATCTATAAAAAAAACTGACAAAAACGCATCTATTTTTGTTGATCAATATAAAATTATACAGAAGAGTGGCAGCTTTTGTCGCGATTTTCTTTATTATTTACAGATTTACAAATCTGTAAGACTTACAGATTTGTTCAGTATTGCATTATTAAATAGGTAGTTATATTTACTAATCTTTTGGTGGAGGCGCTTATAAAAAATAACATACGAGTATACATCAGAAAGTATTTTTTTTTTAATTCTCTCAACAGGATTAAATCCCAATTACAGAGAGGTTTACATATACAAACATCCATGACTTAGTGGGATTCGAACCCAAAACCCCTAGCGTACTCATGACTACGAGCCGTTGCTCTAACCATTGAGCCACCGGAGCCGACAAATTGCATTATAATATCAAAATAAGTAGTTTATTAAATAGGAGGAATAAAAATTACTAAGTATAACAATTATTATGGGGCAGAGATAGTAAATATTCGCATCTACCTATTTGGTCAGTATTTTTTTACATCAAATGTCAGTATTTTATTTCAATAAAATACAATACTCAATTCGCAAGAGAGTTGTGAAACAACAAACACTGTAGTTGTGACTTGTGACAGATCTGTGATCATTTTATTTTGCAAAATACCTCTCTTTAAAAATACATATACTTTTATTTCATTTGATGTTTGATTTTAAAATAACAATATGTTGGTTTTATGTCACCGTTTGACTTTTCTGAATCTAAACGATATTTTCTACATACAAACGATTCAACAAAACTTCAAAGAACATTGCAGAATGCATGCATTTGATTTCCGGGTATGTATTTACTCTACATTTCCACGAATCAATTTATCGCTTAAACAATATTTATTTTCATTTTGTAAGGTATATAAAGATTCAAATTCTGTGTAAAGTATTCCTCTAAGCTCTAAGTAGGTTTTAATACATCGATTTTTTCATTTAAATTTGCGTAATTGAATCTGGGTTCTCGTATATCATTTAGATCAATCAGATATTTAGATATCGTTGGTGCAGATGTCTATTAAAATTCTCGCTGCCACCCTGGTTGTATAGTAATCAGTAGTTGTCGCACAGATTAAATACTAAACCTGCATTAATATAGTTTAGTTCAAGATCATTTCTTTGGCTTCTATAATCCCTGCAATATCGACTTATTAAAATAATGAGAAAACGAAATATTTAGAGTGAAGAGAATCTGTTACTTACATAAGCTAAATGAGAAAACGAAATATTTAGAGTGAAGAGAATCTGTTACTTACAAAAGCTAAATGCGCATGCGCCGAAATTATTCTCAAATTAATTTATAAACTTGTTTTGAAAATTGCATTTGATTAGTTTCACGTAATTTTCACTGAAAACTAAAACCATTTTCAAAACTGCATGTAAACTTTGTATTTTTATTGTCGGTTTGTTATTTCTACCAAATCGACCACCTGTCAAAATGAATGACAACTACTTCTACTAACAACGTTGACATCTGACGATCTAGTACAAAAGTCGTATAGAAAAATACGTCCGGCCGCATATTTCTATACGCGAACCTCGAATGAAAATTTCTGATTTACATAAACGCTAGATTTGTCTAGAAATTTCTCGGAAGGATGTCGTACTTGAGTCTGGACAAAAAAAATATAAAGTAAAACGGGCTCTACAGGGGCTGTTTTGCGATGATGATGATGAAATAAAGTTTCAAAATCTGTGTAAAATACTCGTCCTACTTTTTAATTTAAACTTGTCTAATTGAATCTATGTTCTCCTCATTTAGCTCAATACAGATAATCTAAAGTTGTATGGAATTTATGTGTTTTGCTATAACGCTAATCCATCCTTCGCCATCAGTCTGGCATGACAAAGATTCCTCCATCCGCCTGTTCCTAGAAGCTGGATGCTGGAGTTAATTTAAGCGGCTGAGAAAAAACGTCGCGCTATAATTCATATGAAATTTGTCAGCGATACACAGGGTATAAATTACGGATAATCCTGAGAGGTAAATAAAAGACGCTAAATTAAAAACGTCCAGCCATTTTTCAGCGTGGCTGTGCAGCTCATTGTTGACTATATATACTAGGACTAGAAAGAAACGTGAAACATAAAATGTCCAGTGTATTTTTAGTTAGCTTTAAAATAGCTACCCTAGATATTTTTAATTTACATTGTTTGTTTGTAACAAACAGATAAATGCGTAGTAATAGTAAATATGTAAATAAGACTTTTACTATTATTTTAAATGTCGCAGCTCGGTCCAAACTTTAAAATTAGATACCCAAATGAAAAACAAACAATAATAAAGTAGACAAACATAGATTTATAGAATGTATTGTATAATTTACACTTTTTTTACTTTTGCGTAAAGTTTCTTTTACATCTATGAGTCACATACTATCCTTTTTTGCTCGACCGTTTTTTTTTTTTAATGTTTACCGATAGGATTTCCAAGGCAGTAGGTTTTATTTACAAATTACTGATCGGCGGTGATTGTGATTACTTAGCGATCAAGAGGCAAGGCGGTAAGTAAATAAAAACAACGATCAAAGCTTACTTTGAAAATGACAACTAAAAATTTTAATACATCAAAATAATATCCAAATCTTATTTCTTGCCTCCCACTATCCTTGGTAAGGGAGGTATAAGGATCGTGCTAAAAATCGCACAGCGAGTTTTTGGTAAATGACCAGGTTTTAAGGTCCCTAGAATCCAATTTTAGCATTTTCACGATGATGTCTGTGTGTATGTGTGTGTGTATCTATGTGTGGATCCTCCACTCTAACTCAAATACTATCATTCAGAAAATTTTGAAACCTGGTATTTTGAACTTTTTCTGTAATGGAAAGAGCCCATTAGATTTTGGTGAAAATCGGATAACCGGAAATAGCACTTTACTAGAAGCTCAAAATAGTTTTTCTTCGAAAAATAACTTTAAATATTATTTTTTTGAGATTAATGTTATTATAAAAATTAAAGATTATTAAATTTTCTACAGATTTGCATTAATACTTTTTCTGTATATTTTATAGATAAATTTATAAAATTATCTATAATTTAAATCCCAGATCCTACGCTTTAAACAAATAAAACGCAGTTATTGAAATATATGTAACTGACACCTGACAGATAAATGTCACTATTAAAGAACTGATCATTTCAAAATAATATTATAGTATATTCCTTAACTTAACCGCGGTGACCAAGGTTCTGGTTATGCGTTCCGTAATGTATCCAAAACTTAATTTCAGGATCGCGGTTCATTTTCGGAATGTGGTTCCTGAAAGTTTTGGTTACTCTTTCGTAACCACGGCAACCACACATTTTTTATGGTTGTTGTGGTTAGTGATGGCACGGATCGCACTTAGGCCGGATCACCGGAACCGGAATTCCGGCCTTTCGCTAAACCGGATCGCCGGAATTCCGGCCGCCGGATCGTTCATTTTGCATTTTTGAATTTACCAATAATAGATAGAAATTCTGATTATTTGGTGGAAAGACCATGACGGACTGTATCCCGAATTAAGCAAAAAAGCTCAGCGATTTTTGTCAAGCCCTACAAGTAGCGTTTAGAGCGAACGCATATTTTCTGAAATGAAGAACGGCGCTCTAGGTAACTCTAGTGTACGCAGAAAAATTACTTTTCACTAATCACCATCGCAATTTACCGAAGTGTAATTTTGAATATTGTTACCATGTTTAGTACTTGGAGTATATTATATTTTTAGAGTAACAATTTTTAAATTGCTGTATCATAAAAAAATAAAAGTTCTTTTCAATAAATATGTACTAAAAATATTAATTATACCGAAATAAGTTTTATAAAAAAATTATTGCGATTCGGTCGGATTTCCTAAATGATTCGGCCGGAACCGGAATTGCAAACAAATGGCCGGATCGGCCGAAATCAGTATCAAAGCCGGATTTTCGTGCCATCACTAGTTGTGGTCATATTCTTATTTCTTATAATATAATAAATAATATTGTATAAACATATAATTACTATATACTATATACTGATATGTATAATATTTACGTTAGTATAAGGATAGACAAAAGTTATGTTGTCACTTATTTATAATGACGCGGTGTTTCCCTGCTTTACCGACACAAATTAACCAAGATGTTCCGAATCACGCCTCATGTCATGAGTGTCTTCGGGGCTCTGGGTTCGAATTCCACTAAGGCATGGATATGTGTGTGAATGTGAACCCACTCTGTAATTGGGATTTAATCCTGTTGAGGAGTTTAAAAAAAGATAGTTACTTGGATTAGATTATACTATATTTTAAATTTTAAGATATAAACTGACAAAATTAGAGTAAAATTCGCTAATCCAAAAATAAGGATTAAGTTAATCTTTTTTGTGACCCGGGCTGTAAATGGCGGGAGGTATTGCGTTGGCCACAACAGATTTTTTAATATTATGCGTCGATCCCACAAAAACCGTAATAAGCTTTGTGATCAATAAGTGCTCTTCTACCGGTATCGGATGTATTGGAGATTTCCAAAATCATCCTCAACCGATAGGAAGCACTTACTGCCCTTAATACTTAAATAATTATTTTTATGATTGCAAACTAAGACAAAATTCATTTTTCAGGTTACTTATGTTTACAGAATGATGGCTATCAGCTGCACCAGCCACCTTCATCTCGTGCTTAATGGACCATTTGTTAGTGGCTTCACGCCGTGTCCAATACAATAATACGATCGAAGCCACAGATTGTCAAGTTATGATTAAGTTCTTGTTCAGCGCCCTACAATCCAGTACATTTTATATTACATTTTAACATCCTCTCCTCCAGTACTACATGTCTGGAAGAAGACAACAGACTGCAGGCTCGAAGAGAGAGATGGTTTGCACCATGGCCTGTCTTCTCTTCACAACGTACTGTCCTAATGCGGTTTGATATTTTGCTCTATTTTATTTTGACGTGGTATTTAACCTATGAATGAGTGATCAGTTTTGTTAAGAAATATAATTTTTAAAAATTTTGTTTAAACTTTTGGAAGCATTATCGTACGGTAGTGTTATGTATTTATTATTATTTTTATTATTAGATGGCGTTAACGTTGTAAAATTAGAAATGGATTGGCGATTTTTAAATTTATGAACTAATTTATCGATAGTTTTAACCGGGAAGCCGTTATACTTAGCTATTTCTTTAATATAGTTTAGTTCAGTTTTAAATCGTTTTTTGTTTAAAGGAAATTTAGTTAATCTGTTTATTAAGAAATTAAACGAAGCTAATTTATGTTGCCCAAAATGATTTGAGTCAGCCGTTATAAATCTATTAGTGTTCGTGGATTTTCTATAGATATCAAAATCTAATTTGTTCTTGTTTCTAATAACCAGTACGTCCAAAAAAGGTAACTGTTCATTGATTTCTTTTTCGATTTAAATTTAATTGTTGGAAAAACTGAATTTAATGTGTATTTAAAACTTACTGAACTTTGTATGAAGCAAAATTACTTTCAAGTAAATAATAAATATTACCACCAAAATGAAGGCACAGTTATGGGAAATAGTTTATCACCACTTTTAGCTAATTTATTTATGAGTAATTTCGAAATTGAGTTTAAGAAAAACAACAATTATTTTCCTAGAGTTGTAGATGATATTTTTGCCATAGTTAATACCAATAAATGCGATTTGATAATGTTTTCCCACCAATTAAATTTACAATCGAAAAAGAAACCAATGAACAGTTACCCTTTTTGGACGTACTGGTTATTAGAAACAAGAACAAATTAGATTTTGATATCTATAGAAAATTCACGATCACTAATAGATTTATAACGGCTGACTCAAATCATTTTTGGCAACCAGATTAACTAAATTTCCTTTAAACAAAAAACGATTTAAAACTGTACTAAACTATATTAAAGAAATAGCTAAGTATAACGGCTTTCCGATTAAAACTATCGATAAATTAGTTCATAAATTTAAAAATCACCAATCCATTTCTAATTTTACAACGTTAACGCCATCTAATAATAAAAATAATAATAAATACATAACACTACCGTACGATAAAGCTTCCAAAAGTTTAAACAAAAATTTTAAAAATCATAATTTAACCGTAACTTACAAATCAAATAATACCATTAAATCCTTATTAGGTAACCCTAAAGATAAAATAGATACTAACAAATCCGGTATTTATAAAATTAGTTGAAATGATTGTAATAAAGTTTACATCGGTCAAACTAAAAGACAAATTGGCACTCGGTTTAAAAAACATTTTTATCATCTAAAAAGCGGTAATCCAGAAAAATCTAGCGTAGCTCAACATATGTTCATTAATAATCACAAAGTTAACAATTCTAATATTAAACTTTTAAAACATATTAATAATGATAGATATTTAGATGCATACGAGAGTTTAATAATAAATATATATAAAAATAATTTGATGAACGCAGATCTCGGTCCCATACCAAACTCAAAACTTTTCAATTTATTACAAAGTTAAATTTTATTGGACGATTTAAAATTTAATGACTCATTATTGGACGAAAATTATCTTAGTTTACAGGTAATCATTCACCTGTGACTCCCATCCCTATATAATCCCAGTTCTCTCCCTTGTTTTTCAGAGTTGTTGTAATCTTGACTACTCTGTTTAACTTTCACTTGTTGTATTACTGATGATGAGAACTTAGTTCTCGAAATACGTATCTAGTTTTTGTTAAAATTAATTTTAAGGTTAAGGGGTAATTATAATAGTTTTAGTTAAATTTAACCTTAGACTCCATGTATTATTAATTTTTATTTAAATACTGTTTGAAATTCTGTATTAAGTGGTCATGGTAGTGCTTTAATTTCTCTCTTTTCGAGCTTGTAGTCTTTGTCTAAATATGTTACTTCAGCACTCAGTAGATGACAACAAAATTCTAAAATCATTAGTCCCCATTCTGCAGATCTGCAATACTTTATTTGGCACATATGTATTAATTTTTATGTCATTTAAGAAAAGTGCCCCACTTAAAATTATTTTAAATTAGTCAAAAGTTAGCCTTGGGTATTTTTACAGATTACAGCATATTGGAACCCGCAGAGTAGCATGCGACATCAGCGGAATTTTAGGGAACTAAATTAATGGCGGCCAGTAGGACATCAAATTATGTAAACGTCAAAAATCATCATTTCGTATAATATAAAAAGATGTTCGACGCTTAGATTTTATAATTTCATTTGAAAATGTGTGAAAGTTAAGCGAATTATAGAATAAGAACACAATATACACCAAAAAGTGCTGTGTTAAAGTGTACGAGTACAACAAAAATTCAAGACATATTCCATAATTTTTAGCAAAGAAAATAAAGTTGCCCGACTGAACATATAGAAAAGAAATTTGAATAAATCGTAAAACTTTAATCTAATAAATAAATATGCCTTTTGTTTGCATTTCACAAAAAGAAATTATAATCAAATTTTGCAGTATGTAGTTTTTAATACAACTATTGCAGTATTGATAAATAAAATTTATAAATTTATTGATTTTTCTAATATTCAGTCTTTTTTGGCGAAGAAAAAGACTCCTGAGGTTCAACAGGCTCCTTACTTTCCTGATATAGCCTCCTGCGACTTCTGGCTGTTCCCTCAACTTAACAGGCCATTGAAATGAAAGCGATTTCAGACGAGAGGACACTATGGCTGCAAAGACAGCCGAGATAAACTCCATTCCGAAAGAAACTTTCTCGATATGCTTCCAACAATGGCGGCACCGCTGGGAGAAGTGTGTGGAATCCCAAGGAGACTACTTTGGAGGTGATTAGGTTTCCAACGCTCCAAGTATGTCAGTTTTCTAACAGACCTCGTACAAAGTGCTTCGAACATGGAAACAATGCAGTGATTATTTGAGAACTAGGTTTCCGTTTTTTCGGAAATCGTACAGCGTAAAGGCGGCTTGTATCAGCTGAATTTTGTTGTTGTTCAATATTAGACTGGTGGACCATCGCGGTTTTCATTTTTCACACAAAAAAATAAAACATGTAACAATCTAATGTCAACGAACTACAACTGACATTTAAAAATTAATGAAAATTCAATTTTTAATAATTCCTGCAATTAATTATTATAGGTACAATTATTACAATTAATTATATATTTCACATAAATCATATCCTAATTTATATGTGGTCCTAACCTTCGTCTGCGAAACCAAATACATCAAATTTATCCCGAAACAATGAGAGCAAATAAAATCCATAACCAATCAGTCCCTGTGGTGACGTCATCGTTTAGAAGCTTCCAGGAAGCGGCGTTTAGTCTCTCGCCGTCCATACGTCACGCCGACACGCCGTGATGTCAACAAACCACACGGATAATTACAAACTAACCAAACTGAGATACCCTCTTTCATTAACATAGGTATGTAGATGAAAAGAGTTTGTTAGTTGGGAATTGTTAAATTAATACAATATATAAGAGGCAATTTTATTTTTTTCTCTGAGAAAATAATAGATATATTATGCAGTAAGGGAGAAAAATGTATAATTTTCCCAGAGCTGTAATTTATAGTCAGAGGGCGAAGGCCGAGAGCTACAAAGCATCGAAGGAAAAAAATAGCATCCCCTCCTGAGGTATTTTTCCCATGACCTGGGGTGGAAAACATTTTTACGGAAATAAAGAATTTGGAAATCGTTGCGCAAAACAACAGAAACGTGTTGATAGTTAAATCGTTACACTTGCCAGAAGAAAATTTTGGACTGTTTGTTGAAAAATGCTTTTAATAATTGCAATTTAGTTCAGTTCTGAAGAAAACGCTACAAACAATTGATGATACAAAGCGGCAGTTTTGAGCTTGTTACCCTCGAAATCAAGATAATATATGATATACAGTCGAACTTCGATAACTCAAACCATGACTTGCCACAAAAAAAGTTCGAGTTATCAAGACTTCGGATTATTTAATAAAATGCATATGTAGAAATATTATTTATGTATGTATGTATTTATTTGAGTAAAAATCACTTACTTTATGATATGTACAGATTGATATATGTATACAGATCAAAGTTATAAACATTATTTTAGTCAGTTATTGTGACTGACAAGAGAATTTTTTATTTTGATTTTCAATAAAAAAAACCATTATACAGGGAATCGGTTGTATGTTCATTGGTTTTTAAATACGAACGCAAAACGCTCAACGAATTTTCAACCAACTCGTTTGAAGGTGGTTGCTGCAAATCATCCTCCATCATATCACTTTCGCTGTTATCTGTATTGTCGAGCTCTACAGATTCGGATTCAGATTTGTAGAGCTCGACAATATCTTCATCCGTGGGAAACTCCGAATTAACAATATCATCATCTACATGTATAAAATCATTTAAGGTGGCACCTTCTGGTGTAATTTTGACATTTTTCCAAGCTTCATATTCCAATTGCAATTGAATTTCTTCCTCACGTTTTTTATTCATACGTTCACTTATGAAAATCAAAGGAATTTCATCCTCTTCGTCCCACTCAGAATACTGACCAAAGCCGGCTTTTTTAAAACAGTAGACACTGTACTTGCGGAACATCATATTTGAGAGCTTGACCTTTCTTTCGTGAACCACTTTCCACTTCTTTGATCAGTTTAAATTTTTCATCAATAGATAAAGTTTTTAAAGTACGTTTTAATGACATATGAGCAATGAAAATGTCTTAAACGTGATAAATCAAGTAGGCACAGTATTATTATTATTATTATTTTTTTCACTTAATATAATTTACAAAGCATATGTTTGAACTTCAGTAGTACAGAAACCGAACTGCCTCTAACATCATGTTATAAAAACACCTGTTACAAAATCACGTAATTAGGGGATTTCCCCCAGAATTCGACTTATTGAAGCTGGCGCCAATTATAAAGATATTCGAGTAATCGAAGTTCGAGTTATCAAGTTAAAATTACCCATAATTCTCACTCGGCGCTATTCGAGTTATCCAAAATACGAGTTATCGAAGTTTGACTTCCTGAAGTTCGACTGTAGTTTTAGATAAAAAGTGTTTACATTTCGTCTCTAGAGGCGAAATGGAGTACTTTTCTTTTAATTTTAATAGGTACGTACCATAGCAAATGAGTTTTACTCTTATGGCCGGTTGCACTGATATTAATATAAACAAAAATTTTGATTTTAATTTATTTTTTCTTTTATTATTAATTAAATATTGGAACAACCTACCATTAGTCACTTTCGGACCTAATAAGACAATTAAATTACAATAAAAACAAACAGCTATTTATAAATTATTTTTGTGCAACCGGACGCGAAATAAGCATGTCGCAGCCTCAATACAGGCCTCGAAATTAAATTTCATGATCGTTGTTATGGTAACGGCCGCGAAATGAATTTCGCAGCCGTTGTCACGGTAGCGGCCGCAAAATGTGGTAAACAATCACTTTGACACTTGAGAATTGCATGGTTTTGTTTATCAAATGTTAATCCCATAGCCACCTTGGAAGCTAACTTTCTATTTACAATGAATCTTTAAAATTAATAAAATTTAAAATTACATACTTTTTAAGATTGCACAAAAAATATTGTGTACACCTTGTCCGCGAAATACTTTAGCGCCCTCGAGATTGTCTTGCTTCGGCCGCAAGCGGCCTCGGCAACAATTTTTCTCTCGGTACGCTAAAGAGTGATTTCGCGGCCTTGATATACAAATAACTATTAATGGCTCTTTCAAAATTCTTCATATAAATAGGTAAAATGCATAAGCACAGAAACAAATATTCAATGAGAGCCTTAGCACAATATTTCTCCCGATAGGTTCGCCACTAGGCTAGTTACTTTAACATTCAAAAGACTTTGAAAAAAATAAAAATAAATTTAGACCACGTATTTGTTAAAAACGTTTGTTTTATTGCACCTATTGTATATTATTCTATATTTTATGTTTATATAATGTGACACAACCATGAAAAGTCACGGTTACACACAATAATATCTGTGTATTCTTACAAAAGTCTGTATATTGTAATACGTACTTAGGAGAATGCCCATATGCTGCAATCTACGCTAAGCTTTGTGCTAAGGATCTCATTAACATGTATATGTTACAAATTCACCCTTACGATAGATGCTGTCAAATAAATATGGACTGGAGATTTCTACACTTGCCAATTCATGGGCAATGTTGAAAATGCTAAGTTATGAAGAACCGGCAACACCGCAGTGCAAGGAAGAGTATGCGAAGAGGGGAAAAGTTGAGCATCAGTTCATTATTTGACGGTGACTATAAATATTTATAAATAATAGTTTGACTTTGTTTCGGTTTTATGCTGTTTATTAATAAAAGAATTTATAATTCTGTAGAAAATGAAAGTTGTTAAAATGTTATGAAATTTGTAAATCTTACATCTCTCCAATTCAATTTATATCCGTCTGAAAACAAATCCACCTAAAAATTCCTTGATCCTAGGTCTAAATCCCAGTATTCCACTAACAGAAACAGAAAATTTCCATAAGATTTATGTCCACCCACATCAAAAAAACCAAAATCCCCTTCTCCGAACATTCTACAACGTTTTCCATTCCAAATATATAACACAATTAATCGAATGGATGCAAATTCTGTTTTGTCCTATCCAGTGGTGACTTGTGAGTGAAAGGTTCGCATATTTAATAAGCAAGATGTATTTTTTTTCAAATCTGGTATTCACTAAATGTGTTTAAAAAAATCTGATGTGGACACCACACGACTTCCTTGTACACAAGACCAATATGAAGTATAGACCCAATTATAAAATTGCACGTATTTGACGTAATTTGACATTAACATCTATTTTTTTATTTTTTTGTTATTTTTTGTCCTAATCCATAGCAAGCTTCATTACAAAAACCAAAAATTATATGTTTTAAATATACATATCTCGCTTATACAAAGGGCTAATTTAATAATACTTGATGTGCTAGACGCAGAATTTAATTCTCTAAATCTCTTATTTGAAGCATTTATTTCTAAAATCAAAATGAAACCATTTTATTCAAGAAAAACTGTTAACAACTTCAAATTAGTTAGAATGGATTCAGGGATGGCCAAAATGGATATTTTAGTTGAAATCTGGAAACCGAAATTTTTCGCGAATACAATACTTCCTTTACTTTGTACAAGGAAGTAAAAAAGAAATCAGATCTTGAGTTAAACAATTCAAACAAGAATTGTTAAATTTAAATGACTTTCCTAGCTCTGTAGAATTTAAAAATTATAATTCGTTACCAAGTCTTAAACTAAGGACAAATTTATATTATAAAATTAATATTACATAGGTACCTAATCTATTCAGATAAAATCAGAAACATCTAAATAGGTATTTGTTAACCTTTTGCTGTAATTATTTCTCATGCATTGATTCACAACCAACATCAACCATTCGCAATTAAAGGAAGTATTGTATTCGCGAAAAATTTCGGTTTCCAGATTACAACGGAAATATCCATTTTGGCCATCCCTGAATCCATTCTGACTAATTTCGTTGTGACGTCTGTACGTACGTACGTATGTACGTACGTACGTACGTACGTACGTACGTACGTATCTCGCATAACTCAAAAACGGTAAGCCGTAGAAAGTTGAAATTTTGTATTTAGGACTTCTATAACATCTAGTTGTGCACCTCCCATTTTGGTCATTACAAAATTTCCAGAAAAGGTACTTTATTTGAAGCCTATAATAGATTTTAATGAAAAACTATACTAAAATATAATCCAAAACTTTTCAAATTTAGTATATAAGACTTTTATATCAATTGGAATAACATAGCAGAATTTGGTTAAAACAGGCTAACCGGAAATGATATATTACCTAAAGTTAACAGTTTTTCTTGAATAAAATGGTTTCATTTTGATTTTAGAAATAAATGCTTCAAATAAGAGTTTTACGCAAGACCAATATAAAGATGAAGTATAGACTCAATTATAAAATTGCACGTATTTGCCGTAATTTGACATTAACATCTATTTTTTATTTTTTTGTTATTTTTTGTCCTAATCCATAGCAAGCTTCATTACAAAAACCAAAATGTATATAAGTTAAATTTACATATCTCGCTTATACAAAGGGCTAATTTAATAATACTTGATGTGCTAGACGCAGAATTTAATTCTCTAAAACTTTTATTTGAAGCATTTATTTCTAAAATCAAAATGAAACCATTTTATTCAAGAAAAACTGTTAACAACTTCAGGTAATATATCACTTCCGGTTAGCCTGTTTTAACCAAATTCTGCTATGTTATTCCAATTGATATAAAAGTCTTATATACTAAATTTGAAAAGTTTTGGATTATATTTTAATATAGTTTTTCATTGAAATCTATTATAGGCTTCAAATAAAGTACCTTTTCTGGAAATTATGTAATGACCAAAAAGGGAGGTGCACAACTAGATGTTATAGAAGTCCTAAATACAAAATTTCAACTTTCTACGGCTTACCGTTTTTGAGTTATGCGAGATACGTACGTACGTACAGACGTCACGACGAAATTAGTCAGAATGGATTCAGGGATGGCCAAAATGGATATTTCCGTGGAAATCTGGAAACCGAAATTTTTCGCGAATACAATACTTCCTTTACTTTGTACAAGGAAGTAAAAAAACCTAATCCAATGGGATTTCGTGGCCGCCTGCCTGAGTGTCTTAAATAGCACTAAATTGACCCCTGTGGTGAACTCTCCACGTCAGCAATGTGTGCCCGTGAGGTGACGCCTTGTAAACGCTCGCACTGTACAAATATGTCATCATTATTACCGATATCTGCTTACAAAGCAGATTTACATAACCAGCAATGGGTAATATGCCGTGATGATATATTTATTATCGCAGTTAACGTGTTAAATTTTGTACCCGTAGTTATGATAAACTATTGATTTACGTAATTCCCGGAACATTTACAGGATCGACATGTGTTAAAGAGTGCATGAAATTTTAGGTTTTGGTTCTGAAACTCTGTACCACACTCGCTAGTCTCTGCAACAAATATGTCTTCATATGTTGTTGTTAGATAAACGGCTTTATGCTAAAATCTGTACAAAGCCGAGTAGCCTACTTAATAATGGAAAAACGCGATTTATTTAAAGAATAATATACATCAAATTAATGATAATTTTAATAAAGAAATAATCATCATTTTATTAAAACTTCAAAGTGACTCCCTTTTACAAATTTGCTCTCTTTGTTGTTCCAAAAGAACCAGAATTTCATGTGAACAATTAAATTTTAATTAGCAACGAACCAGTTTCTTGCGATACGAGAAGTATTGTCATTGTGCCTCGCTCTTCCACAATGCCGGAACTGGAATAATTGCAAGAGTATCAAAATTTCTAAATGAATACGTGGTCTGCGATTCACAGTCGAGAACTCAACGTCATTACGTGAATAGGACACCCACATTACTCCCGCGCACTCAGTGAAGGTTCGATGAAAATTTCAAACTAACGCGCAGTGGGTACATTTCACAGCTTTGCAATTGCGTAGACATCAATTTGTTTGTTTGTTTGCACAGGTAGTTTATTCGTATTTATTTCAGGACGTACATGAAAGACAAAAGTTGCGCAAATGCTGGGATAAATTTTTCTCGCAAGAGATTTGTTCAATATTTTTTGTAACGAACAAAATAATTAACAATGTAAAATTTTTGTCGAGATACTTACAAATTCGTGTAGTCTGTATCTGTGAAATACCACATTATAATTAATATATTATGCAACGAATTTATAATGATAGCTATTAATCCACGAGCATGAAGTTTACGATAAGAGCCATGGCGAGTATCGTAATTCAAGCGAGTGTATTAATAGTCATTATATATGACTTGCATACACTATTTTTTCCACGACTATTCATAATAATTTTTTAATTAACTATAAACCCATAAATTGGTAATAAAATTCATCTGTATCATAATGATAATCTGCATCGAAATGAAAAGAAAATCTGTATCATAATGACAATTTGTAATGAAATGAAAATCTGTATCATAATGAGTATCATTAAAGTATAGATGACATAATTAATAACTATATTAAAGCGTACGAGTAGAAAATAGTTATTTATGCACCAAGAGTGTAAACACAAGCTTTATGACGAGGTCAAGTATTTCATGACGAGGCTTGTCGAGTTTTTTGAGTATTTATAAATCGTGCTTTTACGAACTTTTTTGTTTTCAATATACGAGTATAGGACATTAAACACTTGTTAGTACTTTTGCTTTAATTTGCTAGATGATCGCGTACACTCTCGCCTCTCGGACATTTAGTTTGCTCTCGTTTGCATTGTCTGAAGTTCCTATAATTTTGACACTGTTTGAAACAAATGAACATGACAATTTATACATCGTTGGAAAGCTAAAAAAGAAATCTATTTTCTATTGTAACTTTACAAAATAGCGTCTATATAAAAATTAAAACTGTGACATCATAACTCGAAATTCAACAGTGATAAAAAAATTTTAGTGTCACCATTTGAAAGAATATATAAAAAAGTGCAAACCAAAATCCAGTACTACATCACATTTGCAAGTTCTTCGCAGAATTAAAAAAATCTGATGTGGCCAGCACATTACCTTTCGTCAGTTCTAGGTATTTTATACAAATTCCATACAAACAGTTTCTTGCAAAAGGTTCTATATTTACAGTGAAAATATAATACAAACATACTATGTCAATCGCACTTGACATTGACATCTGTCTATCAGAATTTTTTAAATTATATTAGCTGTTTTCACTGTTATTGCTTAGATGGCTGCTTTATGAAATTTAATTTCTTTATAATTTTTTAACTAAAAATCCATTGAATATGAAGCATAAAATGAGAATAAAATATTCTTTAATATTTATAATAACATTAAATGTGAAAAAAATATATTAAAAAGCGTTTTTTCAATAAAAACTGTTAAAATCTTCAAATGAGGGTACTTCCGGTCGACCAATTATGAACAAAATTTAATCAGCTCTTCATTTGGATGTAACGAAGAGGAATACGAAAGAATTATAATTTTTAGAATTAGTGTTGGAGTTATCGACGGAGAAAAAATCGTTACACACACACATACACACACACACACACACACACACACACACACACACACACACACACACACACACACACACACACACACACATACACACACACATACACACACACACACACACACACACACACACACACACACACACACACACACACACACACACACACACACACACACACACACACACACACACACACGCGCGCGCGCTAGCACGCATGCACGCACGCACACAAACCTATAGACATCATCGCAAAAATAGTAAAATCGTATTCTAGGGACTCTAAAATGTACTTATTCATTAAAAACTCACCATCAAATTTTTTGGCGAAAAACAATAGTTAGATACCTAGTTTATTTTATAAATTAAAATTATTTTAAATCACTAGAACAAAATAGTGTTTTTCGATTAATCAATCACTGAAAGTATTTTAAAGTACGCCACTCTTTCGCCCAAACTAAAATTTAATTTTCAGGTACTTCATTATACAATTGAATATTAAAATTATAAATGAAAAAACAATTGAAAGCATGTGTAATACTCGTACAAAAATCAGATTTATTCGCTTTTAATGTATCAATTGAGGAATGAATGAATTTTATATCCGACTAGTATTCGGCTTTCGGGATGAATCACCTACCCACACCGAACCGAAAACAGAATGTACAGGATCCAATTCATTACACAAGGTAGGGGATACAGTTCCACTGGGACCAGTGCTGATTAAAAGTGCAAAACGATAGATAATGAAATACTGATGGAAACTGACTCACATACATAACATACATGCCATAACATACCACTAGATTGTTGGTAATGATTTTTAAATACGGGCAATGGAGAATTATAGGTTACTAAATTTTATGGATTCAAAATCTGCCCTTCGAAGTGAATATTGTTATAATATGTAAGTTATTTGGAATCAAATAGAAGTTATGTCTCTTGATTAAAACTCGCCCACCCTCACACCCACAGAAACTCATAAATACCCACACTCACCCATAAAACTACAAAATGAAATGATAGAAATGGATTATTAAATAATTATTTCTGGCGTACAGGAAATTATTTTGGTGTCGTAAAATTGATTTAAGTATCATTGATCACTTGTCGTAAAACAATTTAAGTACTTTAGCATTCTAAATTTTCCGGGGAAAATTATTATTAAAAATTTCAAAATAGAAATGTCCTTATTTACTTCTTGAAATTAACGTAAAAA
Source organism: Harpalus rubripes (assembly GCA_963082715.1). Taxonomy (NCBI): domain Eukaryota; kingdom Metazoa; phylum Arthropoda; class Insecta; order Coleoptera; family Carabidae; genus Harpalus; species Harpalus rubripes. Next base: position 61,521,708 of record OY720452.1, read on the forward strand.
ATAATAGGAAAGTATCACAATTTGTTTACATACACAAAAGTAAGCTGGTACCTAAGTAATAACTGCATCTGGGGTCTATTCTGTAACTCAGTGGTTAATTTTTAACCATTGGTTGAATTTTTTAACCAATCAAGGGGCCTATTCTGTAACTCAGTGGTTAATTTTTAACCAATCAAGTATGTTGATATATAACAAAAACAGGGATTTTTAGTTGTCAAATCAATATCTATTAGATAAAAAAAATTTAACCAGTGGTTAAGAATTAACCACCGAGTTACAGAATAGGGCCCCAAATATGTTAACATATAACAAAAAGAGGGATTTTTAGTTGTCAAATTAATATCTATTGGATAAAAATTTTAACCAGTGGTTCAAAATTAACCGCCGAATTACAGAATAGGGCCCTCTGTATGGTAAAATCAAATGAAACTATAATGCTCTTCATTATTACATACAGATAACGTGTGTATCGTTCTTAACACAGTTTTCTTTATTCTAAAATAATAAACACAAGGGATAAATCACATAATTTGAATATTTGTCATATTGACATAAATGTCAAAATAATTGTTCTGTTTATCATGACATTCTGAAAGTAGCATTAATGAGAGAATGAGCCGGTTTCACATTTTTAAAAAGTATTTTAAATGATAGTTTATGCAATATAATTCATAGTAATATAAAAAATAATATTAATTTATTGTTATTTTCGTAAATATTTAAATAAAAAGATTGGCGCCAGAAATAGTTATGAAAAACAACACCCCACTCCTGTGACGCCAGAGCACATACAGTACGTCATTCATAGCCAATAGGAAAACAGTTTACGTAATTTATATAAATAAAAGTAGGCGATATTTGTCACATGTTAAACTATATGTGCTCTGACGTCACATTTTGTTTCAGGTCACGTATTTTTTTCAAAATATTACACAAATATCAATAATTAATTGTAAATTATCTAATGGATATTTTGTGATTTCAAATTTAAGGCTCTTTAAAGAACAAAATCTTTTAAAATTTAGTATTTAGAAGTCATATACAAATTCTTGCATCAGCCCTATTTCAAAAAATTATCTTTATTAATAATATCTACATTTTCTGAAACCGATAAGCTATTGAACAAACCACGGATGTTATGAAACATAACAAGCCTTAGATGTCTTAAAATCCTCGCTCTACGAGCTCGGATTTCAAACCGACATCTGCGGCAGTTATGATAATCATAAATATCCTAGGTATTTTAATAGGTATAATCTACATGAAAAAATAAGAGATGCGAAATGTTTATTTTTTCGATAAAGTATCAAATACTGCGAAAAAAATTAAATACATAAGCTAAAGGAAGTAGGTATGCTTCCTTAAAATATATGTTTGTGTGTGTGTGAATATAGCAAGACAAGCGCGATTAAACAGAAATAGTTATATCATGTTTCTATGGCGTAGACAGATACAAAATATAAATGAAGCGCTTAACATAAATTTTATATTGACATTTGTCATTCAGTGCAGTGTATTTAACATTTTATTTTACTATAAATCATTAAACATGCATTCCACATTTCTTTAGGTCAACATTTTTGCCAGAGTGTGTAAATCTGTCATTTTCACTTCTAAACTCTAAATAGGCACAAGTGAAGTAAAGCCATCTAGCGACCATAGTGATGCACGCGAGGCGAGACGAGACGAGAAATATAAAATATCTCGTCTCGTTTTCGGATCTGCAATCTCGCTCTCGTTCTCGCACTTTTTTTGGGTCTCGTCTCGTTCTCGCGTGAGAGTCTCGCTGTAAAAATAAGCCCTTGCGCACTACGTATTTACCTCGGTATTTACGTATCAGTTGAACTACAAAAGACAAGTTCGCGCCAATAGTTCCGTCTTCCGTGTATTTACAGTCGTATAACTATAATAAAGAGACGAAACACTAAATTCTAGTCACCAAATTATTTAAATGCGAACATCTGTTAATACATTCTGTCATCAGTAAAACTAATTAAACATTAAAAAAAAATTTTTTTGTAACTAAAAGTTTCTACACTTTATCATTAACTATATGCCACTATTTAAGTAAGATTTACGAGTACTCATAAAAAAGCGCTACACTGGTAACTCCGCTTCACTTGGTGTTGGCTCATATCGACGCTTAATATAAGATTTTCAGGGACGACAAGAATTTTATTAACCGTAGTTTTAACTGGGATAATTAGGGGCTGAAATGTTGGAGAAAAACTAGTTCTATTAGATGCAAAACCGATTTAGTATTTTGCGTTTCCTCGCTCTGCGACCGATATCATTCGACTCTAGATAGACTCAAAAAAATATAGTCAATTCATATAATTTTCACATTCATCTGTTCAATGCACGAATTACCGTTGACTCCACTCCCGGTACGGTGCATTTTTCATTGAATTTATGAATCAAAGCTATAAAGTTACAAATAATTTTTATTGCGAGGCTCTCACGAGAATTTCTCGCTTCTCGCAGTTGTTATATCGATCTCGCCTCGAATTATAAATTGCAATCTCGCTATCGTTCTCTTCTCGCATAATGCAACGAGACGAGACGAGATGCGAGAGTACTCTCGCCTCGATGTGCATCACTAAGCGACCATCTTGAGAAATAACCAGGGCCGGATATACGTGGATACGTCATAGCCGGATTTTTGCATGCTACCGTTTTAAACGTGTGATACTTTTAATTTCAATATTATAAATTTGACTTTTATTTTTACTATTAGGTGGCTTATGTGATATACTTTTAGTATACATTTTCACACCTTTTAAATTCCACATAGTGATACTCCCCTATTATTAAAGTTTTTGGCACGAAAGATGTGACGTATATCAATTCATTCTTGAAATCTAATCCTGCTAAGGGATTGTAAAATACAATAAAAATATATTTATGTTCTTATCTTAGATGTTCCAGATATCAATAGCAGTTATAGTTGCAATCCTGTAACCGTAATAAGTATAATAAAAAACTAAGTTCTGTTAAAAATATAGTAAGTAATTGGCAACAAAATGTAACATTATATTTTTTCATGTATAATGGTCTATGTTTATGAATCCGTCTTCATAAATTTGATAAGTTTGCTTGTTAATAAATTTATGACCGTCTATAACAGGTTTAACGAGTTAACTTTAAAACCTTGATTTAAAATAAAGTTATAGTTCATAAATTTCTCTTCAAAATGAACTATGATTTATTTTTAAAATTCCATTTACAAGGACATCATTACTTTTTAAAAGTTTGTAGCGAAGCAAATTTTTATGCTATTCATACATGGAAAAAAATTGTGAACCTGACGGTACATTACTATTTTTTGTAAAAAAATAACACTACTTTTTGTTTCTATGTACTTAATTTAGATCCACACAGTGTTAATATTTTCACTTCGTGCAAAAATTATGAACTAAATATTTAACATGGGTGTAATTTTTTACTTTGTACGTATGCTGCTGAATAAAATAAAGCTTCATTTAATTTAAAGTATGTTTTACATAAAATAAACCTTTTCAATTGAAATAGATAGAAGATATGCGCAATAGGGATCTGCGCATAGTAAGAACAAATGAAGATCCATGGCGTTTGTTTCTAAAAAAAATTAGACGTAAAATGCGAGAAAAGTCTGACAACTTTAAAATGCTTCTCATAAAAAGTTACAAAAGCTTTTCTTCAAACTAAATTGTCTAACGATGCATATTTTCACCGGGAATACAGGTATTTTAATGACTGCAATATTTTTGACGTATCGTTTGACAGCCCAACTGGCAATTGTTGGCGCCATTTTACTTACTATTTGCAGCGATAGAAAGAGATCGCCCTTTAAATTGAAAAGGTTTTTTGCAAGGGTGCACACAAGGGGGCGGTCCAGTAGGTCCGGACCGCCCCTAGAATTTAACAAATATATGTATAAGAAAAATAAACAATTCATTTGCAAAACAAATTGGCAAATTCGTCGTCATTGTTATTTAGAAAAATAAAATATTTATAGGATTAGAACACTTGCCACCCTAATGTAAACCATATGATTATGGTTATCCACTACTGCAATAAATGAAATATTTGTATAAAAATAAAGAAAAATGAAAGAATCTCAGACAAACTACAAAAAGGTAATAAAAACTTTGATATTGTAGTATTTAGTGTATACAATTTTTAATTTTCTGCTTATTGTTTTGTACTATAATTTTTATTTCTTTCAATTTAAATATATGTGATATACCAATTTATATACTTTATAATATAAAATATACTCGCATATAGTGAAAAGGGAACGAAATTGGATACATCCCCCCCCACAGCCATTTTTTTTTAAATGTTAATTGGACCGCCCCCAAAAATAAATCCTGTGTGCGCCCCTGGTCTATTGTCAACAAAATGTATAATTTGAGGTGGAGTTTCCGTGATTTCCATGTACCAATATCGAAACGCACAAAATCACCGATAACTGCACATTTTTTCGTATTAAATTATTGTACACTAGTGGCGTATGTTGTTATCAACTGTTAAAATGAAACTCAAACGTAAATACAAATTATCAGAGATCATAACAATTTACAGATATCTCTATTTTAACTGTTATTAATAATTTTGTTCTTAAGAGAAGACATCCTCCCTTCATTTATTTATTTCTATCCTACCTGGATCATCCACAGGAACTACAGAGCGTTATATCTAAAAATTTTGAAAGCATTGATTTGTAACAAATATGGACAGTTACGAAATAAATTAATTTTTGACAATTACAGATGTTTATTTTCGTAAAACGCATTTATAATTTAAAATAATTATGGTAAAATTACTATATACATTCAAAGAAGCACAAATAATGTAAACTCTAAGACATAACTTATAGGCCCTAATAAATTTACAATAACATGAATCGCGGCACTAACCTGAGTAACTTTTTTCTTACAAGGTTAAGTAGGTTTAATCTTCTATTTATGGCTTGTATACAACTGTCGCCGTTTACTCTCCAACCGGACTCACCGAGCTGCAGTGTATTACCACTGCCGTACTTAAGATGTATAAGTGGCCAGCTTCTAGCGTCCGAGTGTGATAAATACAAGCTGCTCTATTTATTTTTTACCTCAAATCACGCATTGTCGATCGACGAGAACGGGAATCGAACGCACGGAACATGGTTTAGGTGACGTCACTGCGAGGTACGTGATGTGCGCTAAGCCGCTCAGCCACCAAGCCGACAGGTTTAATCTTAATCTTGCTTTAATAGGTATGTACCAACAGAAAGTTCAAAACCATTCAGAACGTGATTCAGAACTGCTTAGAATCCATGCGCGAACTTATAGTTCTAGAACCGACTTGACTAGTGTTGGAACGCTTTAGAACCGGTTGAGAATTTTGCTTGTATATATTAACCTATAAAATTACACCTGTCAGAGAACATTATGCTTTTGGTTAGGTATAATATATTTAAATTGAAGAAATGGAAGTTAAGTTCATGATTTAAAAATACAATAGACGTACATAATTCGAAAATGTTCCAAAAAAAAAAAAAAAACGATCACTATATTGAGTAGGTAATTTTCATTGTTTTGCCTTATTCCCATTACATCGTCCAAGAATTCTCCATTACTTTCGCTAGAAAAACTCTGAGAAATGGGAAAAATCGCTGTCTTCTCCATTGCTAATTTTATTAATAACAAAAATAAAATAAGTCAGGTTAGACAGCATGTCAAATTTATTCCGAATTAAAAATTCTGGTAAAATACTGGAACTTTAAGAACGATTCAGAATCAGTTCGGAACAAAATTCATTCGGTTGGAGCACTGCATTATAAGTTCTGAAAATGGCTTTGCGCAAACTCAATAAAGTTCTAAACGGTTCTGAACTTTTGTTGGAACAAACCCAATAAATGGTTTTCGCTGACACCAGGCACCGGAATGCTAAATGAATGTACCAAAACACTATCATAGTTCCAGGAAGAAAACTATAGAAGCGCGACAGTGCAGTACAAAACATTTTGCAATATTTTGAATTGTAAAGTCACATAAGTCATCACACATGTCATTCAACGTACGCTCTAACATCTTTAATTATTTGGTAATCCAATCAGTACTGCCAGTTGTGATTAATTTCGTGATTTCTCCAGTGTTAAAGTGTATTAACTGTATTTATTTTTTGACGAAATATGGAATTGATGTTTAATATAAATTGCAGTGCAAAGAAGCAAATAGTCGTTTACTTTTATATCTAATGATAAAATGTCGCACCGTTTCCAATACCCCTTTATCTTAGATATAGGGCCAGTTGCATAAAACGTTGTTAACTGATCATGTGTTTAACTACACACTGAAACCATGAATACGTATCAAAAATATATTGGAAAAGAAGCCTTGGGTAAGTTAACAACGTGATTAAAGTTAACAATGCTTTATGCAACTGGGTCATAAACAAATATTAAAATAGAATGTATATCTATGTGACAAGTAATTTTAAATTTATTTAGAAATGAATTTATAAGTATTGTATTGTGATTATTTAAAATATATGTAGGTACTTATATTTAATTTTGCTATTACGTCTTTTTAATTTAAAAATTCAAAATTTGATATGTCTCCTATGTCACAATCTACTATGCCGACCAAGCCATCACAGTGTGCAATAGTTCATGGAAGCAATCTGTAGATGTCACTATGTTATATTTTGAAAAATACCTGTCCTATCTGTAGTTGGGTGATCCGTGGCTGATACTTGATATTATACCCATGTGCTTCTGTGAGTGGGCATTTTATCATTAACATTTACGGCAATAAACGTACATCTGTAATTGTAAAAAATTAATTTATTTCGTAAGTGTCCATATATGTTAAAAATCAATGTTTTCAAAATGTTTATACATAATGTTCTGTAGTTTCTAGGATGATCTTGGTACGACCGAAATGTTGAAGAAATAATAAAATAATTACATGACTGGATCCCATAATTTACTTTCCTAAGTTATATTTATTTTTGTCATAATTGCTACGGTATAAATATAATTTCATTTGAAGGGTAATAATATCTGGATAGAAAAAGACGAATCTACTTGTGCGTTTCGTTCCCGTTGCCATTTCGCATTTCTCATTTGTAGCTTCCTCATCAGTGCGGCAGACCGTCGGTCCAGGAGAACTCCAGTAATTAAATTTCACGTGCTGTGAATTCCACGCGGCTTTTGTGGGATTTCCTACGCTTCGTATATTAATTTCACATAAAGCTAACCGACCAAATAAGGCCCTGTACCGCAGCCATACTGAATTGCACGCAGTCTCCAGCCTCGGCCTGGAACGCAGGCGCTTGCGAGATACAAACGCATGTTATACGCCCCCTAATCCACAAGAATTTCATTTCTTACCAGCGCACAACCCAATAATAAGATACATCTCATAAAATGCACCACAACGAAAAAGACAATGCACAAGGAATTTCATTTTAGCTTTAAAGTTACAAAAGAACATATATGAGTAATGAATTGTACTTATATCATTTTTACTACTACCATATTAAAATTGTCTGCTTTAAATAGATTGAACCTAAGAGGCTGGATTGTAAAATTCGCGGCCTAACACAAAAAGACTTTTTTTCAAACGTCGTAGAAATGGCATTTTTGTGACTTGATTCACAAAGTAGAATTTTCATTTCTACTCCGCTGGAAATTTCTACGCCGACGGCGTAGAAATAGCTAATTTCTACGCCGCCGGAGTAGAAATAGCTAATTTCTACGCCGCCGGAGTAGAAATAAAATAAATAAATATCCATAGAAACTACATAGAATTAGCGAATAAAAAGAAAAGTAGTGCGATTGAAAAAAAATTTAATGTCTCATTCGGAATAAAAGTGTCTGTGTGCCTCGCATGCAATTGGCCGACTCGCTTCGCTCGTCGTGCAAACTTCCATGCTCGCTACAAAAAGTATCACTTTTACTCCTAATAACACAATATGCTATTTTCATATATATATTTTTGTGCAACCGAACGAAAACTAAGCATTTTGCAGACACAATTGAATGTAACCTAAAATTACTTTGACACTTGAGAATTAAAATATGGTCCCTATTTGTGTATTAAGAGCGCAAAACGGGACATTGTTGATTGAGAGGTAATTGACGCGCGACGCAGGAGCGCGGCATTCTCTCGAAATCGACAATGTCCATTTGCGCTCGACACACATACAAGATTTTTTTACAGTCCTCCACCAAAACAAAAAATAAATAAATAAAATGTACACTTTGTACTTCAGTACTACGCAATAGTTTTGCAGCGAAGATAGGAACGTATTCAAATATGACTTCAAGATATTGTTTTGGCTTTCGTTTTTACAAAAAAATAATGCTAATTTTGAAACGAATATTATAAGTTTTTGTATAATTATTTGCTTCAATTACATCAAACTAGTGCAGTTAAAAAGTGGATATCCACTGGGAGCATTCACGCCAAACTTTTGCAGGTGGCAGCACAACTGTTCACACAATTTATTTTATATTTAATTTTAATTTATCGTTATTTTTCATACTTCTTGAGTTATTGCTTCAACCTAATCTAAACATTTTATACTTTCGTTTTTGTAAATAAATGTCCTATTTTATTTTCACAGCAGTTTGTCATTTTGTATGGTTATGTAATATACCGACAGAGCAGTTATATGTCAGATTGACTTGTGAAGGTGGTAAATGTATAACTAATAGTGATGCACGCGAGGCGAGACGGGACGAGACGAGAAATATAAAATATCGATCTCGTCTCATTTTCGGATCAGTAATCTCGCTCTCGTCCCCGCAATTTTTTTTTTTTTTTTGGTCTCATCTCGTTCTCGCACGAGAGTCTCGCTATAAAAATAAGCGCTTGCGCACTACGTATTTACGTAACTATTTAACTACAAGAGACAAGTTCGCACCAATAGCACCGTCTTCCATGTATTTGCAGTCGTATAACTATAATAAAAAGACGAAACACTAAATTCTGGTCTCCAAAATTTTTCAATACGAACATAATTACTGAGTTTACATGCAGTTTTCAAACCGTTTTCAAAATGTTTTTAGTTTTGAAAACGCCATGTATACAGTGTCAAAACGGTTTTGAGTTCTCACTAACCGAAATTAAATTTCATGGGTTTGACTTGAAAACTAGCTTCAAAACTACTCATGTAAACACTTAAAATTCAGTTTCGTTATTGCGCATGCATACATAGCAAAACGTTTCTGTCGCTTTGTGTTACTTGGTCTTAGTAACCTATAAATAAACTGAGAGCTGTCTAGTTTTAATGCGGAGTGGTACATAGTAGAAAAAATGATTGGAATAATGGCAAAACGAAGAATTTGGAGTGAAGAGAATCTGTCACTTACATCAGCCAAATGCGCATGCGCCGAAATTGTTTTCAAATCAATCTGTAAACCTGTTTTAAAAATTGCATGAAAACAGTTTCTCCTAATTTTGACAGAAAACTAAAACCATTTTCAACATGTAAACGTAGTAAATGTTTATTCATTTACGGTCACCAGAAAATGTGATGTTAGTAAATAATTTAATTTACCTCTAAAATATCCAATTTATCATCAAATTGTGATCTCTAAACTATTTCAATAAGAACACATTCTGTCATCAGTAAAACGAATTAAACATTTAAAAATTATTTTTAGAACTAAAAGTACCTACACTTTTTCATTAAATATATGCCACTTTTTAAGTAAGATTAAGTTATAAAAAACCGCTACACTGGTAACCCGCTGGCAACCAATCACTCCGCTTCTCTCCCTGTTGGCTCCCATCGACGCTTAATATATCATCCTTTACTTTTCAGGGGCGACAGGAGTTTTATTAACCGTGGTTTTAACTGGGGTGAATTAGGGGCTGAAATATTAGAGAAAATTAGTTCTATTGGATGCAATATCAATTTTGTCTTTATATTTGCATTTTCTCGCTCAGAGACCGATACTAATCGACACTAAAAAAAACTCATAAAAATATAGTGAATTCATATAATTTTCACATTTACGTGTTCTATGCATGGATTAGCGTTGACTCTACTCCTTGTACGGTGCATTTTTCATTGAATTTATGAATCAAAGCTATAAAGTTACAAATACTTTTTATTGCGAGATTCTCGCGAGATTTCTCGCTTCTCGCAGTGGTTATTTCGATCTCGCCTCGAATTTTAAACTGCAATCTCGTTCTCGTCTCGCATAATACAACGAGACGAGACGAGATGCGAGAGTACTCTCGCCTCGTCGTGCATCACTAGTAACTAAAGTGCCATTAGTTCCTGACTACGTTTCTATTAAGAATGTAGACAAGTGACATTTCTCAACATTATGTAGTTAGAAATGAGCAGCAAAGTGACATTTTGCGTTGACAAAAGAGAGCGCAAATGGCTACTTTGTATATAGACTGTAGAAATAAATATATTCCAAGTATAAGTGTATTTTTTTATTGTTTGTACCTTTACAGTTACGACAGGGATAGTCCTTACAAGGTACTGGGTAAAGTCCAATGTGGATACAATCAATTTATAGGCCGCCCCAGTCTTATAATATAGTTTAGCTATGAATCCTATTTGAATATTCCAATAACCGTCCTATGAAAATTATTTGTGTAATTAATTAACATACAATTTAAATCCAATAACCATAAAACATTGGAAATGAAAATGAAGTGTGTGGGTGGTTTGGCTGATATTGAAATGGCTTGCAGATTCTCGTAGATGATGAGATTGAACGGCTTGCCTCGCGCACCGTCAGAGCCAGGCGAAGTTTGGAACGTACGCCACTAAGCCCTTGTGAATAATGCATCGGGCCTAACGACACTTTAGAGATACAACCATTTCATTGTCTGATAGAGATTTCCTACCCTCTCATATTACACCCTCTCATCGTTTATTTACTAGGCCTTTAAATGCTAATTTATTGCACAGGTAAATAATAGGGAGTTGAATTTGGGTCAAGACGAAGCGAATTCAGGGGGTCGTGAACTCTGACTAATATATCAGACTAATTCAGCAAATTACCTAGTATATAAAACTGCACGGTACAAATATTTCATTATTACCTATATCTGTATTCAAGGCAGATTGGCACACCCAGCAATGGGTAATATGCCGTGATTTAAATAAAATTTTGTCCATACAGTTTTAAGATTTGGAATTGAGTTAGTTTATATTTTAAATCCCGTAAAACGCGAATTTAGTGTTAATTTGAAAATAATTTAAACCTTTCAGGAGTTGTGAGCAAAATAATAGTATATTATTCAACGAGCGTATTATGATGGCTATTATTCACGAGATTTTAGAACACAAGCCGTAGGCGAGTGTGGTAATTCATCCGAGTGAATAATAGCCATTATACGCGAGTAGAATACGATATTTTATCTACACCTGCAATTGAAATCATATTATACCGGATGACACTGAAAAATGGTCCACCCTAAATAACTTTCTTATTTATAATTATTTTTAATTTAATTTTAACTTTCTTAGAGTTTTCAGGTAGTAAGGAAAGTGAGGTTATATCAGCTGGGAGGTGTACACACTTTCGTTATTATCTTCCATTTTTCTTCGGTTTAAAATTGTTTTTTCGCGCTTCCGTCAAGTTTTAAGCATCAAAATCGTTCCGGAACTGTTAAGATTACTGCAAACTTAAATGAAATGAGTCACTCACTGTCGTAAAAATATTATAAAAGATCTATAGTTGAGTATTTTTAATACAAGAAAATAGAATATTTATAGGTTTTGAACATAATTGTAAGTAATTATAATTAAATTTGCAGTGAAAAATCCAAATAAAATTATGTTGATTTTTCAGGTTATGATATAGGAATGAAATGCCGTGAAACGTACAAAGAAATGAATTATGTTACCAACACAGAATTTAGAATTTGAGTAACACATAAAATAAACAGAAAAGTTGGCACATAAAATCTTGTCTATCACATGTCCAGAAACGGTTTTGCGAGTATTTGCATGCGCATAACCGCTAAATGAAGAAGATTGTGAACCCTCAACAATAAATTTGGTAGTTCCGCGTCTTATGTAACCTCGCCCCGTGGATTATGAGTCATAAGCGGGGCGTGGATAATGAACGGTATTATGTATCTGTGGTTACGTACATAATAAATATATAACTAAACAGGTGTAGATAATAGTATATCAAGGCCGCGAAATCAACCTTTAGCGTACCGAGAGAAAAATTGTCGCCGAGGCCGCTTGCGGCCGAGGCAAGACAATCTCGAGGGCAATAAAGGATTTCGCGGACAAGGTGTACACAATATTTTTTGTGCAACCGTAAAAAATATGTAATGACAAATTTTATTAATTTTAAACAGTTTCATTGTAAATAGAAAGTTAGCTTTCAAGGTGGCTATGAGATTGACATTTGATAAACAAAACCATGCAATTCTCAAGTGTCAAAGTGATTGTTTACCTAATTTCGCGGCCGTTACCATAACAACGGTTGCGAAATTCAATTTCGCGGCTTGTATTGCGGCTGCGAAATGCTTATTTCGCGTCCGGTTGCACAAAAAATTAATTTTTCTGCAAGCGTATTATAATATACATATTATGCTACTGTGTACACACTATAGAAGATATTCATTGTCTTACTAGTACAAACATATTATTATTGTTGTACTAGTAAAAAAATGTTAGTGTCTTAGTTCACCGCTGGCGGCGGCAGTCGTCACAGCAACACAGATTATATTGAAAATTGTTATTTGACAGATATCGTTTTTGTTTTGTAGTGTACACAGCCAGCTTTGGCTGCAATTGCAAACACTACAATTTAAAAAATCCAAAAAAATGTCACAAAAATCTTTGAAACACGAAGAAAAAATAGTATATGTCATTCGGAGTAGAACGCCCTTTTTGTGTTTTACCCAGCTTGCCTAGCCTCGGCTAACGCCTCGGCCGCAATAGCTGGGTTCAACACAAAAGGATAGCTTTCTACTCCTAATAACATAATATACTATTTTTTGGGGCAAATTTTTCCCAAAATTTCGATTTTATTTTCCGCATTCCCTAATGCTTTTTGACACTTTTAAAATATTAATATATTAAATCAACCCTCCAGAGCTCGTTTTGGCAGAATTAACATTAACTTTAACCGAATTCGTGATATTGGCCAAATTTTAACCTCACATTTTTAGCCAAAAATGTACAATTTTTAAAACCGGGTGTGGATATATAACCACTTCTATGCCGGAAATATACAAATCAACTCTAAAGTTCATTTTTTGCAAAAATAAACACTATCTTTAACCGAAATCGTGACATTGAACCATTTTTAACCTCACATTTTTTGCCAAGACTAAACACGTAAACTTGCATTTTTGGAAATTAGTCATTTTGCTAGATATTACTATATACATTGTGTGTACAAAATTTAGTTTATAAATGAAGTGTAGTTTATTAATGAATCTGGATATAAGAAAACCGAGTTTCTGGGGCTTGCAAAGTACGAAATAGTTCAGCTATTGGCCGCGCGTATTTTCCGGGCACTATGGTAGAATAAATTTACGGAAATAAACCCGGGAGGTTGGTGGTGCAAGAGGATTCAGAATTTGTTTTGTGGTACGTCGTATTATGTCTACGCATGCGTATGGTACAATTACGACTTACAAGCGATCTTTGATTTATGTATTTAGATATTGGTGAAGAGATGAAGGCTGAAGTTTGAGCTGTTCCGAAAATTTTCGGAACCGCATGCGATCTTTGATTTTATTACGAATAATATTATTATAAATGTAATATAAAATATAAAAATACATATAAAAACAAAATTAGTATAAATTGACTCGCAGTTGCGAAGCCCGCGGGTATCAACTAGTCCATAATATTGGTTTTCAATTTTTTATTTTCGTAGAAATGAATTTGAATAAAAATTTATTCTGTTAAAGTTCTCTCGCATTCAACTTTTTATATTTTAAAAATAAATTCACCTGGTGAAGCCCATGAGCTTGGAGTATCTGAACGTCGCCTACTTATGTAAAGTGATGCGTTATTTGTTTGTTTTTCACGGCAAGCTAAACCAGCATCTTCGCAAAGTTCAGAATAAAGAAAGCTTATTAAACGATGTGATGTTTATCTTAATGTCACTGTTTTCTTTTATGATTTATTCTCTTCATATGAGCACATGAGTTCTATGCATGGTTCACTGCACAAATAGCTCGTTTACATTCTAGATCTGTCAAAGTTTAATAAGCTATTTGCAACTATTTTCATGTTCGTGGTTAATTTTAGTTGTAAACAGAATTATGTCATTTCAAGAAAAAAATAACATATGTAATATAAGTTTACATATGTTGTTTTTTTTACTTGTTTTTCTGTATTATGTATTAACACGTACGAAAGCAATTATTTGATAAAATGTATTTGTTTTTCTCATTGCGCTAGTAAACGAAAACATGACAGACAAGATGTGAATGTGGACATGAAGTTCAATGCGTAGAATAAACTATCAATGTCACCTTATTTCAGTTTATATATTGCATTTATTTATCAATATTCACATGAATTCAGAATTAAATACGTATAGGTACACTGTAAATTTAATAAACTGAACAATAGTAACGCGATTTTTTAACAGCAATTATTTAATTTAATGTTATTTGTACATGAAAACTCATTCGAATTTGTTCATATAATTAAATTTACTTTGGAAGTAAATTTAAGTAGGTATTTATGAAACCGGTCCTTAATTCTGTGGTTACATGATAGCTTTGTACGAGGTTGGAACAAGAAGTAACGAGAAATTTTTAATTTCGCGAGTTATTCGTTTTCGTTTGAGCTCATTTTGGTACCACAACCACGTTCTATGAAGCGTATGTTAAATTTCATTCATAATGGAAGCGTAGTTTCCAGAGCTAGTTTTCCTAAGAATAATTGCTAGTAGTGTTGCCGCGAGTTCTCGCATTTTCGAGATCTCGTCTCGAATTTCTCGAATTTTCGAGACGAGAGTAGAAATTCGAGATCTCGATTGTCCGTTTATTTATATTATATCAAATATATCTAATTTAAATATACAAAATTGTCCATTAAATTTACAATATCGCATCGAAACGAAATATCATATAAGAGATTGAATATTGCTGTCAAAATTTCGATTTACATTTTTTGTTGAAGTTAAGGTTAAAATTTAAGTGTCCGCGATGCAAATGGGCATAATTAGTACAAATATTTTAATTGCCTCTTCATTTACAATCACATTTATTCATTTTAGATTTAGATTTAATCAGTGCTGGTACTGCAATGTTAATTTATTAACCATTGCTAATTAAAAGTTCCAGATTTTCAAGAATCTCGAGTTGAGCCCGAAAAAATATGACGAGACGAGATGGAGAGAAATCTCGACTCGAATTTTCGAGACGAGACGAGAGTGGATTGTTTCTCGTCTCGCGGCATCAATAACTGCTAGTTTTGCTGATTAGTTTGTAATTCTCATTAACAAACTACAAACACCATTGTATCGATATTCTAATATTGCAATTTTTACTGTTATTTAAGTAATAGTTATTTGTATATCAAGGCCGCGAAATCACTCTTTAGCGTACCGAGAGAAAAATTGTCGCCGAGGACGCTTGCGGCCGAGGCAAGACAATCTCGAGGGCGCTAAAGGATTTCGCGGACAAGGTGTACACAATATTTTTTGTGCAACCGTAAAAAATATGTAATTAATTTTTTTTATTAATTTTAAACAATTTCATTGTAAATAGAAAGTTAGCTTTCAAGGTGGCTATGGGATTGACATTTGATAAACAAAACCATGCAATTCTCAGGTGTCAAAGTGATTGTTTACCTAATTTCGCGGCCGCTACCATAACAACGGTCGCGAAATTTAATTTCGCAGCCTGTATGGCGGCTGCGAAATGCTTAATTCGCGTCCGGTTGCACAAAAAAATTATTGAAAGAAAGTGTAGCATATTTCCTATTGATGAAACATTTTGATGCGCTTGGCGATTTTTTAATTTAAAAATAAGGAAACAAATAATCTAAGTGTGCTTAGTATACACTGAATTACTTTAATAGAGTTTTCCATTTATATATTTAGTATGCGCACTTTTTTGCACTGAGTGCATAAATCGTTTTCCATTTATATTATCAGTGCGCACTAACTGAGTTTTACGTGTTCCATTTATACTTTTCGAGTGAACTGAACCTTACTCGGTGTGCACTTTCTTGCACTTACTACGATCGTCAGTTCGTGCCAGTGCAGTTTGTCAAATTCATATGTTGAGTTACAAAAAATATCTGTGTAAGTACAACGACTTAAGTTTCTTAATAATAGAAGAATTATTGGAAATGAATCTTTTGTAATGATTTCCATAGCTACATAACCTCTGTATTGAAAGTGACAGCTAATAAACATGGACTGAACTTTTGAAACGTGTTTCATTTAACATGCACTACGCAGGTGTAACAACAACTAGTGCCGGGCATGACGTCACTGCCTACACTGAGTGCAAAACTAAATATATGTAGAGAAGAATGTTGATTCTTCGGTACACACAATATAATGGACAGATAAGTAACAGGAAGCTGATGTTACATAATGAATAAAATGATGAAGTTCAATAAAGAAGAATGATATTATTCAAGAGCTATTTATTTTTTCCTGTTCTCTTGTCAAAAATTAAATAACAACTTCATGAAAATAAACATAACAACAGTAAATAAAATAACAAAGTTCATAGATTGCTACTTCAAACATGAATAATACAAATGCAACAAATGTAAATAACGTAGGCCCTGTGTTGGCGTGAGCAACGTAAAAATAGTTTTTAAAATCGTATTACCCGCGTCGGCACATATATAAATGGAAAACGCTATAAAAGAGGTTGCTGAGGAAATTTCATACGGCTCTTGCGAAAAGATTTGTGGGCCAACAACTCCTGGATTTTACAAGAACATATCAAAAAGCAAATTAATAAATTTACAAACGTATTAAATAATTACAAATGTAGCCTAAATATACGTTGGTATGGTTGTGAGAAAAAAAATACGAACATAATAAATAAAATATGGCAGACAGCCAGAATATAATACATCCCATAAAGGCGACCGAGTTAAAGTGTATAATTACAGATCGATTTATCAATCTATTAATTTATCGGCCCTTGTATGTCTAAATGTAATGTATCATTTAACTACAAGATACAAATAATAGCTATTTACATTAAGCCGAACACTATAAATGGGTCTACCGGCCGTTTCGCATAATTTTTTTATTTTTTAACAAAATCTATTTCTAAAACAAAATATTCTTGAGGTATAATGAAAATATTCATTGTTGTAAACAACACCTTCACAGGACAATATAACAATGGTAGAAAAATATCCTTTTGGTAGGATAATTAATGCAAAATAGTTATTTATGATATAAGCGTTAAAAGTGACATTTTATTTTGCGAGAAGGAAGTTTGGAACACGACGCGAAGCGGAGTGCTCCAAAACTTTGAACAAAATAAAATCACTTTTAACACGTATATCATACACTATTTTTTCTACAAAAACATTTATTTCATTTAAATTTGTATTTGTAAAAAAAATTTACATATGTCAAACATGTCGATTACCAAGGTAATTTACTTTTAACACTAGAATTAAAATATCGCATTTTTAATTAAAGTATGCCGTGTTAAAAATTCAGTTTTTAATAGTGTTTGTAGAAAAAAAATATATTCATTTCTATCCCATTATTGTTATTATTTTTAGTATTTGTTTTCTTTGCTTTTATTTACTATTATTTACTGTCTTGAAATGTCGTCCCTGGTCAGGCGCCTTTGTGTGGGGCATAACTTGCCCACTCGCTTGGAGCGGACCCTGCATTCTCTCAAGAATGGATGTAAATTATTGCAATGCTGACATGTTCATTTAAAATTAGTGAGTACAGTTAAAAGTTTAGTTTACAAATGACAAACATCAACTTTACAAATTTTTCGAAAAATGAAATATTTGCGAAGGCGCATAATTTGAAACTCGGTAGCAACCAAATAAAATAATAAATAAAACCATGAATGATATATTTTTCTTATGTAAATTCTACTACAAATTTTATTCTCCATGTCCAATAGTGGACATAATATTGTGTATCTATAATACTAGCCTTTATATATTTTGCTTTGTTAGTATGTTTGTTAATATCTAACTTATGCACACAATTCTACATTAATTAAAATATGTTTTCAATTTTTCACTTTAATTTTTTAAATAATTACAAAAAAATTATAGGGCGCTCAATTTAAATTTGCATCGGCGTGCAAGGAACCCTAGAGCCGGCACTGATTATACGCCCTTAAAAATTCCGAACACTTTTTTTAACATCCTGTATATTTAAGCAAAAGCAGTTTAACATGTTTACAATAGCTTATGATCAGTGGACCAGTTTGGGAATATCCTGCTAAGTTCCAGCTAATTAAGTATACGAAAAATATATGTATATGTATGACCGAAACGTCGGTTTAATTCAATATCTACCACATAAATTTACCTATAATTTAATAAAGAATTTATAAATCGGCTCTACATAAAATAAGTTTAACAATTAAAAATAAACAAAACGACTATGATTTTACATAAACGGAACTGTTATCATCGACTTTATAATCTGCTGCAATAAAACCAGCCATTATATCAAAGAAAATCCCGTTGGAGCACACTTTAAAATAAGAAATTCCTACGATTATTTTCCTTTTAGAACTATACATAATACATCCCCTTCAACATCCTTTCAATCCTGCAAACAAAATTGGCTCTTCTATTATAAAAATATTTCATCTCCAATTTTCCTGGCCGTCAGTGTACAAAGGCTTTCAACTCCAATATCAGCGATTGCTATAATATTTGACTGGATATTATTTATGTCTTGGGGGATATTTTTAATAGGCGAGTGGATGTAGATGTCTGAGTCTGACCCACTCCCAGACTCCCAGAGTGTTATATGCAGTAAGAGGAGCATTAACTATCAATTACGCGGCTATTAGAGGCTCGCAGGACGCGGAAGAAAACAGAAAGAAGCCGAAAGCTTTTCCGATTTCCCGGCAGATATTGATTGAGAACCGCATCACACAACGCTCTTAAGTTAAGGAAGACATCAGCGTATCCAATTTTATTTTTTCAATAGATAAATAAGAGAAGCTGTTGTAAAATATTTTGAATATAAAATAGAATATGAATATAGTGGTTTTGCACATAATTTGTGTGTGTTACCAGTGGGCAGACATAAATACAGCTCAATAGGGTCCTGCACTCTGATTTTTATATTATTTTACATGAAAGTTCTTTTAATTTCGAAGCAATTCGTAGTATTGTTTTTAGATCAACTGCATTTGATTTTTACCTTCCGTCACATTTAGGTAAGGAAGGTATTGTCTTTGGTCAAAAAATTCGGTGGTGAGTTTTTGATGAATAAGTACGTTTTAGGGACCCTAGAATAAGATTTTACTATTTTTATGATGATGTCTGTATGTATGTGTGTATGTGTGTGTGTGTCTGTGTGTGACAAAATTTTCTAATGCGATAATTCTAATACCACAATTCCAAAAATTATAATTCTTTCGTATTCCTCTTCGTTACATCCATGTGAAGAGCTGATCAGATTTTGGTTATAATTGGTCAACGATGTTAAATATCATTTTTTCGCACCTAATATTATTATAAATATTAAAGAATATTTTATTCTCTATAAGATTTGAATGCATTTTGTACTTCATATTAAATGGATATAGAGATAAAAAATTATAAAGAAATTAAATATCATATATATTAGACAGCTATGCTATAACTCTGCTATATTAAGAAAATTCTGATTGAAAGGTGTCAGTGTCAAGTGCAGTTGACAGTATGTTAGTGTTATAATTTTACTGTAAATATAGGATCTTTTGCTATAAACTTTCTGTATGGGATTGGTATAAATTACATACAACTGCCTTAAGGTAATGTACAAGAAATGGAATCTTTTGCAAGAAACTTTCTGTATGACATTTATACAAAATACATAGAACTGACGGAAGATAATGTGCTGGCTACATCAGATTTTTAATGTTAACATGACGTCAAGGCGACACCTATATCTACTAGATACATCATAGTTGACTCGTCTACCATTTTGGTGCCAATTTAATAATTCATTATCATACGTAATATAACAAGTGAAATGATTATCATCGATGATATTCTCGAGTGAAATGTTCTGCTTCGGTTTCACGAGCAATATCTTCGATATTAATCATATCACGAGCTTATATTTAATGAGAGAATGTAATGAATTTTTGTGACACATTGTGTGTGCTACTAACCTAACTTTTAATATATTATATTACAGCATGGTTAATTTGGCAATCGCCTTATTATTTTCATCGTAATTGATATCAGCCCTACGATTATCGCACAGTTTTATAATAGTATATTAAAGAACGTGTTTTATAAGACATGTTTTTTTCGCACGCGTCAAAATTTAGAAAACGAGCGTTAGCGAGTTTTCTAATTGACAAGTGCGAAAGAAAGTCTTATAAAATGAGTTCTTTATACTATTTTTTATATTTTGCGCCTTCTACAAACTAAAATATTTTTAAAAACTGTTAATATTAAACCGAGTTGATTTAGGGAAATTTGTAAGTGAAATGTTATAGTTGGTAACATTGAATTGACCACATTCAATTATTATTTGAAAGTTCATGTCATTTCAATATTTACGAACAAATTTAAGTGAATTTAGTGTAATCATGGAAGATGAAATCAGTTGCACTCCGCCTGAGCTGCGTAATATAGCTCAGACTACAGTAAATAATCTACTTCCTAAAAAATCGCGCGAGATTTATGAGAAAGAATTTGCAAATTTTGACACAGGGTGTAAAGAAAATAATGTCAAAGGCGTAACAGAGAATGTTTTGATTGCTTATTTTGAAATGCAAAGTAAGACGAAAATATGTATTATTATTATTATTATATTCATTAAATAAAGTGATTTATTAAGTAAAAGAAATTTTGAGGTTATATTTAAATTTCTTATCTTCCAGCTTTGACGTTTGACAATTTAACCCTTTCAGCCTCAGTGTACAGGAAATTTTTATTTTTTCTTATATTTGAACTAAAACTTGCTTTAAAATTAATTAAAAATAATTTTCTATCGTTCAAAGGTTCAATCTACAAATTTTTAGTACTACTAGGTCCATCTATGTGTACTAATTCGAACATTATATTAACATTTACTTACTCAATTTGTGATTATATTTGTACATTTTCATGTAAATAATCTTCCCTAAATAAAAAATAATAATAATATCGACATTATATTATTAAAATGAATTGTCAATTAACTAAAAATAAATTAGGGAAAAAAGGGGTTAAAGAAACGTCATCTAGTACCAACCGTCTAAAGCAAAAAATTGAGTATCGAAATGAAGGTCATTACGATACGCAATTGCGTATCGTAATGACTTCATTATGAACGCAAAATATAAAAACAAAATTAACTGTCAATGTCAAATAAAGAAAACAAATCCCTTAGTAACGAATATAAATAAGGTGATAATTTCTTTGTTTTTTATCATCGCGTGATAGACATGTAACTCGGGAGATTCTGAATGTTGATTGGCGGAAAACATGTCACGTGACTCATGAATTATATTCTCAATGTTATAGTATTATTAATCATAGTAGTTATCCACAATGATGGGTTGTTCTGTTCCAAATTGTGCAAATCATTTGAGAAATGATTATAATTTTTACAGGTATTTGTTTTATTACTTATGCAATACATGTATTTTTCTCTAACCTCAAAAATCATAACGAACCTTATATTTTTTCTTTTCTTGAAATATTTTAGTATACTAAATATAAGATGACAAATATGGAAGTTATATTTGATTATGAAAAATAGTTACTACAAAAAATCCACTTCTATTTCAAAATTTACTGAGATCATTTTAACTCCAATATGGCGGACGAGTCAGCTATGTATTTTCTAGTAGCTGTAGCGACATCTATTGCTAAACCTCAAATATATCGCAAAGTAACGATTAAAAAATTCTTTTTTTTTCTTCTTAATCACTATTAATGAGGTAATACGTTAAGTATAAAGTGTGCATTTTATTATTTTTTGTTACTGTGCAGGACCCCATTGTTCAATAAATTTAAGTAATGTGTCCCAAATTGGTACAAAAATAGACAATATTTAACGTACGTCTATGTAAATGAATTAAGTTAAAATAAAATAAGAACAGAGTTCTTCATGACCCAGCTATGAAAATCTGATAATGGTGTTGTTTGTTCTTGATGTGACCAATACATTACCTTCCGTCAATTCTCATACTTAATGCATATAAAGTCCATGCATAAAGTTTCTCGTAAAACTTTATATGCTTCTAGTAATTTTATTTCACGAACATACTATGGAAATTGTACTTTCCATGATGGAGCTGCGTAGGTTGTAAGGTTTATGAATAATGATTTATATTTTTCTATATATATAACCGTTTTTCTAGCGCGTTGCTCCCCAAATTATTTTAGAAAAAATCTTCAAATAAAAGTTGTAGAATATAAAATTCTGCATGTAAATCAGTAAACAAAATTCATTACGTAAGTTTAGTAACTCCAAAAATTGAATACGAAAATTTTGAAATTTTCATTTTAATAGTGCTAACAAATGTGATGATTTAAATACAAGAAAAATGTGTATTTGAACTGTATAGAAGAATTCAATTATTATCCTGCTTAAGAATTTTACATTGTGATAATTTTATTAAATAATAAAAAGTAAATTAAATTTTATGACATATAAACACACGTTTGTTTGTTAAGCTTTTTGTTAATTCCATGGCTATCACTACTTTTGAGTAGATTTTCGACATTTTCATACCTAATTTCTGCTGTTACAAATCATGCAAAATTAGTTTTGCTTATTGATTCAAATGCAAAATTTTATGTTCTACAACTTTTATTTGAAGATTTTTTTTCTAAAATAATCTGGGGAGCAAAGCGCTAGGTCAAACTGTATTCCCATGTTAAATGCCTATGTAATGGATTTCGTACATAGCTACGTCAAGTAAACTGAAAATATACTTCCGATTGCCCAATTATAAACAAAATCTAACCATCATAGAATTTGTTTTTAGAACTGTGTAGTTTGTATTTGTAGCATTGAGGGTTATGGGAGACGAAAAATCGTCACATAAATACAGACATAAAGATAAAAAATTTAAAATTAAATCATAATTTAGGAATTCGTTACAAATTCATCATAGAATTTTTTGATTTATTATCCTCCTTCTGGAGGATAAAAGAAAACATTTTACTATCACCCTAATTATTAAAATCTGAGTTGAAATGGATAATGAAATATTTAATTCAAATTATATTTGTGCTTGAAAGCGTAGCACTGAGGGAAGAATACCATTCTCTCCAGAGGTGCATTGCATACTATTTTTATCACCGCAGCGAGAGTAAACACATCACAAAAACTCAATATTTTTTAAGATTTAATAACATGTGACAATTCAATGAATTTAAGACAACAGCTGAACTTTCTCAAATTTCATTTCAAGAATTTTGGTTTCCGCTTCATTTCTTTTTTTTTTCTAAATTGAAATACCAAATATACAGCACAGAACCCATGGAAGAACTCCAAGAAAATTTGATGCAGCTGCTGCTGCTGTTCTAAACTTATTACTAACTGTTAAAATAATAAAAAACCCTAGGATAATACATTTTTGACATAGTTTCTTTCTATAGGAAATATGTTTTACTTCTGTCAGGATTTTCACGTCAGAAACTTTGATTTTTAATAATATATCGCTATGCTTTTAATCCTCCTTTGAAATGAATAAATTTTGCCTGTTCGGAAAAAAGGTTATAATAAAGAACTTACTTTTAATTTTTTTTATTATGTACGAAGGTGTTCGCCCGCAATATTTCACTAGCGATTAGAAAATATTACATTTGTATCATTTAATTTTTTTTGAAGAATACATTTATATTTTCATTTTTTTTTAAATTTAGTTGTATTGTAAAGTTATTCCAATTAACAATGTAGAACCTACGAGGTCTGTTAGAAAAGTATCCGACCTTTGGGGCATACTTGGAGCGTTGGAAACCTAACCACCTTCAAAGTAGTCTCCTTGGGACTACAAACATTTCTCCCAGCATTCCGAGAAAGCCTCTTTCGGAATGGAGTTTAGCTCGGCTGTCGTTGCAGCCATAATGTACTCTCTTGTCTGAAATCACTTTCCTTTCAATGGCCTCTTGAGTTTGGGGAACAGCCAGAAGTCGCAGGGGGCCATATCAGGAGAGTAAGGAGCCTGTTGAACAACAAGAGTCTTGTTCTTCGCCAAAAAAGTCTGAATCAAGGCCATATCAGGAGAGTAAGGAGCCTGTTGAACAACAAGAGTCTTGTTCTTCGCCAAAAAAATCTGAATCAAGTACGAGGAATGTACTGCAGCATTGTCGTGATGGAGGCGCCAATTTCCTGTTAACTCCGGTCTCTTCCGCCGCACAGCATCACGTAGGCGACGGAGGACATCCCTGTAGTACTCTTTGGTGATTGTTTGACTCTGTGGTGCGTACTCGTGGTGTACCACACCGCGGGAATCAAAGAAAGCAGTCAGCATCACTTTGACGTTGCTGCGCTCTTGACGGGCCTTCTTAATCTGTGTGATGCCCATAGCATCGTCACCGAAAGCCATCTAAATCTTCCGAATGGTTTCCACCTGGCTGTCGTCCAGTTTTAGGCAAAATTTGATGCAATAGCGCTGCTCAAGTCGTTCTGTCATTTCCCTTGCAATGAAAAACCAACGAGAGCACTACACACTACCTCATTCAAATGCTGCATGCCAGTAGTGCTGTTGATTTTGAAAAAAATAGAATTTGAAAATTCAGTTGAAAAATAATTCGAAATTCGAATTTCGAATTTTAATCTAAATTCGAAATTTCGAATTTTTAACAAAATTCTAATTTCATACACATTCAAAATTCCAATTTCGAGTATTTACGAAGTTAGAATTACATATTTTCAAGTGTAAGTTTGCTTTGTTATTATTAATTTCAAAAAAAACCTTTCCAAATTGTACTTCGCGGCGACATGTTAATTAAGAATATTTTACTTTCAACAAATGTCGGTGTTTGGACTCAGAGAGCAAGTTTAAACAAGTCATGTCATGGTAAAACACGAATAAATAGATTCCGGCTTCAACTATCGAATTATAAAATTCGAAAAATATTCTGAATTTTGACTACGAAATTCGTAATTTGAAAAAGTATAAAGCTTATTTTGGCAACAGCACTACTGCCAGCAAAAGACGCTATCGACAGGCGGGAAAAAATTCACGCATGCGCACGAAGGTTTAAGGTCGACTCATACAAGCGCGCTTGGTTCAAATCCATCAGGTTTTCGAAAAAAAAATAAGGTCGGATACTTTTCTATCAAACCTCGTATACTCCGAGCCATTATTTTCAAGTGTCATCATAAATACATGTTAGAGCTGTTATGTAACACTAATATTAGTAGAAAGAGTACGACGTACTATGCACCTAGTTTGTAAGTTTGTCCTACAACTACCAAAAACTATAGAACAATGAATTATGACTTCATTACATCGTTCCTTTCACCCGTTTAAACTTTTCCCATACATCATTTGACAAGTTTCATACCCTCTTACTTTCAGCAACTTTCTGCCCCTGTTGGCAAAGCAGTTACGTACGGCACTGGATCGCACCGGAACATGTCATACCGCTCCGTGCACATCCTCTTGCCGACAGTAGCGATAGCGACAGCGACGTAGCGGCAGAAGAGCAAACTAATGATGTTATAAGATTGACTCCTACAGAGTTCAACCTCTTTAGAAAGCAGCCAGTTAAGAGGAGGGTGGTATACTCGGGGAAAGAAGCAGCGGAACGAAATTTTGGAGGAAATTCATAATGAGATATAAACATACTTGTAAATGAGATATTTGCGTGGTGTATGTTGGTATATCTGGGGGGATCTAGTCAGGAATAATTTAATAATTTGTGAAAATCATTTTCTCAAAATATTCCTCATATGTACAATACTTAAAAAATTACAAAACAAGTTTAATTAAGCCGAAATTGGTTGGTCATGAGTAAAATGATATTATTGTTTCGTATATAAAATTTTCTGCTGAATTCAATGGTAAAATAAAAAATCTGATGAGGCCAGCACATTACCTTCCGTCTGCTCTATGTACAGGATGCAAATCAAAACTGGAACATATCCCTTTAACATGGGAAAACAGTTTTTCTTTGCGCAAACGTTATCTAATTATTTTATGCAAAAATACTTCAAATAAAAGTTATAGAGATTTAAATTCTGAATCTAAATCATGTGAAACTATTATTTTACCTCTTCATATAAACGTAAAAAGGAATAATAAGTTTTTATGACGTTTTAGTCTAGACAGCCATGGATTTATGACAATTAGGACTAAATTTAGATTTCAATAGTATATTGACACACAACACAAAAAGGTAAACTGTTTTAGTTATAATATGACAGTTAAAAACAACGCATATTTACTTTTTGACATAAATCCATGGCTGCCTAGAGTGAAGGCTCATGAAAACTGTAACTTTATAATTAATTTTTACGTTTCTATGAAGAGCTAAAATAATCGTTTCGCATTATTTAAATGCAGGATTTAAATCTTTTAACTAAAAATAAATTAGGTAAAAATGGGTTAAAGAAACGTCATCTAGTACCAACCGTCTAAAACAAAAAATTGCGTATCGAAATGAAGGTCATTACGATACGCAATTGCATATCGTAATGACTTCATTATGAACGCAAAATATAAAATAACATTAATGCCCGTATTCATAAAAGTTAATATAACGCTTCGTAACAAAACGAAGCGTAATAATTTCTTCCGGTTAATTCAGAAATGTCATTGTTCTGAAAATATTTCAGTCGAAATAGATATGTCGAAAAAGCCCTACTGTCCATTCGCAATCGTGAGAGAACTTAGTATTTAAACTAGCCTAACCTCGGCTTCGCCGAGTTTACCCTAGGGCTCCGCCGATAGTGTTTTATGATAGACTATACGTACATCCAATCTGTCTACGCACAATTTTAAACCAAAGTGCTAATGCCAACAGTCTTGTCAGATACCCAAATGCTCTCAAACGATTTAACTTTATGCATAAAACAAAAGCCATTTAACGTGTCAGAAATTTTGACACATGTATCTAACAGTCCTTAATTAGACCTCTCATTTGATACCAAACACGACATATTTCTAACATCTTTATGCACAAAACAAAAGCCGACTGAGATGTCTAATTGTTAACACTTCCATATCAGCAGACAAAATTTCAGTTGATCCCAATCACGACAGGGTTCAGACAACTCTATGCGAAAAACAAAAGCCAATCGAGTTGATGTCTAAATTTTGGAAGTTCTATAATTTAGCCAGGCAGAAAACTTTTCATTTAATACCGAACAAAATATATTTCTGACAAACAACAAGTAATGTTTTGTCAAGGGCTATCATGGAGAAATGTCAAAAATACGATAGCTCAGTCGGCTACCGTTTTCTTGCAAAAAGTTGTCAATAATATTTCAGAAGTATAATCAAAAAATGCAGTTAAAATATAATTTTTCGACGTACCTACATACCAGGTGGCACTCCAAATCCGTTACATAGGCATTTAACATGGGAAAACAGTTTTACCTTGCGCGTTTCTTTCCAAATTATTTTTGAAAAAATAATTCAAATAAAAGTTGTAGATCATGAAATTCTGCATTTGATTAAAAAAAAATAATTAATTGTGCATGCTTTGTAACGGCAGAAATTGCAAATGAAAATATCGAAAATCACGACAAAAATAGTGATAGCCATAAAATTAAAACAAACAGCATGACATATGTAATTACCGCTCGCTAAGAGAGGTATTGTATTCATGCTAAAAATCACATATCCAGATTTTAGTGAATAAGCACGTTTTAAGGTCCCTAGAATCCGATTATGACATTTTTACGATGATGTCCGTATAACATTAAATTCTTTATTCGATAAATATAAATTCATTATTATATCTTCTATAGATTTAGAGATAAAGAAATGCGTATAAAATAATTTGATGTAAAAATTCTTAGATCAAACTACTTCAAGGCAAGAAATTCAAATGTTTGTAATTCACACATAAATGTCACTGTCAAAAATATTTGTAAGCCACTGTCAAAAATATTTGTACATCATTATGAAGATTATGAAAATAAATAAAAAGTCAACAACGCAAAAGAATATACCCAAAAAAGAATATAAAAGGAATTTGCGAAAAAATGACGAATAATAGAAAAAGAAAAGGAAAGTAGAAAAAAAATTCAGGATATTGAATATAAAGAAAATGTATATATTGTACATAATTTATATTAAAATAATTATTTTGTAGTGACACATGAATATATGTATTTGTATTTAAAAATATTTTTCGTTTTATGCGTACAACCAGGGTAAAATATCTGGCGAGAGGTTATGTGCTGGCCACATCAGATTTTTTTTATATGATTGTAAAAGTCTCAATATTTGACAGTTAAAATATCAATCATTTGTTTGTCTGTTTGTTTTAATTCAATGGCTAGTGCTATTAAACTAAATTTTTCATATTTAATTTCTAGTGTTACTAATCATACGAAATGGATTTCGTTTATTAATATGAAAGTAGAATTTTATGCTCTACAACTTTTATTTGAATAATTTTTTTCTATAATAATTTGTTTTACCATGTTTAATGCTTATGTATACAAAGTGATTGGTAGGAACTGATAAAAACATATATTGAAATGAACAAATGCTGCGCGTTTTATGCGAGTAAACAGGACAAAATGTCTTAATTACACGATAAATACAGTGTGTTCAAAGAAATTCCGAACTCAGAGTAGGCTATGTACAAAGAGACGTATGTCAATTAATTAAATGTCAATTTGACTTAAAATATTGTCAAAAATGTTTTGCAAAGAAATCAAAGCTTTTCAAATTAGAAAACGGCGAATGACGGTAAACTGTATCCTTTGACAACTTGACTTTTGAATTGAATATTGATCAAACATACGTTTCTCTGTTCGTAGCCTACTCCGAGTTAGGTTTTTTTAACACACTGTATAAACATAATATTAATAACACGTATATGAGTACACAATACTAAATTTAAAGGTAAAAATAAATCAAACAAAACTCAAAAAATGTGATATTTTAATTTTAAAGTAAACAATTATGTAGTTACAAACTGTAGAAAAGTAAGTAGTTACAATACATTAATAAAGTTTGGATTGTTATTAAAGAGGAAAAATGCAAGACTCATAGGTATACAAGATCACTTTTGTGGCTTATGCTGTAGGATTATAGCCCAGTTGCATAAAACATTGTTAACTTTAATCGCATTGTTAACTTTGACAAGATTTTTTAATAATTGGCAATAAAAGAATTTTAAAATAGATAATTCTAAAAGTAATATAAGAAAATGAAATACAGATTTAAATCTGTACCGTTTTAAGATAGATATTGAATTATGGTGCACTCTCCACGCCAGCAATGAGTGCTCGTGAGGTGACGCCTGGTAAACGCACGCATGGTACAAATATGTCATCATCATTACCGATATCTGCGTACAAAGCAGATTGGCACACCCAGCAATGGGTAATAGGCCGTGATGATATATTTATTTATTGACTTATGTTTAATCTGAAGTAATTTTAAACGTAATGTAAGAAAATGAATTGCAAAAAAGAACAGATTAAAACAAACCATCTAAAATTATTGAATTGACTTGTTCCAAACATTAAGACATGATTTATCGATTTTGATATTCATTATGTCTTTCTCAGCCTGACATTTTGTTAAATCTATTTACAAAATAAAATATATAAATTAACAATAAACATACGTCTTAAAATAGGTAAAATAGGTATAGCCTTGTACAGAGTTCCTTTATGGTGCCCTCCTTCGTTATTTTTATTTTTTATTCTGTAGTGTTTAATCCTTTGTACTGTGTTTAGCACCAAATCTTTTTGGGTTTCATTTAAACACGTATATTCTGTTTTGCATGTTTACTTCCAGACTATGTTTTTAGTGTTGATACGACATGCATAATTTGTCATTAACATATCAAATATGACATGACAATGTTTATCTTTTTAATTTTGTACATAGATTGTGATATTATTCCTACCTTTCTGATCCTTTTCGACGTGTTTCCTTACACATTTTCCAAAATTCTATTTACAAAATAAAATATGTAACATAATAATAAACATGGCTTAAAATCATTACATATACCTACCTTGTTAAATTCATCATCTTTTCTTTAATTATTACATATTATTTAAACATTTTATTGCATTTAAAAGGAAGAAAACAGATAATTTGTCATCATTGACATTGACATAACAGCGTTTATCGTCTTAAATTTTCAAGGAAAACTGTGATCGTTACTGTGAAAAATATTGTTTAGTTAGGAATATTTGTTTTTTACCTAGTTACTTATGACATATTTGGCAACACTGTTCAAGTACATATGAAACGTCAAAATTTATAATTTGTAATTAAAATGTTTTAGGCTTTTTTTACCTGTGCGGATATAGTTGCCCATTCTCAAAATTTATAATTATGAATTAAACTTCTTTCAAATTGTCTCCATTTCATAAATATTTCCATTTAAAGGTTCAAAATGACATGACAAACATGTCGTTCTTCGTCTTAAATTTTTCAAAGAGAACTGTGATCATTACAGTGACCTATTGTTTCTGTCCCAATTTTCAATCTTTAATAATTTTTTACTCCAAAACTATGCAACCTACAGAAATTCGTCCCATTAGAAGGGCCCTGAAGCCAATCATTTCCTACAATTTGATACAAATTTCATGAAAATCGGTCGCACCGTTTAAGCTGTAGCCTTGTCTAAAGTTTGGCGATCGGCTTTTTGATTAAAGAATATATAGAAAGATCCTCTAACTGTTTAGTATATAGGATGTAGGCAGAAATATATCAATAAGAATTATTTAGATATCAATAAGAATATTAATTAAATATATGTTTTTGGAACCTTTTGAGTTATCTGAACAAAATCTATTCTGTTTCAAGACCAGTTAATCTTGCAATAATAAATAATGCAACAATCAACAAAATTTTATTTCTTTTTGTAAATAAATATTCTATATAATATGAAAACTTTCTTTTTCTTTAATTAATTTACAATTCTTCTTGAACCAATTTATATATCTTGTCATATTTAATTCCATTGTATGATACTAAATCAGGAAATAAATAGATAAAGTTTGAAGCACATCATCAACTCGTTATTTTAATGCAAAAATCATGTACTAGGTACAATAAACAAGAACAACAATACTCTCTCCTACATGAATTTATGTAGATATTTTTGTTGCTGAAATATTCTCGAATTTATAAAAGAATAACAAAGTTTTTGTATATAAATATAAAAATGTTAGCTGTAGCGCCAAGAATATAAAATTGTTGCAGAATCTGGAAAAAGGAAAGAATATATTGTTGTTTATGTGTATTATAAATAAGAATATATATGTACAGAGTACTAAATTTCATATAAAAATTGTATTTTATGAATAGTGATATTGATTTTTTAAAGTAGCAGGTAAGATCACCACATAAGTTTATATTATAGTTTTTTTTTCTCTCTACATTTTGTCACAATGTATTTTACTGTAAACAAACAAATACATTCTTTATAGATGTAGCAATTTATTTTTAAATATATTTCCACAATAATTGACGACTTATTTTTAATGTAAGAAATGTTTACAAAGTATTATTTACACGTACTTCAAATTATTGTTATTTGTTTGAGGTTTATCATTTTTTGTTAAGATCGAGGTTAACATGGTTTGTTCATTTTTATCGAATACTTTATATGTTCCCGCCTGAAATTTTTAAAATAGGCAAAACGTAATACATTTCATAAGTCACTTGGTAAATATTAGTACCTACTTCAAATCGTATAATCACAGTAGGTATAAAAACAAAACAAAATTTTAAAAACCAAGTCACTTATGAAATGTAAAATGGATTCCCTATTCATGAATTTTCAGGCGGGAACAAGTAAAATGGGCACCTGTATATAGCCTAATTTTTGTGCAAGTAATACTATAACTATATTATGTAATGTTTTTATTCATTTATTTTTGCAACATTTAAACCATGAATAATTCGATTATTAACCCTTTAAATGTCATGTGGTGCCAACGTGATCTCACACTTTTTTTACCGTTCTGGCCGCGTGAGACCTAAGTGGACTCATAATGTGAAATTACATGTTCGGTTGCATGGTGCCGCACTGGTCTTGGAACTTATTGTAATGTTTTTATTTAATTTGGGTGAAGTGTAAATATTAGACAATTATTATTAATTAAAATAAGTGTTTATTAAACTATAATGAAAATGACTATCACTAATATTAAACAATTATTAAAAAAACTAATTAAGTCTAAAACTATAATTAACTAGATAAGACTAACATTATTTATTTATTTAACCAATTAACACGACTATTTATTTATACGATCTTACTAATTATTTATTTCGACTATTTATGTCACTGTTTATTTATATTACGTTCAACTGTCCGCCTACCGAGCTACACAGCGTTTATATACTCAACTGACTCAACAGCGTCTGTATATTCAACTGCTCGGACAGAAGTCACACTTTTCACCTCACTATCTGTCTATTTATGTAACTAGCTGTCTAACTTCCACAGCTTCAGTATCACCGACTGTCCGTATGCCACAATTCTTCACTACTACTGCCGAGTATCCACTTCCACTTGCCGTTACTGTGCTCGTATACCTAGCTTTCCAATACTCTTCAACACTACCGAGTATTCTCTTTCACAGCTATCCCGGTATACCAGTAACTTTCCGACTCGCCATTACTGTCCTTGTATACTATAGCTCGTCAACACTACCGAGTGTTCACATCCACAGCTATCTCAGTTTACCCGTAACTTCCCGAGTACAAACTGCGATACTGATGTGCTTCTCACTAACACTTTATTCTCTAACACTCCATGTGAATGTCTCTATGACTCACCCTATGTAACTAACTAACTCCCGAGCATAGCTGCGTCCCTTTTATACAGCTCCCATTAACTTCCAGAAAACTCTAGAATGTTCGGCCTTTTAATAACAATGAACACAAAAGGTTCAGGCGACCGGAAGTAATTAAACACGTCGCGCCTTGTTTGTTTACGTAGCCCGGCTGCTAGCGCGATTGCGTCATCATAGAGTGAAGTCTAACATGTCAGAAACCATATTTGGCCTACTGGTTTTGTGAGTGAAAATAGTAATTTTGGAAGTATATTTGTGAAAAAATATATAATATAGGTATAAAATACATTCGGTCAAATATTACTATTGGCGTTATAAACATGGTTCAGACAAAATGGTGAGATGGCACGTTGGTCTCACACGGCCATATTGAACATTTTAAAAGCTGGAGACCAATGTTTGTTCTAATTAACGTAAAATTCATTAATTTTATAATCTGATACCTTATAATGAATTCTTTTAGTATTAGCAACCATTTACAGTGGAAAAATTGCGGCGGGCATTTTTTTATTAATGGTGGCACTTAAAGTGTTAAATACGAAGAAAGATTTTGTGAAAAATTCATGGAATTCACCAGAACTTGTACCCAGGATCCTATATGTCCAGTAGGATGTTCTATCAACAAAGCGTTACTGCGTTACTAAAATAATTAGTAAAAGATAAGCTGTAATGGAGCAGACTTCAAGAAAATAATATTTTCACTTATGACGTATAGACGCCAAACATCGCATTAACCAAAAGAAACTGTATAAGACCATAACGCAAAAATGGAGAGAATGATACTAAAAATAAGACTACATACATTTTAAAGAGAAAATACCGAATTAACAATTTAGGAACAAGACTAAATTAGATATATCTGATGGCACAGTCTGAAATGGATATGGAAAAGTCACGCAGCCGGATGAAAGATGGACAAAAAGAATCGTGGAATGGATCCCTAGAGACAAAAAGAGAAGACGGGCTGGGCATTTCACGAAATGGGCCGAGAAAATAAGGAAACGTGTAAGGAAAGTAACGAAATCAGCCTAGCCAAAAGAAGCACGCGACAGAAACAAGTGGAAACAAACGGAACAAAGTTTTGTAAATAAAAAGTGAAATTTAATTAGATAATATTAGTGATATCAAATACTGTTAGTAACTTAATTTTAGCGATTAGAATAGGATATTATCATACTATAATGATTTTTCAGTAAAATATTAATACTCTTTTTATGGTTTCCAGTGCCCACTGTGAGTCTTATCTGGGCTTTTTATTATTATTCCGTTGTACTTTTCCTCCTTTATTGTTATTATTACTTTTTTATTAATGTTTTACTGCTAATGAATTTTGATCATTATACAAGGTATAATCATACTTCGGGGAAAAAAATGAAAGGGCATATAGTACTGACCAAAATGAGTAAAAAAGGTTTAATCAACATGGGTCCGATCTTCAACTGTTTTCGAGAAAGAGACCATTTACTATTAGAATCGAAGAAAATTGACAAAGATAGTGATTGCACAAAATTTTGTCTGTCAGTAAATAGACTATAGGAAAACAATCAAATTTTATATGAAACATTTTTCTCAATTTCTAATAGTAACGAAGTTATTTGAAAATCAAATATTGGCCAAGGTTGCCACAACATTTAACTTAGTACAATTATTTTTTTTAAAAAAAAGCACATGTAAGTTGACCTCCGAAAAGTACACAAAAGTCTTACTTAATTGAAGTTTTCGAGATAGCAGAGGTAAACCCCGTAAAAAGTCATTTTTCACTGCCTTATATCTCGGAAAATATGGAAGATTGGACCCACGTTGATTAAGCCTTTTTTACTCATTTTGGTCAGTACTATATGCCCTTTCATTTTTTTCCTGAAATATTATTACACCCTGTATAACTCGATTATATTACCTCTAAACTATCCTAAATTATTATTATTACATATTATTATTAATGGAGCAATTTAGTGATATTTTTTGAATGCTTGTCAAGTAATACAGTTTATACGTATTGTGTCCACATATCACATATTCCAATCAGAAAAGTTCATAAGAAATATTTGTCATATCTTACTATACTTGTTAACTGTTAAACTTCGTAGAGACTCCACATATGTAATAATCAATAAAGTAATTCATATTATAACGAGAATATAATTCATGAGTCACGTGACATGTTTTCCGCCAATCAACATTCAGAATCTCCCTAGTTGCATGTCTATCACAGCGTTCATAAAAAACAAAGAAATTATCACCTTATTTACATTCATTACTAGGGGATTGTTTTCTTTATTTACAACATTGACAGTTAATTTCGGATATAAAAATGTTTGGTAAACGGTTTTGATATCAACCACAATGAAAATAATAAGACAATTATAAAATTAACCATGTACAATACAATATATGAAAAGTTAGGTTAGCAGCACACACAATGTGTCAAAAAATTCATTATATTCTCTCAATAAATAGAAGCTCGTGATATAATTAATAATCAAAGATATTGCCCGTGAAACCGAAGCAGCACATTCACTCGTCTTTCGGACTTGTGAAATTTGCAACTCGGTTTCACTCGAGAATATCATCGATGATAATCATATCACTTGTTATATTTCGTATTGTGACAAGGCGAGGGTAAGCGCAATAATAGATAAATAACTTTTTATAAACTTTTCTAAATTATAGTTTCAATATTCATATTTTAACTCTGTTTATCTATTTAAGTCAAAATTCAGTTTAGAAATTCATATTGTATTATGATAGTCACGACATTTATTTGTTTATCATTAGTCTAGAAATTATTATGTATACATGCGTGACTTTGAATGCCCTAGCCTATGCACCCCGTACCCCTAAGATAATCCTGTCCTGAAGATAGCGTTTTGTTTTAAGAGAGTCGAATTTAGATACTCGTGAAATAAACATGTCTAGATGAGTTCGTCGCGTCGGGAAGACGTTAGTTGACGGAATGTAGTGTCTTTTAGTTTTGGGGCGACGCCCGCCCGCTGGGTTACGGAATGTAACAGTTTAGTACTTACTTAGTTGTGTTTAGTTTAATCCATAGTTAATAATAAGTTATAATAATCATGTAAATAAAGTTTAGTTATTAAAACCTAAGTAATGTCCATGTCCGTAAATCGTAATGTAAGTGTTCATCCAGTGTAAAAGTGTATGTGTGTTCTTCCTTCTCACGAAGTCTTCCTTGTCACAAAATTCCTTATCAAGAATTCCTTCTCACGAAGTCCTTTAACAGCAGTCAGTCAGTTGTCATCGCTGAATTAAACAGTAAGAAAAAAGAGTAATCATCAATATCAGTAGTAAACAATAAGAAGCAGTAGTAGCAGTCATCTTTTCGCAGGAGACCCCCCTCGTGTTACAGTATGATAATAACCGAAAAACTCAAATAAAAAATAAATTCTTAAAATACTCAAGGTTTATTCTATTCATAATCAAATTTGAACCCAGCATATTCCATACTGGCTTAATATTGTAAGCTAAGCGTAGGCATTAACAAATGGCTTAAATCTTCCAAAGTCCAAGCTTTCAGTTTAAATCAAGAGTGAATTCACATGTGCATTGAAATCGCCGTATTTTTCCAACAGAAGTGTCTGTCCGTCTGTAAAACTGCTTTGAATTTGACAATTAGACATTTGTTTGTTTTTAATAAATGCATAATACATAATAGCTAAACATTCTAAAGCCTCATTTCCACCGATTGTTTTAATGATTAAGAGCTATAATTAATAACTAAGCGCAATCCGTAAAAATGTTTATCATATGACAACGTTTACTACCATTTCCAGCTATGCATAAGGCTTAATGTTTAAGAACTAAGAGCAATGCGTAAGAACAAAAGCTTGCAAACTCCAAGGTTTAAGGCATAATGCCTAAGCGTAATTGTGAGATGGACATACATATCAGTCATCTGTCGTTCTTTATTTTATAAACTGAACTGCCAACTGTCAGTCAATTTTATAATTATTAAGTTTTTTTAATTTTTAGATATGGATAAAGATACAGAAAATTATGTATATGTCATATTAAAAAAGAAGAATTACTGCTACAATGACAGTCTTCTACACTTAAAAATAAAAAGGATAAAATATGTGGCATTTGTGTCGAATTATTCACTAAA
Organism: Harpalus rubripes; assembly: GCA_963082715.1. Classification (NCBI taxonomy): domain Eukaryota; kingdom Metazoa; phylum Arthropoda; class Insecta; order Coleoptera; family Carabidae; genus Harpalus; species Harpalus rubripes. The sequence continues at coordinate 61,558,901 of OY720452.1, forward strand.
CAAAGTAGCTGGAAATGGTATCCTAGTAAATTGTTATAATGCATTAAGCCTTATGCAAAAATCATTATGCATTAAGCATTAAGACAATCGGTGGAAATGAGGCTTCACGGCTTCGATATTTTACTATTACTACGTTTACATGCAGTTTTGAAAATGGTTTCAGTTTTCAGTCAAAATTATGCAAAACTGTTTACATGCAGTTTTCAAAACAAGTTTAAAAATTGATTTGAAATCAGTTTCGGCACATGCGCCTTTAGCTGATGTGACAGATCCTCTTCACTCCAAATACTTCGTTTTGCTATTATTCCAATTATTTTTTATACTTCGTACCACTACGCACTAAAACCACACAACTGTCAGTATATTTGAAGGTTAGTAACACAAAGCGACAGAAACGTTATGCTCTGTACACATGCGCAGTATCGAAACTGAATTTTAAGTGTTTACATGAGAAGTTTTGAAACTAGTTTTCAAGTCCAACCCATGAATTTTAGTTTTGGTTTGAGATAATTCAAAACCATTTTGACACTGTATACATGGCGTTTTCAAAACTAAAAACGTTTTAAAAACGGTTTCAAAACTGCATGTAAACTCAGTAAATGTTGCTCATATATGTATATCTCATCTAAATTTTAGAAACAAGTAAAGAGTGGTTGTATTTGAGTGTAATTTATAAGCGGCACAATTTCCACCTCAAGTTAAAATTAAGCAGGGTCTAAATTAAAGTGATTGTGAATGTACCTTCAGTTTTATAGTTCCTCCATAGATGAACGCCAATGTAAAATTAAAGAATAAATAACATATATGTGACTAACCTTGACGGATATTCAAAAATATCCCTTCATTTTTCAAGCTACATCTCGCTTACAAAAATTATTTTGCATTGAAAAGAACTTTAATGTGACACAATCACAACCGTTTTGATGCTCACCTGTTCGAAGCGTTCGAACAATTGAGTGCGCAGCTTAATCGTTATAGCCTACCTCTAGATTATAATCAAAAAACTTTCAATGTCAGTGAACGGTTGATTCATCGAAAAAATGCCATTATTGCTATACTTTATCAAAGCTGGAGGGGTGAACTGACACGAGCCGGAGTATTATCAAAACATAATTATGTTTTATTTCACCCGGCATTGTTGTTAAATAATGATGAACACCTGCTACATCACAGCTACTTCCTCAAACAGAATTTGTTTTTCAAATTAAATTTGAAGGAAAACACGGCGAGAGAAGAGCTTTTGTAATGGAGTGAATAATAGGCAGATTTTTGGAAATTTCTCACCGAGCTTTTCGCTTACATTTTGGGTATAAATATTATATTCATGACAGACTTCAGTAGATGGTATTGAAAATAAGAAAAATAAAATTTGCACTATCATTAAACAGTTATTTATCTGCCATTTAAAAGTAAGTTGCAAAAGATAATCTAGTTAGAACTTAGTTGATCAATTTTTTAAATAATGTAATTAATCAGAGTGCATTTATTTATTATGATTTATAAAAAGGTTTAAATGCTTCTGAGTATAAAAAACTTTAGTTTCAGTTTTTAATGAACAACCGCCTTCTTTGGCTAGAATGTACCGCTGATATAAATAATTTGAATTCTGTTCAGTACTGTAACGTGGAACGCCCGCCGTCGCAGCCATTGTAAGCGAGTGTCTATTTATAGCGGTGACATACTCGCGCTAGCAGTAGGGTTGCCAACTCTTTGGATCAAAAATCCGGGAGGTGAAATAAAAAATCAGTGAAAATCAAATATTTTTTTTATTTAAAGCTATATTTTTACCTTCCGTCACCTTTAGGTAAGGAAGGTATTGTCTTCGGTCAAAAAATTCGGTGGTGAGTTTTTGATGAATCAACACGTTTTAGGGTCCCTAGAATACGATTTTACTATTTTTACGATGATGTGTGTGTGTGTGCGCGCGTGTGTGCGTGTGTGCGCGTGTGCGTGTGTGCGTGTGTTCGCGTGTGCGTGTATGTGTGTGTGTGTGTGTGTGTGTGTGTGTGTGGGTATGTAACAAAATTTTGGTCTACGATAACTTCTGACCTGAATCGTCGATTGCTGCGCTTTGGGCTGCTTGGTTATGCGGAGAAAAAATCCGGGAGATTTTAACAGCGTTCCTGGAGCAGGGAGATTTTAAAAACGAACTGTCTTTTTCCGGGAGAATCCCGGAATTCCTGGAGAGTTGGCAAACCTAGCTAGCAGCCGGGCGATGTAAACAAACTTGTCGCGACGTGTTTAATTACTTGGGGTCGCCTGAACCTTTTGTATTCATTGTTATTATGCGGTCAAACATTCTACGGCTTTTCTAGAAGATAATGGCAGTTGTATAAAAGGGACGAAGCTGTGCTCGGGAGTATGTTAGTTACATGGAATGTTAGCGAGTACAGTGTTAGTGAGAAGCACGGCAGTATCGTAGTGAATATATGCAGTTGGTGTCGAGTAGGCACTCGGGAAGTTACTTGTATATTGGGATAGCTGTGGATGTGAATACTCGGTAGTGTTGACGAGTATTGGGAAGCTATAGCGTACGAGGACAGTAACGGCGAGTCGGGAAATTACTGGTATACCGGGATAGCTGTTAAAGAGAATACTCGGTAGTGTTGAAGAGTATGGGGAAGCTAGGTATACGGGGACAGTAACGGCAAATGGAAGTGAATACTCGGCTGTGGTGTTTGAATAATTGTGGCAGACGGACAGTCGGTGATACTAAGGCTGTGGAAGTTAGACAGAGAGTTACATAAATAGACAGATAGTGTTGTGAAAGAGGTGACTTCTGTCCGAGCAGTTGAATATACAGACACTGTTAAGTCAGTTGAGTATAAAGACGCTGTGGAGATCGGTAGGCGGACAGTTAAACGTGATATAAGTATATAGTGATATAAATATCGCGTAAACAGTCTACAAGAGTCTGCAATAGACCATAGTACTGTACTCAAGTACAGAAGTACTTGAGAACTTCCCAGCTCTGCATGGAAGCTCCAAAATATCAAATTTTGGCCAAAAACAAAAAAAATAGACATCCTCCGTAGAATGTTTTCTTCTGAAGAAGGGAAGGATACTGCATTCAGTATTATTTTGAAAGCATTCCAAAAGAAAATTAATTGGAAGGTTTTAAGAAGTGGCATGAAACTGCGAGGAGTATTATTCTTGAAGGGAATTACTGTGAACATGTTCAAAACAAATTTTAAAAAATTAGAACCATGTGTCTTATTCTCAATAATTCTAACGCGACCATCGTATATAAGTGCAGGTAGGCGAAAAAGACATAATATCCAAATTCATTAATTACTTCCAAAATTCTAAAATGCTACGCGTAATGTATGAATAACAAAATAAAATGTTGCTCAATATTTATTAATTTTATGAGCAATGTCAGTGTCAGATATATTTGTGATAAGAATTTTTTATTTATTTTCAATTTCATTGATACATGCGTAAGCTCATATTCAACCTTGACAATTACCTTCCTTTACTTTGAAAACTAATTACATGTTATCTTATCTACAAAAAGGATTAGTTTAATCAAAACAATAAAAAATCTCGTGTTTACTGATAGAGCTTTCTGCTCGATACTTTTTTTACTAATAGTTATCGTGTACCGTTTGGGAATAATCAGATGTTCAAGGAAGAATATTTGAATAAATATAGTATGCGTAATACTGTTAAAACTACTTTATCTAGCAACTTCCTACAGAGATAAGAGATTATCGGGGGAATCACCAACACTGAATTTACTTTTCAGGTCCATTTATTCTCAATTCTGAAGATTTAAAAAATATAATTAACTAAAACAAAAATTAAATTCACCAAACGTTAAATAGTATATTGGGAAATAATGGCACGTGTTTTACATAAGAGGGGAGTGAAGTAATGCAACAACCCCATTGTCAAAAAACTTCAAGCTTTGTGTTGCATCCTATACTTTTTCAACGATCTATTAAATAAAACTATTGAAAATTCGAAATTATTTTACCTGTACTGTTAAACAAATATTAAAGACAAATATCAAAAAACAGTTTTAACAATCTAATAAGAATTTTATCCATGCCAAAAAGTATAAAAGCTCTTACGGGTGTATTGCGTATAATATACTCCATAATATAGGTATGCAATAAGCATTGCATTTTACGTATCGCTTTTAATGAAGGAAGCTTTATAAAATTCGTAAATAAAACAATAGATATTTATGCACCAAGTAAGTGAAGAAAATATTTAGTGGGTTAATCTTTTCGAGAGAATAAACATTTTGAACTTACGTGTTTAATACAACATTTTATTCAATTTGTACGAAATTATAATAACTATTTAGGCCTATTCTTTAACTTTGTGGTTAATTTTTAACAACTGGTTAAAAAAATAACCATTTTGTATGTATGTTGATATATAACAAAAAATTAGATTTTTAGTTGTCAAATCAATATTTATTGGATAAATTAAAATTAATCACTGAGTCACAGAATAGGTCCGGTTATAAGTTTTATTTAGACTATTTCACTCATAAATATATAAACCAATCCAAATTCAAGATTCTACATAGTTACCAAGTTTCATTTCGACAAAACATCGTCACAATTTTTTTTTCGCACCCTTAAGCCAATAAGATGTATTTTTACATGTAAGTGAGTTTTGATAAGCGAAATTTTTGACGTATTAGAAACATATTGTTTACATACCTGTCAAAGTCTGTATAATTTCAGTGTTATCAGTTTTTATTAAAAACGAGTCGATTCGAACAGGAATCTATTTAAAACGTTGAGAAGGCAAACTGAAACATAATACCTCTAAACACAATAAAACTTACATAAATGATTACCTGATTTTTATTTTGGAAATAGTCATCCGAATACCATTCGTGGTTAAATATTATCCTGGAAAAATTTTCCTATTGCTTTACTCGAGCCTGTTGCCAATTTATCTCGTGACATTGATCAAAAATCACTCGTCTGACAACTCGTGATTTTTTTGTCAATGTCACTCAATAAATTGCTAGGCAACCGGCTCTCGTAACAATCGGAATTTTTTTCCGGCAAAAATTTACCACTTATGATATTATATATGACAAGATGAAAAACTAATGAAATAGTAATCCGTGCATGACGAACGTCGTTGTTATCTCTTCAATTTTGCCTTTTAAAAAAAAGTTGAATTATACTGTATTTCAGATAAGAATAGACTTGGTGGCGTTGCTGCGCCAGCCTGCATTACACACATAAAACTTATGAATTAGTTTTGTTTCGTGTATGACATTTGACAGCTCGAAACGTCAAAATTTGATAATTTTTAATTATTTAGTAAATAAAAAGTTACTTAAAGTTGTTACATAGATTATAAAGTCAAAATGGAATAAATAATATACCTGCTTTACATATTGCTATTGTAAACTTGGTTTGCGTTTAGATCAATCAGAAAGCTGAAATCGTGAGCCCTATTTTACACCTAAGTCTATTCTTATCTGAAATACAGTATAGTTTGATTTTTTTAAATTCACTAGCAAATAAATAATTACTTGTTTTCGTTGCAATTGAGTAACAGTTGAAAACTTCAAAATTGAAGAAAGAAAATAAAGTTGTATTTTTTTTCAAGACCTTTGAATCGTAGTATGCGTCAGTCTTTAACGGTTTTTACACTTTATGTTTAATAAGTGTTAATTCGCAATTCATGTACAAAACAAATAAAAATACGAGAAACAAATCAAAGCTCTTAGAATTTGAATAATGGTATGTGATAATATGATATCGATAGAGTTATCTGTTGAAATAACTAGCTTTACAAATCGAGTTGTATTCATTTGTGAAGTATCAACAGTATTTATATCAAACAGATCGCCGATAACGTTTACATGTGCTGTAGGTACTTTCATGTATAAATATACACAATGGAAACTGAGTAGGTACATGCGGTTAATGGTCTTCAGGCAAATAACAATATTTATATATGATTATAACATATTATGCGATTATCGTGTCATACTGTAACAAATATGTTTATTTGATATTGGTTTGCTCTTACAGGAAGCGTGGGACGAAAATATTAATTGATTACTATACCGGGTGTAGAAATGAAAAGTGGCGCATAACGAATTCAATGTAATTTTTTCAATATGTCTTTACCTGTTCATTTTAGCTCAAAAAAGGTAAGAATATACGTTCTTCAAAAATTAAAAAGACATCCTATAAAGGCACTTACTTACATAGCGGAACTTTTTTTACAAATGTAAAGTAAGTGATAGATACAAGTAAATCTGATAGAATTGGTTGAACATTGTATTTTATTTAATATTTAATATTTGTTACACAAACATGACATAACACATCAAACGTTTTTTTTATGACAACTGTATATGTATATTTTTTCTTTTTGTCTTGAGTGGCTTGATCCACTTGATCCTTTCCAACACTCCCCCTCACGAAAGACGTCATTTTTAATATATACCAATTTTCTTCCTTAATCGAATAAATCTAGGTCCTGGTAATGCTTTCGTGAACAAATCCGCTTCCATATTTTCTGTACTCTTGTATTCAACTTCTATATTATTATTTTGAATGGTTTCACGGATAAAGTGTTCTTTTATGTTTATATGTTTAGATTTTGTACTTATAATCGGATTTTTACATAGATTCTGAGCTGCCTGATTATCATTATATATTTTAATTTTATTTTGTATTATACCAATATCATCGAGTAAATATTTTAAATGTATAGCTTCTTTGGCTGCTTCAGTTAAAGACATGTACTCTGCCTCAGCTGTAGATAGGGCTACGGTTCTCTGTTTCCTGGATTCCCAGCTTATAATTGCATTTCCATATTTAAAACAGTAACCTGTGTACGATTTTCTGTCAATAGTACACGCTGCCCAATCTGCGTCTGCAAATCCAATAAGTGGTTTTTCAGTTTTTTGATAATTTAGATTTAAGGTTTTTGTTCCTTTTAAATATCTTAGTATCCTTTTGGCACATTTCCAATGTTCTTCACCGTAACAATTGTTAAACTGACTTAAATAACTTACAGGATACATAATGTCAGGTCTAGTAGCAATTGCAAGATACATCAATGAACCAATTAGATTTTGAAATGGAATATTCTTCATTTCTTCAATATTTGTACACTTTTCTAGTTTCATATTTGGTTCCATCGGTGTATTGACTGGTTTGCAATCTGTCATTTTAAACTTTTTCAATAAATTTTCAATATAATTACTTTGAGATGCCTTTATAATGTTCTCTTCTACTTTAAATTGAATTCCAAGGCAGTAATTTAGGGTTTCCAAATCTCTCATTTCAAAATTTTTTCTTAGCATTGTTTTAATTTCTTTTAGAAGATTTTCATTAGAGTAAGCAATGATTAAATCATCTACATAGATGGCGATGACTACTTTTTCCCCCTCTTTCGACATTGTGTAGATGCAGGGATCTGCTTCAGATGCTTGAAAACGTAATTCTCTTAAAGCATTGTCTAGTTTGAAGTACCATTGCCTTCCAGCTTGTTTTAAACCATATATTGCTTTTTGTAGTTTGCAAACTTTCTCATTCTTAGCATTTCGAAGTTCTCGTAACATTTCACTTGTTTTATTAAATATTAATGGATCTTCATTTGTACTTTCGTCAATTAATATATCATTTAAATATTTTTCTAGATTCTTCGGTTTTTCCATGTATATATCTTCTTGAATATCACCGTTCAGAAAAGCTGTACAAACATCCATTTGATTAAGTTTTAAATTTTCTTCGACTGCCATAGCTAAAATTGTCCTTATTGAACTTAATTTTGTTACAGGAGCATAAGTTTCATTATATTCTATGCCTGGTCTTTGGGTAAATCCCCTTGCAACTAGTCTTGCTTTTCTCTTTTCTAATTTTCCTTCGGGTCCAAATTTTTCTTTCAAGATCAATAAACTTGTAATAACATTTTGGTTTTTAATTTTTTCAACAATTTTCCAAGTATCATTCTTGATGTGAGCTTTTATTTCAGCTTTTATTGCTTCGTTCCAAATAGGATTTGATTCTTCATATTTATTACAGCTTTCTTCTTCATATATATTCATGAGATAATCTTTTGTCCAGGTTGGTAACTTTGTCGATCTTTTTGGTTTGGCTTGGTTTGCTGATAATTCTTCTCTGGGTTCCAAATCTTCTGTGGGTTCCAATTCTTCTCTAGGTTCCTCTTCATATTCATTATTTTCAACGACTTCAATTGTTTCATCATAATGAATAATTAAATCCTTTTCTTGCTCATTTTTCTTATCATAATACATTTTATCTAATACTTTTATATCTCGACTGATTATCATTTCTTCTTTTTTCGGAATCCAAATTCTAAATCCTTTTGTCTGTTCTGAATAACCCATGAATATTCCTTCGTATGTTTTTGGACTGAATTTACCTTTTTTATTATTTTTGTTTAATATGAATGTTTTTGCACCAAATATTTTTAAATGATTTACTGATGGAATATGTCCAACCCATTTTTCAAATGGTGTTTTATTTTCAATTGATTTTGTTGGACTTCTGTTTGTTAAATAATTAGCAGTAAATATTGCTTCTGCCCAAAATTTTTCTGGTACATTTGACTCAATCAGTAAACACCTAGCTTTTTCTACTAACGTTCTGTTTTTCCTTTCGGCAAGTCCGTTTTGCTGTGGTGTGTATGGAGCTGATATCCTTCTTTGTATACCATTTTGCTTCAAAAATTCGTCAAAATTTTTATTTATATATTCACCTTTGCCGTTATCTGTTTGTAAAAATTTAATTCTCTTGCCAGTAAAATTTTCGGCTTCATATTTATATTCTTTAAATTTCTCTAGCACTTCATTTTTGTGTTCAATGAAATATACTTTACCGTATCTGGTATAGTCGTCAATAAATGTGACAAAATATTTATTTCTTCGTGGTGTCTCTGTTCTCATTGGTCCGCATACGTCTGAATGCACGATCTCTAATGGTTCCTTTGTTCTTTCGCTATCTGTTTCTTTAAATGGTTTTCTTGTTAATTTTCCTTTAATACATGTTTCACATTCTTTTAATTTTTCTTCTTTATTCAAATGTAATCCTTTCAACATATTGTTTTTTGATGCTAGTTTCATGTCTTGTTCATTTAGATGTCCAAGTTTCATATGCCATTTCATGAATTCATTTTCTTTTAAAATATTTGCTTCTTCATGTCTTTCATTTTCTCTTTTTTGTTGAAAATTTGTATTTGTTTTTATGTAATATAGACCATTTATTTTTTTAGCTATCAAAATTATTTTTCCTTTAGAGTTTCTTACTGTGGCTACATTCTTTTTGAATAATACTGTATGTCCATTTTCTGTTATTTTCGCTATTGATAATAGATTTGTTGATAAAGTTGGTACATATAATGTATTCCAAAGATTTATATTATGGCTATTTAAATTTATAGTTGCTTTACCTTGACCTTCTACTTTTGTAGTACAACTATCTGATGCCAATTTTAAGTAATTAATGTCTGATTTTCTTTTCAAATTCTGCAATATTTCTTTATTAAAAGTCATGTGCGAGGTACATCCACTGTCTAAACACCATCTTGTGGTTCTCTCATTTAAATTTATATTTGTAGAAAAACACGCAGGTTCTACATTGAAGTTAGAATCTTGAGAATCTTGATATTTTCTCCTAAAACAAGAACTTGCTTTATGCCCTTTTTTGTGACAAATATTACATTCCAAATTTGAAAATTTATTTTTATTCTGGAAATTATCATTATTTTTATTTTTATAATTCTTGTTTTTATAAAAATTTTTTTTGTTTTTGCTGTAAAACGCTTCTTCGGAGTTTTCTGATTTTATATAATTATTTCTTCTAGCTTCATTTTCTTCCAATATTTTTATTTTCAAGTCTTCTGGAAGTGGTAAGTTATCTCTTGACTCTATTGCAATTCTAAAATTTTCATATGTAGGTGGTAAACTATATAACATCATTATACTTAATAGATCATCATTAATTTTAATATCCATTTCATTTAGTTTATCTACTGTATCCATAAATTGATTTAATTTTTCTCGTATATCGTCATTTTCATTCATTTTATTTAAAATTAATTGTTTTAGTAAAGTAGCTTTTCTTGCAGGACCTTTGCTTTGATAAATATTTTTCAAAGTATCCCAAACTTCTTTTGATGTATTACAATTCTTTACTTGTTTTAACTCTGGAGGAGAAATGATTAATAAAAGATCTGATCTTGCTAGTAAGTCTTTTTCTTCAAATTGTATTCTTGCAGCAGCATCTAATTCATTATCATTATTCTCGCCAGTAACATATTTCCACAATCCATTTTTTATTAATATTGCTTTCGCTTGTACACTCCAAGTATCATAATTACTTTTATTTAGAGGTTGAATATGATATTGCATATTGGAATTTGACATTTGATTATTATTATTTTATTTAATTATATTTAATGTACGAATATTATCTTCAGTTAATACTCTGAGTACCTGGGTCCCATAACCTGATAGAATTGGTTGAACATTGTATTTTATTTAATATTTAATATTTGTTACACAAACATGACATAACACATCAAACGTTTTTTTTATGACAACTGTATATGTATATTTTTTCTTTTTGTCTTGAGTGGCTTGATCCACTTGATCCTTTCCAACAAAATCACGGCTTAAAAACGGCAATTGCATTCTAACTTTTCTAACCAAGGGCTCTTATGAAATTTAAATTGATCATTAACTTGCATTACCTGAAAAGTTGTGACCGTGTTACCGATTGTTTTAAAAATGATCTACATATAGACCCAGATCTTACAATCCTGAGAATAATGATCTAGACTAGACTATCTATTTTAGTTACAATATTGATGACATTTCCGAGCATATTAGATACATGTTATTTATTTTATATTAGGTATAAAACGCATACAGCAACACCTGTTTCATTACTATACAAAAAATGAACAAGCAGAAGACGTACGTCATCAATAAATATTACTAGATATGACGTCACTTATTACTACGTTTATATGGGGCACTAATTTATTCTAGAAAATGCAATGTGTGTTGCACAACTTACTGTATACAATACAAGCAGATGAATTATCGTGTAATACTTATTAATACAAACCAATAATAACAAATCGAAGCGCCTCAAAAACTATAATAAAATGAGAAAATTGTGCGCTCTCAAAATCTGTGCGTCCTAGGCTGCAGCCTAGTCACCCTATCCGGTAATTGGGCACTGCAGTAATTCTGTAGAACAAGACACAAACACAACTCATAAATACTTAATTCAAAGAAACTGTTGTAATTAGTACAATAGGTAAATAAACTAGAACGATATATTATATTGATATATTTCATTGACAGCAAATTGACAGTACTATATATTTTTTACAAAACAATAATACATAACTACTTTGATATTTACAATTATTTATATTAATTCAAGTCACTTGTGCCTGGACGAGATGGATTGACAATCACTGACAATCAAGTGACAGTGACAGGATCGATATTTGATCGATTTTAAATTCAATGTAAACATGGACATTCTCAGTAATGCTACCGTTATGATACGAAAATCAACTGCAATTATTTCAAATAAATTTATATTCCCTAGAACAAGGAATATGGATTGACTTAGAAACAAAGGTAAATTTCATTAATATATACTTTTTTTAATACTAGTATTTTTTATTTCTTCTTTTTAAAAAAAATATATAACACCCAATAATTTATACAAGTTATAATTCATTTTATAAGGTTTTTTCAAGTTAGTGACGTGCGTCTTCTGCTTATTCATTTTTAGTACAGTGTGTTCAAAAAAAATCCTAACTCGGAGTAGGCTATGAACCAAGAAAAGTATGTCAATAAAAATATTTAATTAAATGTCAATTTGACATGAGATATTGTCAAAAAAGTTATTGAAGAAATCAAAGCTTTTCTTCTTGAATCTTATTTTAGAAACGGAAACAAAATAGAAAACGGCGAATTTCAATATACTGTATCCTTCTTTATTGTCTTTTCTCATTAAAATTACATTTCAAGATCAATTTTGATAACTTGACTTTTGAATTAAATAATGATGAGACATACGTTTCTCTGCTCATAGCCTACTCCGAGTTTTTTGAACACTGTATATTAACGACTTTCTATAAAATATTCTGTAGTAATATATTAAGTGCATTGAAAATGATCGAAAATTCTGCATGAAAATATGTGTTGCCTAGAAACTGGATGAGTTTGTTTTGATAGTAATTTGACAAAAAGTGCCCGAATCGAAGTAATATTTCCCGCGCAATGTGACAGATTGCCAGATAACGTGTAATATAATATGTTGAGGAACAAGTTTTGTGTGTAAATTTCTAAGTGTCACAACGCTCAAAATTCCATATTTATACAAAGAAAAAGATAATTTTGTTGTTATTTCTATTTCTCTTATCTGTTTTATAAATACAAACAACTTAAAGATTGCTTGAATATGTTTGCAATTTTAGGCTGTTATTTGGGATTTTATATGTCAAATCAGTGCAATATTCGCGGTAAATTTCTGAAAATTTTCACCTAGTATGCAATATTCGCTGTAAGTTTGCTCTGATTGGTCCGAATATTCAAAATCTTGCCATTTCATTGGGTATTAAATTGTTCTGGAAATAGTCGAAATAATTATTTTTCTCATCTAATAAATTAATACTTTTTGTTTGGTATTCCTTGAGGAGAGGCTAAGTTTGTGATGTCTGGCAAATAATTGATATGAAAATATCCGCAAGACAGGGTAGAGTTGCTCCAACACAACTCCAACCTCTATAACGTCTACCCTGTTTGTTCGCGAGCCAAGTAATAAGGTACTCATAAATATTTACTGAAATATTCGAAACTTTGAAGTGGGTAGAAGTTTCAGGGCCGCGCAACTCACCACCAACTCGCTAATGCTGTTAATTTTTATTAGACGTAAGTTTCACCCGCCCGTATTTCAATTTAATGGCTCTGGCCTAACTAGCTATATTACTTAAAACTACCTACTTTTCAACTCCAACTCCAAGCCATACACAAAAGAAAATTTATTGCAATTATAAATATAGCTTAATTTACTACTTATTTCTTAACCGGTGTATATAAATGAGCGCGATTAAAATATGTACATGATTTGTAGATGTTTTTATCCTAACTTATTTTAACTACGTCTTTCAGTGACATTTTAAAACGAAAACTGACATTTTGGACGCAAACACAACATTCCACTCATCCTGGCATATAATAATATTACAATTACTCATACACTATGATACAATATTTTTTCAGTAGAAATAAAACGTCACAAAAAAAGCAAAATGAGTTTTATCCGTCAAAAAAGTTATGGCATCAATTTTTTGGAATGGGACTAAAGAAATTTTTATTTTATTTCATCGTCACGTAAAATTTAAATCTATAAGTTCCAGCACTCAAATAAAAAAATCTGATGTATGCAGCACGTAAACTCTCGCCAGATATTTTACCTTGTTGTACGAATAAAACAGAAAATATTTTTAAATACAAATAAATATATTCATGTCTCACTACAAAATAATTCTCACGTATATTTGCAAAATCTATGGGATATTTTAATATAAATTATGTACAATACACACATTTTCTTTATATTCAATATCCTGAAATTTTCTTTTTCTACTTTCCTTTTCTTTTTCTTTATATTCATTTTTTCGAAAATTCCTTTTATATTCTTTTTACGTATATTCTTTTGCGTTGTTGACTTATTTTTTATTTTCATAAGGTACGTTCTATCGGTGTCAGAAATATTCCTACTAGAATAAGAATAATCTTAAAGCAATAGAACGCTCAGTAGCAAATAACTGTCAAGTAAAAAAATAAATACAATAAAACAGTGGCAGTGGTTATGTGTTATAGTTAGGTAACAACTAAATATAACTTTGTATGTTTATTTTGGATCTTCAAAATGTTGTTATGCAAATATTACAGAGATTATAATTATATAAAAATATATTAAATAATAAAAACGTAAAGGAGGTATTTTTGTTGAGCACAGTCTACTCTAAACATTCACAAATGTGACAGAACTGTACGCGCCACAGTCGGCTAGTAAATTTTGAATTTATCTCCACTCTATATATCTTCCTACCAACGCTTCCAACTCTGAAGTTGGAATGATTCGTAGGAATATTTCGATTTTTTTTCGCAAAAGAACGACCATTGATGTTCTACTAGAAGAAGTAGGAAGATTCTGACACCAATAGAACGTACCTATAATCTTCATAATGATGTACAAATATTTTTGACAGTGGCATACAAATATTTTTGACAGTGACATTTATGTGTCAATTACAAACATTTGAATTTCTTGCCTTGAAGTAGTTTGATCTGAGATTTTTTACATCAAATTATTTTATATGCATTTCTTTATCTCTAAATCTATAGAAGATATAATAATGAATTTATATTTATCCAATAAATAATTTAACGATCTTTAACATAAGTATTTACATAAATTTTCGATAAATAATATTTAGATGATTTTTTTTCCTTTAAGTACTACTTCCGGTCGTGCAATTGTTACCAAAACTTAATCAACTCTTCCCATTATTGTTAGATTGAGGAATCCGTAGTTAAAAATGTCTTATAGTATTTGAGAAATCGTGGATCCAACATCCACACACACACACACACATCCACACACACATATCCACACACTCGGACATCATCGTAAAAGTGTTATAATCATCGTAAAAATGTTTTACTCACTAAAATCTGGATATGCGATTTTTAGCATGAATTCAATACCTCTCTTAGCGAGAGGTAAAAATAAAAATAAGCTCAATAATCCTAGAACTGTAACTAAAATAGTTAAAATGCCCGTCGAATACTCGAACTGCTCATACGAGCGGAGAAAACTCACGTAAAAAAAGTGTGTGTAATATACGCCCTCATCTCATCATCATTAAACCAAAACAACCTCTACATTATCATTTCCTCCCCTGTATATTCCATAAGCAATTAAATGACACATTTAACTCCGCAAACAGCGTTTACATTAACACCGGAGGACAGTCAACATCGTAATTAAAAACTTATCAGCAGCGTTTTCAATTACCAGGCATGCCTTCCAGCTAACAGCAACAGCAACAGCATAGAGTAGGGCATCAGCACAGCCGCTCTACGTGTACGTGTTCATGCTGGTGTGTGCGTGAGCATGAACATCCGCCACCCGGAGCGAGGTGCGTGATGCGTGATGCTACAGCTACAGCCGCGAGCGTAGCGTGATGAACGTGAGAAGCGTGAACAGCGTCAATGATTACGAAGGAGAAATGAAAAGTATGGATGTACGATATAATTTTCCCGAAGGAATAAAGTGGATATATAGGTTACAGGATTCGTAAAATGGATTCAGTTTTGGGTTTCATATCATTTCATAAGATGAATAATACTCGTATACACATACGGGACGCCTATTCAAGGAGCTAAAACAAATCAAAATTTAAGAATGCAAAATTTTCTATATAACTGTCGCCGTTTACCCTCCAACCGGACTCACCGAGCCGCAGTGTTTTGCCACTGCCAGTTGGGTTTCAGCCATTGCTACTGTAACACGAGGGGGTCTTCTAAGAAGATGATGCTACTAAACTAGGGGTCGCCAACCTTTTCAATGTATTGAGCTACTTTAAAAATTTTCGAACAGAGAGTGAGCTTACCGATACTTGGGGAGGCAAGGTATTGAAAAAAGCGCCGCAGGCGAAATTTTTTTTCGTTCAAAGTCAAATGTCAATGTCAATAATTAAAAGTTACACTTTTTCAAGGGATGTGAAGCTGCATGTGTTTCCCCTCTTATGTACAATAATAAATTGCCAGATCACAGAACATTTTAGAAAAGAGCATATATATATTTAACCGATTGCATCATATATGTTTTAAAAATAAAACAAAACTTAAGAAAAATAACAAAAAAGTAATTTACTACTTTAAACAATAACATATGTAAATAAAATAACATTTTAATGTGAAGCCTGACACTCAGACCCGTCGATAATTACAGCCACCCGAATACAATTATCCAAATGTTCATCTGTAAGTCGGTTGCGGTATTATTTGTTCTTTATCACTTTCATATTAGAGAAAGAAGATTCACACAAATAAGTTCATTAAATTTTTCTGTAATGTCCACTAAAAAGCCAAAATCTGCTAGCCAGGTTGAATTTTCCAGTTCAGGAATGGGTTCATCACGTTCTTTAAAAAATACGACTAGGGGAGGTAGGACGTAATTAAAACGTTTGAGTACTCGTCCTCTACTCAACCATCGGACCTCAGAGTGAAGAAGCAAATCCCCGTATTGACAGTCCATTTCATCGGTCAGTACTTTAAATAATCTTCTCTGTAAGGAATGAGCTCTAACTTTGTTCACAATTATTACTACCAATTTCATTACGTCGTTTAGTTTCAAAAACTTTTCACATAATGCTTGTTGGTGGATAATGCAGTGGTAAGAGAGAAATTGCGGAAAAGATTCATCCTTACGACATAATGCCACGAGACCCTTTTCGGAACCCACCATAGCTGGAGCTCCATCGGTTGTCAAACCTACCATTTTAAATATTGGGATTTTCTCAGACGAAATAATATTTTTCAAATGAGAAAACAGGTCCTGCCCAGTAGTATGTCCTTTTAGTGAAATAATCTTCAAAAGTTCTTCTTTAATCGAAAAATCACTAAACACCATCCTGACAAAAACGGCTATTTGGGCGGTATCAACCACATCTGTTGATTCATCAAGTTGCAGGGAAAAATAACTAAAGTTTTCAAAGTCACTTTTTAACTGTAATCGATAAAAAAAATCTGATGTGGCCAGCACATTACCTTCCGTCAGTTCACGGATCACCTCAACTACAGATAGGACAGTTAATGTATTTTTCGAAACACAAAATAGTGACATCTACAGATTGCTTCCATGAACTAACGCACACTGCGATGGCTTGGTCGGCTTGGTAGTTTGTGACATAGGAGACATGTCATGTATAGTTAAATTGAAATTTTGAATTTTTAAATTAAAAGACAATAAGAAAATTGAATATAAGTATATACATATTTTTTAAATAGTCACAATACAATAACTATAAATTAATTTCTAAATAAATTTAAAATTACTTGTCAGATAGAGATACACTTCTATTTTAGTATTTGTTTATACGAGTATGTAAGATAAAAGGATATTGGAAATGGTACATTTCATTATTAAATATAGAAGTAAACGTCTATTTGCTTCTTTGCTCTGCACTTTATATCAAACAGCACAACGAATGTTCATCAGCTTAATGAATTTCAATTCCATATTACGTCAAAAAATAAACACAGTTAATACACTTTAAAACTGAGAAATCACGAAGTAACTCACTACTGGCAATATAACTAAAACTATAAACTATTACAAATTGAATTACCAAATAATTAAAGATGTTAAAGCGTACGTTTAATGACATGTGTGATGACTTATGTGACTTTACAATTCAAAATATTGCAAAATGTTTTGAACTCAAAGGTGACTTAATCCATTTTCTTAAAACTTAAGCACTGTCGCGCCTCTACAGTTTGCTTCCTGGAACTGTGATAGTGTTTTGGCACATTCATTTAGCTGGCCGGTGCCTGCGTCAGTTCTATGTATTTTGTACAAATTTCATACAGAAAGTTCCTTGCTAAAGATTATATTTCTTGTACTTTACCTTCCGGCACTTGTATGTATTTTATGCAAATTCCACACAGAAAATTTATAGCAAAAGATCCTATATTTCCAATAAGATTATAAGAAAAACACACTATGTCAATTTCACTTGACACTGACATCTTTCAATCAAAATTTTCTTAATATAGTAGCTGTTTCCATAGGTATGGCTACTTTATGAAATTTAATTTCTTTATAATTTTTTAACTCTATATCCATTTAATATTAAGTAAAATCTGATGTGGCCAGCACATTACCTTCCGTCAGTTCTATGTATTTTGTACAAATTTCATACGGAAAGTTCCTTGCTAAATTAAATATTCTATTTCTTGTACATTATCTTCCCGCAGTTGCATGTATTTTATGCAAATTTCGTACAGAAAATTATTATTTTGTGACGTTTTCTATATACAGTGTAATGTATCTGCAGAAATAAAAGATTTATTATTATTATTATTATTTCTTGTACATTACCTTAAAGCAGTTGTATGTATTTTATACAAATTCCATACAGAAAGCAAAAGATCCTATATTTCCAGTAAAAATTGTAAGACAAACACACTATGTCAATTTCACTTGACACTGACATCTTTCAATCAGAATTTTCTTAATATAGTAGCTGTTTTCATAGCTATGGCTACTTTATGAAATTTAATTTCTTTATAATTTTTTAACTCTATATCCATTTAATATTAAGTATAAAATGCAGTCAAATCGTACAGAGAATAAAATATACTTTAATATTTATAATAACATCAAATGTGAAAAAATTATATTTAACATAGTTTTTTCAAGAAAAACTGTTAAAATCTTCAAATGATGGTACTTCCGGTTGACCAATTGTAACCAAAATCTAATCAGCTCTTCATATGGATGTAACGAAGAAGTACACGAAAAAATTATAATTTTTGTAACTGTAGTATTAGAGTTATCGTAGACGAAAATTTTGTTACACACACACACACATCCACACACACACACATCCACACACACACACACACACACACACACACACACACATACAGACATCATCGTAAAAATAGTAAATTCGTATTCTAGGGACCCTAAAACGTGCTTATTGATTAAAAACTCATCATCGAATTTTTTGACCAAAGACAATACCTTCCTTACCTAAAGGTGACGGAAGGTAAAAAATGAGAATTTACGGAAAATTCTATTATTTTTAGTTCTTTTGAGATCTACCTGTGTGAGCTACCGGAAGTATCCACGCGAACTACCGGTAGCTCGCGATCGACGGGTTGGCGACCCCTGTAACAAAACTGATGACTGTTTACTCCAACGATGATACACTTTATTCTACTTGATATTTACTGATTTACTATCGTTTTAACTAATTAACTTAAGTTTTTATTTACATAGTTACATTCCGTAACCCAGCGGGCGGGCATTTAGCACGCGCCCCAAATCTAAAAACACTACTAACGTCTTCACCGCGCGACGAACTAATCTAGACTCTTCATGTTTACTCCATGAGTAACTAATGTCGACTCTTTAAAACAAAGCGCTATCTTCAGGACAGGATTATCTTAGGGGTACAGGGTGCTTAGGTTAGGGCGTTCAAATTCACGCACGTATACATAATAAATTCTAAACCTAATGATCAACAAATAAATGTCGTGACTATCATAATACAAAAAGAATTTCTAAACTGAATTTTGACATTTATAATTTAAATAGATAAACAGAGTTAAAATATGATTTCTGAAACTATATTTAGAAAAGTTTATAAATAGTTATTTATCTGTTATTGCTCTTACCCTCGTCGTATCACACTACATTTATTTATTTAATATGTATAAGTGGCCAGCTTAAAGCATTCGAGTGTGAAAAATACAAATAACTGTATTTATTTTTCACAACAAATCACACATTGTCGGTTGATGGGAATTGAACGCACAGAACATGGTTCGGGTGACATCACTGCGAGCTACGAGATCATTTAAACTTTATTACAACTATTAGGATATTTTCCATATCTGTTGTCACAAAATGTGTTCAAATATGATTCTCCTACTTCAGGACTCGCAAATCGTCCGCTGTCAGCTTTTTCTTTCAAACAGCCCCAGAAAAAGAAAGCCAACGGATTTAGATCAAATGATTTAGCAAGGGGGCGAGGAGGCAGGAGGCCATAGTATGGGTCTACCTCTACCTATCCATGAGTGAAATTTTGATTCTGGAACTATCTCACTTGTTTTAAAAACAGAACTTAGCAGACAATTTTAATTTCGAAAAAAATAAAACAAAAGTTCTTGAAAGAAATAAGAATATATCATACTAAAACCAAAGAATAATGAAACAATAAAATACAAGAAGAATGGCAGAATATATCACCATCGGTGACTAAAAAATTAGTAAATTCAATGGCTCGTCTCAGGCCTCTTTCATACGATCTTACTTTTCGCCGTGCGCCGTGTCCGGTACCCATTTCAATCCGGCACACTAATAATAAAGATGGAAAATTACGAGGTAGACGTAGAATAATTGATTCAACTCTAGTGTGGAAGACCTGTTCTTTGGAACAAAGCTGAATCCTATAATTCTTAAATATTTATATAAAATAACGAAAACACCACAAAGTGGCTTTTGTAAATTTAAGGGATGGACCCACTGCCTGCATCGTGGGCGTTTTTTTTTTTTTAATTATAAATAATAGAAATACAATAATTACTATATTAACATGGACAAGAGTAAAACTGTCAGAAGGAAACACGGCGAAAAGCCGCGCTGTGTATATTTTTGTTTTCCCGTTTGCTTAACGGTTCTGAAATTTGTACGGTACCGTGCCGGAAACAGCGTACGGCGAAAAGTCGGACCGTGTGAAAGAGGCCTTACTGTGTGAAAACCAAGAGAAACTCAATAATTGGTTTTTAATTTTAATATTAGGCAAAAAAAAATTTAAAGATGCAGTCTTGGTAAAATAATTTTAGTAGATTGTCAGTTATTTAACAATCCGATGTTTTGGTTCCTAATAAACCATTATCAGGGCTATGTTAATATATAGTTGGAAAAACTAACAATTGTATTACGAAAATGAATTAGTACAACGATGATCATATCGTCATGCAATTTAAAGAGTGATAAAAAGTTAAACTCTTAATAAAAATTAAATATATTGGGTTAGGTTGTCATATTTCCTAAAATAGATTGAAACTATTGTCGTACGGAGACTTCCTTGTATAACTGTAACATGTTTGGTTTCATCCAAACCTACTTTGTTGGGAATGGTGTAACCATATTCCTATATTTTACGCGCAAATAAATTTCAATTTGGAAATAATTATAATTGTAATTAACGAACTAATGAAATACTAAATTATAAATATGAGAACATATTGAAAATACGACCACATTATCATTTATAATATAAACCCACAATAATTATAACATGTCAGTATTACATATATCTATTTCTATATCTATATAACTGGTAATTTAAAATTAATTGCTTTTAGTATGAATAAAATGTATTTACTAATATTCTATTAATAAAGGAAATTTTCTAAAACTATTATAATTACCCTTTAACCTTAAAATTAATTTTAATAAAAACTAAAAACGTATTTCGAGAACCAAGTTCTCATCATCAGTAGTACAACAAGGGAAAGTTAAACAGAGTAGTCAAGATTACTCTGTTTAACTATAATGAAAAACAAATTTAATGTCTCATTCGGAATAAAAGTGTTTTTGTGTGCCTTGCATGCAATTGTCCAAACTTCCATGCTCGCCACACAAAGTGTCACTTTTACTCCTATATTCCTAAATAACACAGTATTGCCGAAAAAACAGAATTATAGATGGCAGGCCGGACGGTAGCAAGATGGCGGAGGAATAAGGAGAGGTCCCTCATTCCTTATTGCTGGCAATATGCATTTCAAAGTGAAAAGTATTTGATATGGAGAAAATGAACATAAAGTTATGTGATATTTCTGAATACATTGCTTCTGCACGTCCTATAAAAGAAGACGAAGCAGTTTTTAAGACTGGACATGTATTGCTTTGAGGAATAAAAGATTATGGACCAGGTACAATACTGGGATCTTGTTTAAAAACCAGTCATTTGAGTGGAGATCCTCATATGATTGAAATTTTATTAAATGAGAATATAAATTACTGTAAAGCAAATTTAGTTGTAGAGCAGAATTGAGAGGCAAATGCAAACATTGTTGCAGTTTGTAGCATATAAACAGGATAGTAAAAATCAAAACTATGTTTATTGTTTTACAACAAAAGTTATTATTATTATTATTATTATTATTATTATTATTATTATTATGCTATTAATTTATTTGTTTATGGGTTTGTGTATTACAGAGTAGCAGAAATAGAAAATTAAACTGTACAGATTTGGAACAAAGTAAGGGGAAACTTATTAAAAAAGATGATAAACAGTATAGTTTGGCTATTATTATTAGAAGAATTTTACCATACTGTTTTAAAAAAGAAAAAAATAGAACTGATTGGAGACGTCAAAACTATAAGGGAAGAAAATTTCAAGATCATATTTTGTCACTTGGGATATATTGTATACTTACACTTTTTTACTTGTAATTGCTCCATTGTGGCACTGAGCAGTACCTATGGCAGTTACTGATCATTATTTAAACTTGAAAATGTAATATACACTATGTATCTAACTTTCTTTTACAACAAATACAAATTAAACCTGTTTAAATTACATACGTTTCAATGTATGCTATCAACGTTTCCTTATTCCTCTAGTTCACATATCTGCCGCCAGACGTCACCCACTTTGAATTTTTTCGCCAATCGGACCCCATTACAAAGCTATCTATCATGAAACTATGAAAAAGTTTTTGCTTCAAAACAAATATTTAAATAAAGAAACACTAATAAAAATTAATTACTTTTCTAATTAAAATTTATACAAAACATTTCATAAAATTTCAATTAAGTCACGAATTTACGGATTAACGTAAAACTTTGCAGGGACACTAATGACACTTCAACCTGACAAAAAATAATTGTACGTCCAGTGCTGACCTCTTTGTGTTACGCCGCGAACTTTTCAATATAACCACCACGAAAATGTCCTAAACCACTATCCTTAAATCCGTCCCTGGCTGTAAGATATTATTTGCATTTTAATAGAACAGATTTTCAATTTACATTTTCATCCTAGTTCCATGCCATTTGAATATTTGTATTTTTGGTTGATAGTCTGCATTTTAATATTACACAATATAATTAAATGAAACAGATAACATAATTCATGTTGTAAATCACATAAATTTCATTCATAACTTTATGCAATATGTAGATACGAGTATATTACTTCATAGGATTAACAATATTAACGTTGTCATTTGTCATTATTCCCCCAATTTTTTTACGATTCTGACCTTGCAAATTCTATTCCCATATCACGTTATCGTAAAACGTGTAATTCGCAATGTACCCTCATGTCCTGTCACAAAACAAAATGATTACAGCGAATTTCGCAGACTTGTTCTTTTGCCACACTCATTAATCTATATTTCTGCAGGCTACAATTATTTACTTGTAATTAATTCGTAAGTAATTAAGTAAACCATTTATTTCTCTCGTAGATTTATAGTTTTGTTCTGACAGTGCTAAATAATTTTACTAGCAATTTTGTATTTATAGGTTTGCTATACTTGTTTGATTAGTTTTAACAGAAAAACAACAATTAAATAGTAATAAATACATTTAATTGTTGTAGAAACCGATCAATAATATTATTAAAAATGAGACAAACAATATAAAAATGTTTACATTTACGAATATAAAACAATGGAAAATATTTTGTTTAAAAAAATGCTAACGCCAAGTTAATTACAAATTTAATGACATCCATTAGACGAAAAAGTAATATATACAGGGTTGTGACTTGGACGACGCAGCATAGGAATTTCAATGGTATTTTGAGCGAAATTGTATTTAAATTTTTGTTACAGAAAAAAATACTACATTCGAATATACTATTGATTATAATTTTTCAATTTTCGGAACCGTAAAAATAGTCGAAAATAATAACATTTTTACAAAAATCATTGTTGCCATGGAACAAAAATTTAAATAAAAGCGCAAACATCTGTCCCTACTTAAAGAAATGTTAAATTTTGTTCTTGTCAAACTACTTTGTTGTAACCAACAACTATTATATCGTTGTCATGGTGGTTGTCATCAACTACAATAAAGATTTTTTCATTTGCCTCGTTTTAAACAAAAGTGCAAACATCTGTCAAAAAATCTTGACGTTTAAAATTATTTTCAAAACAAGAATAAAGAAAACACCTTTAATGTGTTGATAACAACAATGCAATTTGCCGAGAACGAAATTTAAGATTTCTTTAAGTGGTGACAGATGTTTGCGCTTTTGTTCCATGGCATCAATGATATTTGCAAAAATGTTATTATTGTTTGCGACTATTTTTACGGTTCCGGAAATTGAAAAATTATAAACATTAGCATATTCGGATGCAGTATTTTTTCCTATAGCAAAAACCTAAATACAACTTTGCTCTTAAATAATTAGGGGAGCAAATAACTGCACATTAAGATTCTACCATTGAAACCCCGATGCTGCGTCGTTCAAGTCACCACCCTGTATGTATGTAATATATATATATATATATGTCGCGGGGTAGTATCACTGGCAAACTCTATGTCGACCAACACTATTTCAGAACCACAGCGATATTATAAACGTGATGATCTCAGCGAGGCGGACCTGCACTCACTCCCTGAGCACCGCTACACACTGATTCCATCCAAGCATTATAGCCTAGAATGCTTGACGTTTCGATTACGACAATACAATTAAAAGATTATAAGTGATTCATGTAATACTTGATTCATTAAATGATCCTTACGACATGCTTTGATATTACAATCTCCGACACGGCCATTCTGACGTTTCACACGTCCTCGTGTGAACTATCTGAAAACACAGAATTTATCCACAGTATTTTCGCTCGGCTATCTCTGACCAATAAGTGCTCAAATAGTTACAACTTTGTTCACATTTATATCAAGCTCAAAATTTAGTTATAGTACACTAAATTATTTAATGGACGCCTTTTTTTACAAGACGTCAAACAAAACATAATTCTGTGACAATACATTTCACCAGTAAATACATGACTATCAATATCAGTATTCAAGCATTGTTATAGCTCGTCCAACAGCGACAGACCATCATTGCTTAACCAGCAATCGATCGCTATTCCATCTTCGCTTAACCAGCGCAAGAAAACCATACCGTCATTGCTTACCCAGCAATGGAACACCCTTCCGTCATCGCTTAACCAGCTCGGGAAAACCACACCGTCATTGCTTACCTAGCAATGGAACACTATTCCGTCATCGCTTATCCAGCTCAGGAAAACCACACCGTCATTGCTTACCTAGCAATGGAACACCCTCATTGTACTATAGACAATTCTAGTTTTAATTATTTTGTGTAGAACCTGGCTCTTCGTCAGTTCCTAGGGAAGAAATATCATTATTATCTTACATTTTTCTAATTTGGTCATGTGCGTATTTATAAGTGCGATTAGAGTCATGGGCCTTTAGAGCATACAAAACAAATTATTACTAGTTTGCTAACATTCAGGTCCTAAATCAGAAATCCTATGGCAAATCGAAAACTTAGCTCGTCGTCTTAGGCCACGCTTCCCAATTCATTTACTGGAAAACACACACGACAGAGGCACCTAGTTAGCATGTTACCTTCGGCAGAGGTATCAGAGTAGCATACCGAAACACCATGACAGAGGCATCCAGTAGCATGTCATTTTCCATCACGGTTAATAATTCTAAAGAATTTAACGAAAATAACCAATCTCCAGACCAACGCCTCAATTACTCCTTAGCCACTTTTGTTATAAAAGTTTGTCGGCTCTTCAAAGTTTTAGTCACCCCTGTGGATTTTCAACGATCCACTCGATTAGCCAACTAAATTGTGGTCTCAACCTCCAGAAGGTTCATTATTGTACGCATGAACCGCTCTACTTAAAAATTAGAACATGGATTCATGTGTTATGTAAATAATACTTAGAGCTATCAAAATGTTCTAAATTTGTTAAATAATTCAACCAGATAGTTCTTCTTTTCGTTTTCCTAACTGTATTTTGGCTTAGTGTTTTTTAGTTTAATTTTTTGACAAGTTGATTTTTGCCCTTATTGGAGGTTAGTAAGTTTTAGTCAGTTGATCTTACACTGTCACAGGTGATGCTGTCCATTATAATGTTTCTCGTTTGGCCTACATATCTCACAGGTATTTTTTTAATTTTTATTTAAACTTGTTGTTTATTATTGTTTGATTATACTCTGGAAAACGATTGTTGTTGATTTGTGTCAAATATTTTTATTGTAGCACTTGATGAAGATAAAATAATATACCGAAACGTTTGCAAGAGGAGATGTAGAAACAATTTTTTTTTATCTTCCTTTATATCCATCATCCGATGAACTTTCTTCAATTAAATTTATCCTTGGATACGATCAAAATATTTTAAAGCAATTTGTTTCAGCGTCCATCACGCTGCACTTAGGCGTCACAAACATTAAGACAAACATTTGAAAAGCTAGTCCCGTCTCTGCTTCCAATGGCTGACAGATTTCTGTTGCTCAATTGTTTTTCAGGTAAAACAGTCTGCTTCGCAACCGTGGCAGGCTGCAGTCCGGGCACCAGCTATCCTGTGCAACTCCTCTGTGGCTGATCTAGCTTGCCACAATTTAAACATTCAACAAATTCACAATTTGACAAAACTGGAATGGTCACCCCGAAAACGGTCACGCGGAGCCTGATCGGCCACAGCCCCATCAAAACCAAAACGCCAAGTTTTGTAGCTACGATCATGCTCACCGGAAATTCAATAAAGTCATATAGTATGTTCTGGGAATACACTCAGGGACTATTTCAAACCACTACCATATTTGTACCTAAATTTCAATATTCATGAAAGTTCCATCCGTAACGACTCAGGGTTTTGGAACATGGACGTGCAGGAACTTGAATAACTTCATACAAATTATACCATGAACAATTGATAAAAGTTCACTCAGATTTGAACTGTCTGTACAGCGCTATATTATTCACGCTAACACGGTACATCCAATACATTCTCTCACTATCAGTGCTACACATCGCCTCATTCGTAGATATTGGGCAGGATGCTCGCCCATTCTGGCTTATTATTTCGAGACAGACTGGTACAGACTTCGTCCATAATTACAGCTCTCCCGCCACTGTCAACAATATTTTTCCCAAATAGCATCATCGTATGGTAACTGATCGAATGCATCGATCTCTCACTTCAATCACATTACCCTTAATGTCAACGCAGATACCTGAAACCTGAATACTCAAAAGTCCACATGCAATTTATACATTAACAAAATCATCAAAACAAATCCCGTAGCAGCCTCGGACACAAGCCGCTGTCCTTCTAGCAAAAACTAGAGATTGCAGGCAGAAACGAACCACTGGCCATACATCACTGTATTTGGACCAATGATCACTCATGCATATTAGTATGGCGGCAAAAATGTAACAAAACACAGCACAAGCGTCTTTGCGGAAGCGCAACGATAGTTTTTCTTTGTATCACATACCACAGGCGCTATGAATACCTGTCCAAGTGCAGTAATGGAATTTATTCTGGGGCCAACGTCTTTGCACTGTGCAAGACAAAACACTTCAAGCTTGAAGATCTCGTAGGCCACTCATAATTTCTGAAACAAAAGCTACACAAGAGAGTTTTTGGTAATCGCCTTCGGTGGACAGTAGTAAGGCCACTCTTCCAAATAGATTCTCTGTCCTGGTTTACGGATATTTCTAAACTAGAGTCAGCAGAAACTGGATCGATTTTATTTGGTCCGTGCTGCCAAATAAAGGAATCCATACACAACGGTTTCATTATATCTCAAGCAATAAATCTGTGTGCTCAATAAACTTAAACAAGCTCTCAAAGGAGAAGCAATCTACATAACGTCAGATAACCAGGCTGCTTTCACTTGTGAATCAAAGCTAAAATGGGTACCGTAGTATAAGTGAGTCTTAGGCATTTCCTGTGGATACTTGAAAAGCCATAATTCATAGCCTGGAGATATTCATTTCACCCTTGACGATGAACGTTAAAGAGTTATCAGCTCTTAACAAAAGGGACTTTGAATTATGACAAGTATCTTTACTAGTCATTGTTCTATAATATACCAAATTTCAGTTCATCAAAATTTTGAAGTGGCTTCCAGACATTCAGTCAAAACATGCTACAGCAGATCTTACTGGTCGTGGTGACAAAAGTCACCAGCGCTCAACCTTATAATGATAATAACAATTTGTAGCTCAGTGAACTTTATCTGCATTTAATAAAATATTAATCTTTAGCATAGTTTTCCAACATATTTCCACCATTAACTATCTTCACTGAAGATCCCCAGTGAAATTTTAATGTTATAATTTATATTTCGGTACACCATGGTTCTGCACCCGCATCGGTCATATCTGGATAAAAAGTAAGTAACGATATATCAAGTGCCTCAAGGTTGCAGTGTACCTACTCAACGTGTCTGTTAGTTTGCGAAACTTGTACAATGAAAACATTTTACAATCTTTCTTGACATACCGAAACACTTTAAGAAATTTGTATTAGTTCGTTTGTTATTTCACAAATAACTAACTAAATCGCAAACTGGTTGATACTCCCGATCTGTGACTACTTGACCTACATTCAGTTTAATAATATTGTCACGTCGCAGACGATGTAAAAGAGTAGAATCAAGCTACCAAAAATGAAATACTTATTACGTCATACAAGCTCAATGACAAAACATCAATCAAAATATAACAACTGCCATGTACACCTACTGTAATAAATAATATCTTAAATAACATATATGGAGATCGGTAATCCGGATCATCGGCCATCACAATATCATAAACAACAAACTCGACTTTGTCTCTCGTTTCTCAACAAGCAACTGACCGAATTGCTTTTATTACAACAGCAACCCAATTGCCACCAACATAGCTCACAACGATATCTTGAGCTTTGTAATAAAATCTCTTACCAGTATTGGAAGACCGCTTAAAATAAATTCAGTACTCATTACTCACGGTTCTACTTAACCAGCTCTTGTAATTACGTCACCACTCTCCGGGTGGGACACAGACGGAATCCTTGTTACTGGTCAATGCCCTAGGATGAAAACCTGCAAAAATTGTTAGACGGCCTTTCCATCTTAACCTGCTTGGCCCTACACTTCACTTTATAATTCACCAACAGAACAAAAACCCACATACAATATTGTGGATCGCAGGCGAATCCCACTTCTGATGTCGCGGGGTAGTATCACTGGCAAACTCTATGTCGACCAACACTATTTCAGAACCACAGCGATATTATAAACGTGATGATCTCAGCGAGGCGGACCTGCACTCACTCCCTGAGCACCGCTACACACTGATTCCATCCAAGCATTATAGCCTAGAATGCTTGACGTTTCGATTACGACAATACAATTAAAAGATTATAAGTGATTCATGTAATACTTGATTCATTAAATGATCCTTACGACATGCTTTGATATTACAATCTCCGACATATATATATATATATATATATATATATATATATATATATATATATATATATATATATATATATATATATATATATAATTTCCACGACTTGATCCCCACGTCATCAATAGTAAACATGGTTCAAATCGCCAGGGTGGGAGGAAATTGATGACGTCATATTGTTACCATGGTTTTATTATAGGGATTTAATTTTCTAGTTTGATATAAGGTGGAGTATGCTAGGACTTTGTCATGTTTGACATTTTCAATATTTCATTTGCAATAATATTGTTGTTCGCTAATATAACATATACCTACTGTGTGAATATTATTATTCATCAAAATTCGAAGTGACATTTATATATTTCGCAATTGAATTATTATAATGTAATGTCAAAACTGGTAAAAACTGACAGTAGGTATGTCAATTTCGTTATTAATCAAAATTCGAAGTATAAATAGTTATTTAGAAATAATAAACCAACTGATTGAATACGATATATATATATATATATATATATATATATATATATATATATATATATATATATATATATATATATATATATATATATATATATACCGTGTGTCTATCTTAAAGGTGTACATAGGAGATTAACATGGGAAATCAGTTTTTTGCAGAGTCCTGCTCGTCTAATTATTTTAAGCAAAAACGCGTCAAATAAAAGTTTTAGGGAATAAATTTCTGCATCTAAATCAATAAACAGAATCACCTTTACATGCTTTGTAACGACAGAAATTAATTATGAAAATGTCGAAAATTACGTTGAAAATATCGACAGCCATGGAATTGAACAAAAAATAAATAAATGCTTGACGATTTATCAAATTGTCAGAAACGTCAAATAAGTTAACTTACGTTGTGACAGATAAAACGTCAAGCATTTATTTATTTTTTTGTTCAATTCCATGGCTGTCGATATTTTTAACGTAATTTTCGACATTTTTAAAATTAATTTCTGTCGTTACAAAGCATGTAAAAGTAATTCTGTTCATTGATTTAGATGCAGAATTTTATGCCCTAAAACTTTTATTTGACGCGTTTTTGCTTAAAATAATTAGGCGAGCAGGAAACTGCAAAAAACTGATTTCCCATGTTAATCTCCTATGTACACCTTTAAGACAGACACACGGTATATATATATATATATATATATATATATATATATATATATATATATATATATATATATATATATATATATATATATATATATATATATATATAAGTATAATGGATGAAATACCTCCTTTTATTGTCCAAAAGCAATATATTGCAATAATTATCGGACATCTTAGAAACACTGTCTTTGTAATAGCAAAGTGCACAATATGTATAATTCCAAGAATTAACAAAATTACCAACACTCAACACAAATTATTATCGAAGCCAAATCACCTTAATCACATGAATGATAGAATAACATGAATATTCAAATGATTCAAATATTTGAAAATGACACTCGTTACCGCGTTTACAATACATTTCTATTCCATTTTTTGCCGTTGGTTAGACGGAGATGCTTATACCCCACCTAAACAGGGACGATAATGAGATAGCGAATAAGGCTCGGGCCACACTATGCGTTTTGGCGGGACCGGTTGAACGGGAAGATAAGAACTTATTGTTTTAAATGAATGCGTCCACACCTATGCGGTTGCGGTCCGGCTGCCGGATACTACCGCAGCATGTTGCGGTTTGACCGGACGGTCAATTTGCCGCATGACAACTACAACATATTGGAAATAATGCGAGCGTTCACAAGGGTCTGGTTTTGTTTTTTAATAGACAACGTATACTATTTGGGCTCTGCACTAAACAGACATTGGTCAGACTGTGTCAGAATCGGGTTGTCAATGCTGCCGTCCTGTTTAGTGGGATATATGTGGTATGTGGACGCTGTACGATCCATCCCGTTTAACCGGATGCGGTTTTACCGGTCCCGCTAAAACGCATAGTGTGGCCCGGGCTTAATGTTTGTACGACAAAGATGCTATAAAAGTTTTGTAATTCTTACATCAGAAATTGATGACGTGGGGATCAACTGGGATATATATATATATATATATATATATATATATATATATATATATATATATATATATATATATATATATATATATATATATATATATACAAAATTTCAGACAAGCCTCTTGAAAATACTCTTCGCTAATACCTTTCTCAAACTAAATATAACGCATTGGTATCAAAAAACAGGACCAATGTCCACATTAAAAATGATTTGTTCGTATTTATTTGTCAACCTTCCAGAACGCTCTATATTTTGACACAAGCGCACACACCGATCTGAGGGACCAGAAACGAGGTATATGGCCTTATCGACAAAATAAGCCCCAGTAGGTAATTGCAAAAGACTTAAAATAAATTGTAAATTATATTTTACTTTTTATAAATTATTAATACATTATTTTTTAAATCACACTTATGATTACAGAAATAATAAAAATTTTAACTAACATGAGTCCGTGAGACTGGGTACGTTTACTGAAGGGTTTAAAAAGTAAACGTTGTTTTATTATACTCATATTCATTGGTAGTTATATACAGGGTGTAAATGAAATAAGTGCATTAAATTTAACCAGTAATACAACTCGTCGAGAGCAACAATATTTCTTAATAACTTTTTCTCGAAATCGCATATTTTTTTAGCATTTTTACCACCCCGTAAATTGACGAGTCGTTCCAAATATTTTTGTGATAATTGAATGCAGTAGCAATAGCTATGAAAAATTTTGTTTTAGCAATTGACAGTCCTATTAATTATTCCAATTAAATTTTAATATTAGTAATAAACTTGTTTATAAGGTAAAATTCTTTCAAAATGCGAGTACACAGACATTATAATTACTTACCTATGGTTTATTTTATTTTTTTATTCGTATCTGTACTACATTTTACTTGACATCACGGTTGAGATAAAGACAGTGTCATGGAGTTGTCAACGCATTTACACGGAGCGTTTCCAAATCATCACCAAATCATTCTGTTTTTAATATTCGCACATCTGTTAATCTTGTACATCTTTATCACATCAAAATACGGAGTGTCACATATGACAATTTTAAAAAAGGAACAGTTATATCCATAACGTGTAAAAAGTTCTATGTTTTCAGCACATAACAGACTTCAATTTTGGGAATGGCTCATAATGTTCATTAATGAGACTGAATTTACTTGGGAAGGTGTATTTATTATGCACAATACACATCTCGACAGACGAAACTGCTGTAAAAATTTTCATTAAAAAATGTTTTGGGCGGGAACAATAAATGGACGACTAATTATTGATACTCATGTACCTCTTTTAAATGGACAAAAGTTTGTACTTACATTTTTTGAATAACGTATTTAAACTATTATGATTTCTCGACGATAAATAATCATCTCATAACCTAACAACTATGCTTTTGTTACTCGTCTCTCCTTGTCTTCCTCTATTCACACTATTCAAAGGTGATTAAAACCCTGGTTCAAAACACAACTTTATAATTTTGTTATCCAAAATTTAAATTTATTTATTTTAAAAATTGTACTATTACGTATTAATTAATAATAATGTTATTTCCCTTGATTCGTTTATTAATTACTGTGACTGTAAGTGTAACCGATAACCGACAATTTTTGAGCTGTTTGTATCCCACTTGAACACGGCAACAGTCATTTGTTCTCCATGAGCGGGTATCGAAATATGCAGCAAATCTTTAAAGAATTTTAACTCAAAGTTAGACTTAGAAAAAAAAGTTATTAAGAAATAGTGTTCCTCTCATCGAGTTACATTACTGGTTAAATTTAATGCACTTATTTCATTTACACCCTGTATTTATAGAAAAGTAAACACATTAAGAAAATCCTAATCTTTTATGGGTTTCTTAATTTCCTAGGACCCAGAAATTTGAGTAAGGAGTTTATTTTCTGGTACATAGAAAGATTGTTGATGAATAATGTTGTAGCTAACTCGAGTTTCGGCAATTTTATCTATTCAAAAATAAGACCGAACTTTTCTATTTTTGCACTCATTCATTAAAAATACTAACTACTGACCTATAGGTACAACCACGTTCAACACTTTATTACTTGCAAAAATAAAATATAGATAAACACAAACCTCATCTGTAATTCACCGATTTTAACAAAAATAACCAAAAATCCAGCTATCGAAATTTCGGCGATCAACAATTTTTACATTCTTTAAAATGTAAATAGAAAGGTAAAAACTTCATCTTAACGTTACAATATTCGTAAATAATATTTCAAATTTAGGCACAAAAGAAAGAGAAGTGAAAGAAGATAGAGTATAGCAGCTATGCGTGAATGAATCTTCATACAAAATTTATTTGAACACTATTTTGTTACATTACAAAGGACAAATAATTTATTAATTCTTGCGATATATATATATATATATATATATATATATATATATATATATATATATATATATATATATATATATATAACGTAACTTTTATAAAAAAAATACGTAAGTATTGCACATAATATATGGCCTCGTAAAAGATCAAGCCGAACCTGCTTATTATTCCTTGTAAAATTTATCAGTAGGAATTGCATTTTGCATTATCCTGTAAATTTAAAGATAAAAAATTTCAATATAATATTTATTTATTATAACTCGTAAATTTTATTTTAGTATTTAAAAAAAAAAAACTGGAAAAGGAAGTAACAATTCTTCGGACTTGCAGTCAACAATAATATTATATTCTAGTATTGGAATGGCCCATGTTCCACACGAGCAAAAAGCTTGTGGTCTATACTTTCTCTAACAAGATTTTAGAAATTATACAAAAAATGGTGATTGATTATGACAATTATCATATACCATCAAATAATTTTTTAACACCAGTCAATAAATTGCATATAATAACAGCATTTATATCTTTCTTTTACTTTTTTCGTAATAACTGGCCCACTGTATCATTAGCAAATTCCCTTATTTCTGGTAGCTTACATTCCAAATCTATATCTTCATTGCCATTTGACATTTTTCTCTACAAAATATTATTTAGTTATTTTCTAAGTAACATTATTATTTAGATAAGCTTACTGCTCTAGAGATCTCCAAAAATCTGTGAAAGTTAACAGAAAACTCTAAAACCGTTCAAACGTTAAACGCGAATTCAGAAATAAATAAATATAAAAGAAAGAGTCATAACCATAGCAACCGAATCAAGATATTTGATATTCGGCCCTAATATGCGGGTAAACAGATTCTGATTTGTCGAAAGCCGTGGGGAATTATTCCAAACGGCATACGGAATTATACCAAACGGTTTTATAGAATAATATTGATTCCAACATAATTTTTGGTTGTGCAATATGTAGTTTCCAAAATAGTGTTGGAGAAAATTTATCCTATGCTGACGTTTCGACTATACCGTAGTCTTCTTATAAGGGCTAGAATGATTCAGTTGAAGAAAATAAATAAATAAATAAATATATCATCACGGCATATTACCCATTGCTCGGTGTGCCAATCTGCTTTGTACGCAGATTTCGGTAATGATGCTGACATATTTGTACCGTGCGGGCATTTACCAGGCGTCACCTCACAGGTACCCATTGCTGGCGTAGATAGTGCACCACAGGGGTCAATTTTGTGCCATTTAAAATTCGAAATATTTGGCGTCGGTCGGGATCGAACCCGGTTCCCCAGATTCGCGACCTGACACTCAGGCACTCGGCCACGAGACCCCATGTGGATAACAGCAAATACATTAAAAGACGGACATTTAATAATATAAATAAATAGTTAAAAGCCACAGATCACAGAGTGAAAATCGTCAAATATTAAAAAAAATATTTATATTTTTAAATGTCCGTCTTTTAATGTATTTGCTGTTATCAACATGGTTATTTTCTTCAAATGAACCATTCTAGCCCTTATAAGAAGACTATGGTACAGTCGAAACGTCAGCATACAATGAATTTTATTGTTGACTGCAAGTCCGAAAAATTGTTACTTCCTTTTCCATCTTCATCCCAAAACAGTCGAACATCATTTTGAATTAAAATAAACTGTTGATTTGTTCATGTTTATTATTGGCAATTACTTGTTAGTATTAGTAACACAAAATAAAATGTAATTTCCATAGTATGTTCGCGGAATAATTTTCACGGAAATCTGTTTGCAACAACTGTTATGTACTTTTTAAAATAAAAATAAATGTAATTGACTGACGGTTTTAATGTTGATTACATCAAATTCTTTTACTTGCTTTTTAATAGCACAGTTTCGTACTAAAGGTCCACTTGTATCAGATATTCGAACACACTGTACCTTTTGATTATTTTTAATGATTGCTAAATTTGAATCAATTTACTTTATAACATAACAATTTATTGAAGTAAAATAACTAGACAACGATTGAAAACCCATTACTCATTAACCGCAAATATTATTGTTGCAGTTAGAAAATAATAAAAATTGTTTTGCAATTGTAACATGATATAAATTGCACGAAATTAATTGGTTACAAAACGAGTTATATTTCCAGTAATTGCAATTAAAAAAATAAAAAACATAAGATTGTACATTTCTCGTATTTAAATGTAGTTTCAAAAACCTGCAGGTAGACAACGTTCAACAAGTTACTCAGAGTAGAGAATTCCAATATGTCATTAATTTGTAACGTTGTATAGGTGTAAAGCCATTAAATAATTAGACCGTGAAGAATAAAATCATAGTAGACTATCCCCTTTAGGATGCACTTCCTAAGTTTTGATTATTTATATCGATTGAGGTTCAAGAACCTCTAAGTGCAACTTTGAGGTCAATCTCCTACCATTATAAATCACTTTTATACAAAATAACCTAAAAACTAACAACTAACCTTATTCCTCGGTTGGGGCACGATCACCCACGCCTGCTTTTCCTTTCGAAAGCACATACACGTGGAAAATGGAAACATCACAAGACGACAGTTCAACAATCAACAACAATGAGTCCGCGATTACAACAATACACAGTCACAGAACCAAATAAATAAACAATATGTGTAGGCGATAGTCCTGTGTGTTACCAAGGAGATGGCGATGAAAATCAACACAAAAAACAAACAGTGAAATTAGTAAGACGAACACACGACACGACGACTCTTCCCGGCTGTCAGTTGCAAGCGCGCGCGCGGTTTGCGTCGTCGCCGGTAGAGCGCAGCACACGAGGCTTGATCGATACAGGCTAGCAAACAATGTGCTGCTGCTTTGAGGAAGTGAACGTGGTGGAGTGTTCTGTTAGCAGACTGTAGTACGGTACGAGTGAGGGTGGTTGTGGCACACTTTCACCCCAAATAGGCACAAAGGGGGCGTGGTAGGGAAAAATCACCTTGTGGTGTTCTACTTACGCTACAAGCACGTAGGCCTACCCTCAAAGTTAATCGTTAAGCCAGGCGACTCTTACAGACATTTTTTTTGCAAATTTTACACATTTTTAAACCGCCCTACTTACTGAAAATTGTAAATTTTTCTATTTGCTTTTGTCACTGACATTTTACAAATATTACACTTTGAAACAAAATGCTTCGTCCTAGTCGTTTCCAGTGGACAAAAATTGTTAGTTTCGAAAATAGATGGAAGTCTAATTGGAGTTAGATCCTGTGCATATGGGAGGAAGGAAACAAGTTTCTGATCAACTCAACTGTCGGTAGCCGCATTTTTTTTGTCATTCCTAACTTATTGGGCACAATGTTGAACCCGTTCATATGAGATTCCTACAGCTTCTGCCATTTTGATTGATGTATTTATTCATCACGGTAACAGATGCAGGTCTTCGGGTCTTTCAATTCGAGAATCATCAATGCTTTCCCCTTTCCCTCTCCACACGTTTGAACTGAGCTGCCCACATTTTTACAATTGTCTATGAAGAACAATTTTTACCATGTCTTCAGAAATTTGATTGGGTGTTGTCCTTTTTTACCTCCCGCTACCCTTGGTAAGCGAGGTATAGGGATCGTGCTAAAAATCGCATATCGAGATTTTGGTAAATGAGCGCGTTTTAAGGTCCCTAGAATCCAATTTTAACATTTTCACGATGATGTCTGTGTGTATGTGTGTAAGTGTGTGTGTGTGTGTGTGTGTGTGTGTGTGCGCGTGTGTGTGTGTGTGTGTGTGTGTGTGTGTTTGTATGTGTGTGTGTATGTATGTATGTGTGGATCCTCCACTCTAACTCAAATACTATATATTCAGAAAATTTGGAAACCTTTTATTTCGATAACCGGAAATGGCACTTTACAAGAAGCTCAAAACAGTTTTTCTTCGAAAAATACCTTTAAATGTTATTTTTTCGAAATTAATGTTATTATAAAAAATTTCTATAGATTTGCATTAATACATTTTCTACATATTTTATGGATAAATTATCTATAATTTATATCCCAGAGGCTACGCTTTAAACAAACAAAACGCAATCATTCAAATGTATATACCTGACAGATAAATGTCACTATCAAAGAACCAATCATTTCAAAATAATATTAGTAACGTTTTAAAATGAAAAAAGTACATAGAACAATAGAAAAGGAATTCAATTCTAGCATAATGTAGGTATGTATTTAGATTAACAAAAATGAACGATCCACAAAAATGTTTAAGCTCATCCTCATTTTTGGATTAGTGAATTCTATTCTATCCCGGTATTTAAAACTTAATCTTCATTTTACAATATCTCCGGTGGCTCAATGGTTAGATCAACGCCTCATGTCATGAGTGCCCTCGGGGCTCTGGGTTCGAAGACAACTAAGGCATTAATGTGTGTGTGAATGTGAACCCACTCTGTAATTGGGATTTAATCCTTTTGAGGGGTTTAAAAAAAGATAGTTACTTGTATTAGATTAGACTATATTATAAGAAATAAACTGTCAAAATTAGATTCAAATTCGCTAATCCAAAAATAAGGATTAACTTAATCTTTTTTGGTTTTTTGTGACTCGGACTGTAAATGGCGGGAGGTATTGTATTCGCCACACCAGATTTTTATGCATGTATTTCATCACTGAACGGTGTTATTATTTTTCAATTTTTAAAGTCAATGCACACTTTAATTCAAAAAATTAATTATTTCACAATTTAATGCGTTTATACACTCCGAGACTCTTAACCCATTGATAATTTTCAAAATACTCAGTTAGGACCTGAGAAATTTTCTGACGTGTTCACAAGATGTTTAAATACAGCCCCACATCTACTAATGTGACGAATAATATCCTCAATTGAAAGATAATTACGCAGTTATTTACTAGCTTTGTGGAAGATAATTTCACCCAATGAAATAGAGCAGCTTAGATCGGTTTCGCTAGCACTGCCAGCGATCGCGGTCGGCAGTAGCGGTCGGCAGTGCTGGACTGCATGGTTTCGTTGGCGCGGTGCGGTTCAACTAAAATACTGCCAGGCGCGGAGCTGCTGCTTCCCTGGCGTTCAAGAGCAGTCAGACCGCGACCGCGCTGGTACGTATGTTAAAAATAACGCCCAAATTTACTGATAACAAAAATGAAATATTATTAAAAAATTGTCTACATTTTGTCATTCGTTTTTAATCTACTATTTAACTAAGGAAAAATCCTTTATTTCTCTGGTTTGGAACAAATCAGACGGCTCTGCTCTTCTTGTAATATTTTCTGATGTATTATCCTCATCTGTTTCCTCAAGCATGAAGCAAAGAAATATATCAGAATCAATTTTAGCTAAAGTTTTAATTGCAACTGACGACGGCAGACCGTGTTCAACGAAACCACCCTGGCAGTATGGTCAAATCTCAGTTGCAGACCGCGACCACTTGCAGCGCCAGCGAAACTGTACATTTAGTAAGAGGTTAGCGTTACTCCAGCAAAGTAAAGGCTCGAGTTCAAATCTCGGTGGCTGTCATGATCTTTTCACAATTTATTTCGTTTATAAACATCAATTAATTTTGCGAACGAATAAGAGTTCACCTAACCTCACAAAAATAATTGTACGTCTAGTGTTGCCCTCTATGTGTTATGTCGCAAACTTATCAATCCTCCCTTGTATGTTTTCCTGACATCTTTCAAACTGTTGCGGAGAAGATACCAGACAAGTCAATTATGTGTGCCTGTGAACCTTGTGAACTGAAAGAAACCTAAACTAAACCATAATCAGTTACTTACACTTACACTCACAGAGACGCTCCCTATTTTACACATACAAGATTTATGTGTAGGTACAATATGACAAATATGGGACCGATTGAAGTTTTTTTTTTATAGATATGCACTGTTTAGTTTTTTTTCACAGTAATCTCATTGTATGAGGAGATATATTGATGCATAGAATTTTCCGAACTACCCACATACATACTCTGAATGTGCCCACACACACACCCATTGAAATTATTATCCCTTTATGCACCCAAACAGCCCACACATACAAGTATATGAGTATGTACAGATGCACAGTCATGAACGAAAACCATTTTCCTGTTCAACCAAACAATATAACGCGCAAAAACAAAAATCAATATAATCTACCTAATTTTTGCCTCTTATGGATATTATATATAAATATGTAGATTTTGTTGGGACCTTTCATTTGATTACAATTTTTTTGTATTACTCTTAAATCAATAAATATGATAATTATGAATAAAACAAATGTCATCAAAATCAAATTATGTAAGTTTATTTTATTTTAAACGCCCATGCGGTATGAATATGTCTTTAAAAATATTTATGTACAAAGCAGATTGGCACACCCAGCAAAGGGTAATATGCCGTGATGATATATTTATTTATATTTATCTAAAAATAAAAAATGCTTTAGTATAATTGTTATGATAAACAAAACTGGAACTAAATTACGTAACGTAACCCCATGGGTAATCTTAGCACAATAAATATGATAATTGTACTTAAAACAAACGTCATCAAACTATATTTAGTTACATTTTTATTTTTATAAAATTTAAAAAAACAACACTTCATTAATTATAATTGGACATACTTTCGTATTATGTAAAACTGGTACTATTTTTAAATTTTCAGGAAATACTTCGCCAAGGGAATCTCAAGATATGAAAAAAAAGTTAGTTGAGTTTTATACATACTATAATTAATGGCATTAGTACACCAGTAGTTGTTTTTATGGAAAAATGCATACAGCACTAACAATCGGCAAAAATACATTTTTTACCTCCCGCTACCCTTGGTAAGGGAGGTATAGGGATCGTGCTAAAAATCGCATATCGAGATTTTGGTAAATGAGCGCGTTTTAAGGTCCCTAGAATCCAATTTTAACATTTTCACAATGATGTCTGTGTGTATGTGTGTGTGTATGTGTGTGTGTGTGTGTGTGTGTGTGTGTGTGTGTGTGTGTGTGTGCGTGCGTGTGTTTGTGTGTATGTGTGTATATGTGTGTATGTGTGTATGTGTGTATGTGTGTATGTGTGTATGTGTGTATGTGTGTATGTGTGTATGTGTGTATGTGTGTATGTGTGTATGTGTGTATGTGTGTATGTGTGTATGTGTGTATATGTGTATGTGCGTATGTGTGTATGTGTGTATGTGTTTATGTGTGTATGTCTGTATGTGTGTATATGTGTATATGTGTATGTGTGTATGTGTGTATGTGTGTATGTGTTTATGTCTGTATGTGTGTATGTGCGTATGTGTGTATGTGTGTATGTGCATGTGGGTATGTGTGTGTGTATGTGTGTGTGTGTGTATGTGTGTGTGTGTGTGTGTATGTGTGTGAAGATGTAGATCCTCCACTCTAACTCAAATACTATCATTCAGAAAATTTTGAAACCTTGTACTTCGAACTTTTTCTGTAATGAATAGAGCCCATTAGATTTTGGTGAAAATCGGATAACCGGAAATGGCACTTTACTAGAAGCTCAAAATAGTTTTTCTTCGAAAAATACCTTTAAATGTTATTTTTCGAGATTAATGTTATTATAAAAATCAAAGATTATTAAATTTTTAACATTAATATTTTTCTATATACTTTATGGATAAATTTATAAAATTATTTATAATTTAAATCCCAGAGTCTACGTTCTAAACAAATAAAACGCAGTTATTCAAATGTGTGTAACTGACTGATAAATGTCACTATCAAAGAACTAATCGTTTCAAAATAATATTAGTAACGTTTTAAAAAGAAAAAAGTAAATAGAACAAAAGAAAAGGAATTGAATACAGTTTACAGCATAAGTAAATATGTAGGTATGTATTTAGATTAACAAAAATTAACGATTCACAAAAATGTTTAAGCTCATCCTCATTTTTGGATTAGTGAATTCTATTCTATCCCGGTATTTAAAATTTAATCTTCATTTCATTATAACTCCAATGGCGCAATGGTTAGAGCAACCCCTCATGTCATGAGTGCCCTCGGGGCTCTGGGTTCAAATCCCACTAAGGCATGGATGTGTGTGAATGTGAACCCACTCTGTAATTGGAATTTAATACTGTTGAGGGGTTTTAAAAAAAGGTAGTTACTTGGATTAGATTAGTCTATATTTTAAGAAATAAAATGTCAAAATTTGAGTAAAATTCGCTAATCCAAAAATAAGGATTACCTAAATCTTTTTTGTGACTCGGGCTGTAAGTTGTTTTGTACTTTTTAAGGAACTTTTTTCTTTCTAATAGTGATCCTCAAATATTTTGTCATAGAAGGCGAAAAGGATAATA
Source organism: Harpalus rubripes (assembly GCA_963082715.1). Lineage (NCBI taxonomy): Eukaryota > Metazoa > Arthropoda > Insecta > Coleoptera > Carabidae > Harpalus > Harpalus rubripes. The sequence goes on from OY720452.1 coordinate 61,600,883, forward strand.
TACCTATAGATATCTTCATATTGCTAATTTTTACCACTTTTACTTAGCTTCATCATATTAGTACTTTGAACATTTACTCCATTTTACAGACTCTAATCTACTTTATTAAGAAGTATAATGTACAACCAATAATATTTTCATTTTAAATATTATTGAAGAAAAGGATACAAGAATTATGAATCTTGGAATTTTTAAATTTTGAATAAGCATGAATATTGCCGTTTCATAAGTACTTTATTTACTTCGTGACATAGCCATTAGACTTTGAAAAGAATTTAAAAATAAATTGCTTCTTAACCATGCATAATTTATAATTTATTAATATTTAATGTAAAAGTTAACAGCATTTGTTTGTGAATATTTATGTAAATAAAACTTTCAGTCTATGTCGATTAAAACATCTTGCATTTAAATTTTACTCTTATAACGTACATAACGGATACTGGCTGGTTCACAAAATATAGCCGTTTAGCATGAGAATGTTTAAAAAGGCAGATTCACTGTCATATCGGCATTTTTATTGTTTTGAACAGTTTTTTTTCGTTTGTTTAGAATTAATATTATTATTATTATTTTAATATTTCAAATGATATTTCCATCGTTTACATCTGGGTTGGCGTGAAGAAACAAATTTCAATGATTACCTTATTGACAGTTATACGGCAATATCATACTTCCTCTGCCGGCGACAGTGAAAGTTCATTTCACTTTATTGCTTAGTGTAATATCTATGTTGTGCGTTTCTATTATAAACCACAAGAGAATGGAAATAGGAGTCACTAAGCAAACACAAAACATCAGACGTCCGTCTACTACGATAGTCTATTAACGACTGGCTACATTTTAGATCAAAATCTTACAATAATATTACATAACAGCTATTAAAGTTTTGATTAATTATGAACAAAATGTAATATAATATTATATGCTTGTGCTTTACTTAATTAGTATCAATACACTTTACCTAGTAGCTGTCATTAAAATAATTCTTTTAATGCCAATGGGGTCCGGTACTCGTTAATCAATTTATTTTTTCTAAAATATTTAATAAAATGATGAATTTTAGCGTTTGTACACTTTCCAAATGCAGTTTTACTTCGCCGACTGACTAAAGTTGTTTATATCTGTCAATGTCGAAATAAGTATTTCGCAGCCGCAATACAGGCCGCGAAATTAAATTTCGCGACCGTTGTTATGGTAACGGCCGCGAAATTCATTTCGCGGCCGTGGTCATGGTAGCGGCCGCGAAATTAGGTAAACAAACACTTTTACGCTTGAGAATTGCATGGTTTTGTTTATCAAATGTTAATCCCATAGCCACCTTGACAGCTAACTTTCTATTTACATTGAAACTGTTTAAAATTAATAACATTTGTAATTAAATATTTTTTACGGTTGCACAAAAAATATTGTGTACACCTTGGGTAGGATTCTGTAACTCGTCCGTTATCAAACGTTACCGTTATCACTATAGCAACGTATTTTTTATAAGATGATTGGAATATTTACATCATAGTTGTCAAATAAAATGTCATTTTCGCTTGTAACCATAGTGATAACGGTTACGTTTGATAACGGACGAGTTACAAAATCCTACCCCTTGTCCGCGAAATCCCTTAGCGCCCTCGAGATTGTCTCTCGGTACGCTAAAGAGTGATTTCGCGGCCTTGATATACAAATAACTATAAATAAATATAATAAACGTTTCATACATTTTATGTAAAATAGAACTACATATAAATATATGGATTTTATTTTCACAAGTTATGAATAATATAAAATTATATTTTTTTCGCTTGGTACACTGATACAAAAATACAGTTGTGACGTCATACCGTTATAGTGCTAAACGTTTTTATTAAAATTATGAATGAAAAGTTTTATATTTTAAAAATATTTTGGTACAAAATCATTTAAAATTAGTCATATTTTCATAATATGATAAAATATATGCAACTTTTTTTTAGTACCAGACCCCATTGGCGAAAAAACAGTTTTTCCTTGCACGGTGACTTGGAGCATAAAAATAAGTTATAAACTACTAAACAAAATTTAGAAAATTAAAATTTATTAGTGCTAACCATATGATGTTTTATTTTAAAATGTAATTCATCTTTTTATTTTTTAATAAAAAATAGTTATTTGTTTGTCTAGGCACTAAAATATCAGATTTACAGCAGAGCTGCCGCGCAGCCGTTTCATTGAATGAATGCGGCCAAAGCTTTAAATCTGTGTTTGGTGCCGTGTTGAACACATTATTCAGGGCTATTCTGTAACTCAATCATTATCATTTATCGATCATAATCGAGGTAATGATCGATTGCAATTCATATTGGAATTATGTAAGTCACTTGATCATTACAATTGGTTAATGCTAGTCGATAATACACTGAAATTTATGGATCAAGAATATGCTGTCGTTATCATATTAATGATCGTCAAAATCAGGTAAAAATAGCAATTAGAATATTATATACCGCAATATACATAACTGAAAGAATATACAAGTAAGCATTTTATATCATGCAAACCATACAATATAATTCGCACTATTTTCACATTTTATGTTGTTTATAGATTTACGTTATGTATTCTCAATAAGACTAAAAAATGCAAGTGATCCCTTTTTCTTACCTGATGAAAATTTTAAACAAATCTTTTAAATAATCCGAAGACTCGCGCAATATTTAGTCATAACATTGAAGAAGAGTGACATCTGAGCGCCGGCTCCGGGCCACCGCTAGAAACCGCGATGTCCAGAGCAGAGCAATAATTACATGCATTTATAATTTCCACATGGTATTTTTTTTTTCGAGTCTTCGCAAAATCCTATTATAAAATATTGATGAAATTTCCTTTCTTGTATTTATTCTTGTAATCAACATTATTGGGCTACAACCAAAATATTCTTTGTTGTAATCAATAGTTTTACCCACTATTAACTAGGGAAGGTGCAAAGTAGACTAACCTCCAATTGTTACAACACGGCTGCTGAACCTTCATGGAGGATATCTCAGCATTTTAAGAATACGGTACGGTATGGAAAAACAGAGATACCTAAATGATTCTTCCAATATATATAGCTTATTTGTATGTACCTATGTAATCGTATTCTGTAAATTAAGCCATACGATAAATAATAGTTTTACAGTTATAGTTTACAATATAACAATGCCAGAGAAATATCCGTTTGGAAGGATATTTCTTGTACTTGTTTCTACTAAATTTTAATAGTAAATTTAGGGAATATCGGTAGAAAAGATAAAAACATAATAGTTATTTGTATATCAAGGCCGCGAAATCACTCTTTAGCGTACCGAGAGAAAAATTGTCGCCGAGGCCGCTTGCGCCGAGGCAAGACAATCTCGAGGGAGCTAAAGAATTTCGCGGACAAGGTGTACGCAATATTTTTTGTGCAACCGTAAAAAATATGTAATTACAAATTTTATTTCATTAATTTTAAACAGTTTCATTGTATATAGAAAATTAGCTTTCACGGTGGCTATGGGATTAACATTTGATAAACAAAACCATGCAATTTTCAAGTGTCAAAGTGATTATTTACCTAATTTCGCGGCCGCTACCATGACAACGTCCGCGAAATGAATTTCGCGGCTGTTACCAAAACAACGGTTGCGAAATTTAATTTCGCGGCCTGTATTGCGGCTGCGAAATGCTTATTTCGCGTCCGGTTGCACAAAAAAATAAGTAATTACAAATTTGATTAATTTTAAACAGTTGCATTGCATTGCATCCGACTGTTCTGCGTTGCAGGAAGATCTTGACAGACTAAGCTCTTACCTGATAAGGAATGATTTAACACTTAATTTTGGTAAATGCTTGTGTATTACTTTCACACGTAATAGAAAAATACTTACGTTCAATTATTCCATTGACGGTAATAATATTAGTCGTGTCTCTCATGTTAAAGATCTTGGCGTCATCTTAGACAGTAAGCTTTTGTTTGACTTACATGTCGATTATATTGTTAAAAAAGCTTATAAAATGCTTGGCTTTATTTTAAGAATTGGTACAAGTTTCACTAATTATAACACTTTCATATTTCTTTATTATTCTCTTGTACGATCTCAATTAGAATTCGCTACTGTTTGCTGGTCACCGCATTATCATGTATATATAAATAGAATCGAGAGTGTCCAAAGAAAATTTATTTCTATTTTGAATTTCAGGTATCCACATAATTCGATTCTGTTACTTTCGTTACAAAAAAGACGAATACTTTTGGATCTGTCTTTCTTATTTAAATTTTTAAATAATTTTATAGATAGTCCTGTTATTTTAAATAAATTTTCTTTACGGATATCTTATCATTCTACTCGATTATCTGATTTGTTTTTTGTTAAGCACTGTAGAACAAACTCTGCAATGTATTCACCGCTAGTTAGATTAGTACATGCTTACAATAATTTAGCTTCTGTACCAAATGTACCTGATTTATTTTGTTGTAGTTTACGTACATTCAAAATATTTCTTAAATTTTATTTGAGTTATTTGTATACTATTTAATACTGACTTTCTTTCTTATTCATTTTTATTTTTGTACCACTGTTTTATATGTTTATTATTAATATTTTGCCTCGACTTCGCAATATGTAATGTTTGATGTTGTTAGTGCTGCACTGTTATTAGGACTTGTCCTGTTGTGTAGCCCTTCTTTGTAAAAAATAAAAAAAAATAAAAAAAAATAGAAAGTTAGCTTTTAAGGTGGCTTTGGGATTGACATTTGATAAACAAAACCATGCAATTCTCAAGTGTCAAAGTGATTGTTTACCTAATTTCGCGGCCGCTACTATGACAACGGCCGCGAAATGAATTTCGCGGCCGTTATCATAACAACAGTCGCGAAATCCAATTTCGCGGCCTGTATTGCGGCTGCGAAATGCTTATTTCGCGTCCGGTTGCACAAAAAATCACTTACGCACTTATTGGTAAATGAAAGCAAAGTTCATATGAGCGCGAAATGCGTAAAACTTTCAAATAAATTACAAAGAAAATGATTGTAGATATTGAATACGAAAATTGAGACATCGATAACTTGATCATTAAAAATAAACGATTGTCATTAATTTAACGATCCATAACAGATAATGATAAAGTTACACAATAGCACCGATTATTATTTTTTTTATTATTATTATTATTATTATTATTATTATTATTATAGTTTTTGACGATCTTCAATAGTTTCCGAGAGATGAGATTTTACAGGGTTTACGTCTGCTATCTTGAAAACTATAAGAGTTACTACTTCAATTATGAGACTTTTTGTTTTTGTGTACCTCTGAAAGGTCATTTTAGACATGCTTTTGTTTTTCAAAAAGATCAAATAATTGTACTAAGTTTTTAACTATTAAAAATTGAAAAAAAATAATTTTATTGTACTCTTACTGGCATAAACATAATTTTGTTCGGTCATATCTTTGTCAGTTTTTCTTTCATTCTAATATAAAATTGCCTCCTTTTCAGAAACAGTTGACGATCAGTTGATTAAGCTTTTTTACTCATTTTGGTTAGTACTAATATGCCCTTAAAGTTTGTACAAGAAGTTGTGAAACAGCCCATAGGCGTGCGCATGGTGGGTGCCATGGGTGCCACGGCCCCCCATAATATATTAATACGAGGGCTGTTGTTCTCTTTCCACTGAGCCTATCTAACAGGCTACGATATTTTGAAACAAATTTTGTTTGACATTTTAATCTAGTTGTTTACAAGGTTAATTATAGTGATGGTTGTTAAATATAATTGAATGTTAAAAAAATAATCTTTACGTAATCCTTTCCCCAAGAACTCATTGAATTGAACAAAGAGCATTATTGAGCTGTGATTTTTTACAATTTCAAATGTGGATTAAGCCAACAAGAATATTTTGAGGAAATCCATCGAGTGTTTGGTGACAAGCCGTGTTCCTTAGGTACCGCAAAGCGGTGGTACAATGAATTTCAGCGTGGCCGACTTTCCTTAAATGACAGTTTTCGAGCTCCTAAGCCAAAAACGGCAGTTACCGAAAAGAATATTGGTCTTGTTCAGAACATGATTAAAGAGGACCGGCATGTTACGGTCAGGAATATTCAAACAACTTTAAAGATTGGTGTGAAAGCAATTGAAACCATTTTAGACCAACATTTGATGGTATGTAAGCTTTGTTCTCGTTGGATTCCCCACAATTTGACTCCAGTCAAAAAGACAATCGTTTGAAATGGTGCAGATCTACACTAGATCGCTTTGACAATAGATCGTTTCATTTGGTGTAATAGGTAATAATAGTAGGGGCGGATTATCTTGCATCAAGACAACGTTCGGCCGCACACTGCTGCTCGAACGACTGATTATTTGCATGCCCAAAACATGGGTCATTCGCCGTATAGTCCAGACCTGGCACCTAATGATTTCTTTTTATTTCCCCGTGTAAAGGATAAGTTACGGGGTTTACGTTTTACGTCGGCCGAAGAAGCTGTTGATGTTGATACTGTAAAAAATGAAATAAAGAAACAAACGCGGGAAGATTGGAGAAAATGCTTTGGAGATTGGTTTTCACGGATGCAAAAATGTATTGATTGTGGAAGGGAATGCCTTGAAAAATTATAAATAAATGTGTTTTGCAAGTAAATTGTGTATTACTTTACCAGGCTCAGCGGAAAGAGAACAGCCCTCGTAATATTGAAAATATAAAGTTTTTGTATTATTATTTTGTTCATGTTGTTATATTATATATTTTATTTATTATTTTTTCTCGATATTTTGAAGTAATAATGTCAAAATAAATGACTCCATTTACATTTATTACTTTATGTATACAGGGTGTAAATGAAATAAGTGCATTAAATTTAACCAGTAATGTAACTCGACGAGAGCAACAATATTTCTTAATAACTTTTTTTCTAAGTCTTTTAGATTTTGAGTTAAAATTCTTTAAAGATTTACTGCATATTTCGGCGCGCGCCCATGGAGAACAAATGGCTGCTCCCGTAATCAAGTGGGATACAAACAGCTCAAAAATTGTCGGTTACCGCTTACCCTTGCAGTCACAGTAATTAATAAACGAATCAACGGAAATAACATTTATTATTTATTAATTCCTAATAGTACAATTTTTAAAATAAAGAAATATAATTTTGGATAACAAAATTATAAAGTTGTGTATTGAACCAGGATTTTAATCACCTGTGAATAGTGGAAGACAAGGAGGGGCGAGGTAACGACAGGAAGAGCAAAAGCATAGTTATTAGGTTATGAGATGATTATTCATCGTCGATAAATCATAATAGTTTAAATATGTTATTCAAAAAATGTAAGTACAAACTTTTTTCCATTTAAAAGTGGTATATGAGTACCAATAATTAGTCGTCCATTTATTGTTCCCGCTCAAATATGTTTTAATGAAATTTTTTACAGCATTTTCGTCTGTCAAAATGTGTATTGTGCATAATAAATACACCTTCCCAAGTAAATTCAGTCTCATTAATGAACATTATGAGCCATTCCCTAAATTGAAGTCTGTTATGTGCTGAAAACATAGAACTTTTTGCATATGTTATGGATATAACTGTTGCTTTTTTTAAAATTGTCATATGTGACACTCCGTATTGTGATGTGATAAAGATGTTCAAAATTAACAAATGTGCGAATATTAAGAACAGAATGATTTGGTGATGATTTGGAAACGCTCCGTGTAAATGCGTTGGCAACTCCATGACACTGTCTTTATGTCAACCGTGTTGTCAAGTAAAATGTAGTACAGATACGAGTAAAAAAATAAATAAATAAACCATAGGTAAGTAATTACAATGTCTGTGTACCCGCATTTTGACAGAATTTTACCTTATAAACAAGTTTATTGCTAATGTCAAAATATAATTGCAACAATTGACTGGACTGTCAATTGCTAAAACAAGATTTTTCATAGCTATTGCTACTGCATTCAATTATCACAAAAATATTTGGAACGACTCGTCAATTTACGGGGTGGTAAAAATGCTAAAAAAATATACGATTTCGGGAAAAAGTTATTAAGAAATATTGTTGCTCTGGCCGAGTTATATTACTGGTTAAATTTAATGCACTTATTTCATTTACACCCTGTATATAATTATACATATTCATTTTGACATCCACAAAAATAAAGTTCTGCGCACGCCTATGAAACAGCCTGTATATCACTGCTGCACGTGTTTCCTACAAAACCTACTTCTTGAAATACTGGCAAGAACTAAAACTGCCCCATATTTACTTTTTATCCTTCCTTAATTCACTCTTCCGTGCGGTAAAAAACCGCTGGCACCCAAAAAATCTTCCATTATACCAGAAAAATATTTCATCATCTCAAAGAAAACCAACAGACATCCAAAACAAAGTACATCAAATAAATAGCGAATTCCTCGTTCGCATGATTTCTATCAAGCATAACGCTATCTCTGTCTAGCAGAGAGCGTGGGCACGTGGTAGTTTCCTGGTTCGACGACCCCGAGTTTCGAGCTTTTACCCGGACCGATCAATTCCGGGCCCGGAACAGAAATCCGGAACAGAATAGGGATGTAAACAGCGATTTAAGGATTAACAGCTTAATCTCTTTCGGACAAGGGATGAATAGAACACTATTATGGGTTGCCGGACGTTATAAGAAGCTTTTTATTAACTCCAGAAAAGGAAGTTGTTTGTATTGCACGCCTAAAACGTAATTAATTTGTAGTCTCATATTATTTACGTGTAATACTCATACAACGATGTAAACACATAGGCTATCCTGTGTAAAGTACTAATAATTTAATTGAAATTTTTTCTGTACAATAATTAGTAAAATACAAGAACTGCTAACAGTAAGACGCATCAATATAGAACTAGGAAAAAAGTTTGTAAAATGCTTCAGGTGGATTATAGAGCTGTATGGATGCGAAACATGGACCTTGAAGAAAAAATCTGATGTAACCAGCACATTACCTTCCGTCAGTTCCACATATTTTGTAGATACAAATTCCATACAGAAAGTTTCTTGCACAAGATTCCATATTTCAAGCACACCTTCTGTCAGTTCTATATATTTTGTACAAAGTCTATACAGAAAGTTTCATGTACCTAAGAGCTTCTATATTTCCAGTAAAATATATTGTTATTAACGTCATAAGGCTAATATGAAGCAAATAACAGACGCGGTTGAATCAACCGAGTCTGTTATTTGCATATCTGTCGTGTGACGTTCAGTATTTTTCGTAATAACATAAAAAACGTCTTCTAAAAACTCAATTTTCTATGACATATTGACAGGTGACAGCTCTTCATAACACATTTCATGACGCTGAGATTTTTTTTAAAAAAATTGATTGTGAGTAATGTTTTACTGTTATAAAAAATAACGGCCGTGGCTGTTTTGACGCATATATTGGTTGAGCATAGGGTACTGTTAAACCACATTTAACATCTGTCAATCAACATTTTCTTAGTATAGTAGCGGTATCCATTGTTCTAGCATAGCTAGTTGCTTTATATAATTTAATTTCTTTATATTTTTTTTAACTCTATATCGATTAAATTTCAGAATTTTTAAATCCCTAAAAAAATTTTAATCGTGCATAGATGCTACTTTCAGGTAACATCTATGCACCCCAAAAAAATTTTTAATCGTGCGTAGATGCTACTTTCAGGTAGCATCTATGCACCCCAAAAAAAATTTAATCGTGCATAGATGCTACATTCAGGTAGCATCTATGCACCCCAAAATAAATTTAATCATTTGTAAATGCTACTTTCAGGTAGCATCTATGCACTCCAAAAAATTTTTAATCGTGCATTGATGCTACTTTCAGCTAGGGGTTTATAAATGACCGCTTTTGACATATGACCCAAAAATGGAAAACTGAAAAAATCGCAAGGGGCAGAGTTACCTAAAAAAAGTAACTAAGTTACTTAAGTTCCAGTTACGTTGGTGAAAGAACTAAGTTATTTACTAGTTACTCATTAAAAGTAACTTAATTACCTTGAATTTTATATTCTACTGTAGTATACATATCAGGGAGTTTTTGCACTAACTACGTTAACCTAAATTTTAACGTTATTGCTTGGCAACACCCAATCAGATTATTATTGTTAATGTTAACGGTCCTACATTATAATATAATATAAAAATTAAAAGTTACATTTTATTTTGTGAGAAGGGAGTTTGCAAAAATGAGACGAATTCTACAACCAACATATATGAGATGTAATAAACAATAATAATAATTTATTCTAAAAATTATAAATATACAGCTTAGAAAAACAGTTTTAGTTAGTGTTTCTAAGAAAGGCATCAGCCTCAACAATATATTTCTTAGAAATTTTAATCGCCCACGTTACTTTTTATGACTAAGTTAAATTCCACTTTTTACGTTACTTTGACTAACTTAAGTTACATTCTAATTTCTGAGTTACTTTAAGTAACTTAAGTTACTCAAGTAACTAGTAACTAAAAACCGTAAAGTTACCAACTACTTTTCCGCAGAAGTTAAGTTACAGTTACCATATTTTAAAAAGTAACTAAGTTACGTTACAAGTTACCGTAAAAGTAACTAATTAGTAACTAAGTTACTAAAGTAACTAGTTACTGCCCAGCTCTGCCTAAAGGTGACGGAAGGTAAAAACGACTTGCAAAATTTTGAGAGGTGGTTGTGACGATAATTGGATAGAGAGAAAAACACAGCCAGGAATGAAGCCATTTTATAGGTTTGTTCCTACAGCGAGTCCCGTTCTGTCATATGTAGGTACGTCAGAAGCGTGCGCATTTTAAAAATATTGTTCCAACCGACTGTTGTACAGTCCATTGGACTGTTGGTATGATTATTGCTACAGACTTCGGGCGCATACATGAACGCATCCGCGGACTATCAGATCCTGGTCTGTGCTATGTACCCGAGTATGTACAATTTGTCAGCACATGCAAGCTGCGAGGAAAATATCGAAGCATAATGAGTGTTTGGAATTTGAATCTGATCCAGAATTATTGTTATCTGATTGATCTGATGAAGAAATGAATTTCATATTTGGCCAACCCCGAGATCTCGAAAAAATAACTGTAATTATTAGGTATGTAATACGTTAAATAATAAAAATTAGTTTTTAGATAATTTATCGACTCATATTTTTTCTGCAGAAAAGACAGTAATTAATTATGATGATACGACAAGTACGTTGTTCGTTCCAATTATATAATGTTTCTTACATACGTTTGAATGAGTAAAGTACATGAACAAGACATGCGCACAAAACGGTTCAAAGAGTACATGAACGCAACCAACAAGTCTTGCAGGAACAAACAGAAGAGTCTAAGTCTAGTCGTCAGAGCTCTGCCAACCCCGAAGAAGCACGATGTATGTTCCAGGCGCCCCTATCCCGGGTCGTTATATTAGACATTAGGTGCGTTCGGTAAATGAGTTCTATTCACACTTTTCACTCTACGTACTCCCAGCATCGTTCGGTAATTACATGGAGAGATATGCGTCTTAAAATGGAGCGTTCGGCAAATGCAGGATGGAGTCAAGTGGAGTGAAAAGCGTTAACTCCATAAGCCCAAACACGAAATGGAAGGGTACATGGAGTGAATACGAAGAAATTTTACGTTTTGAATGTTTAACCTTAAAATTTATCAATTTCAAGAGAATATGATCGCCTATTTTGTATAAGTGTAATTAATAATACTGATGAGTGTAATACCGCAAATACGAATGCAAATGAAGAATGTACTAGTCTTATCATTGAAGAAAGTGAAGAATTTTCTCCTTTTTCTAATATCATGCTTTCTTCAGAATCATTAAAGAATAATTCTTTTGCAAACTAAATAACTCCTGGATGATTCATTGTTTTTTTAGCAGTGTATCAGATAGTCAAAAAAGAGGTTATTATATTCGTGCTCCAAAATTTTAACTACTCGTTCGGTTAATCACAAATATTGGAGTATACCTTATTTCGTCGATACACTCCAACTCCAGCGCTAAACCCGCTCCACTCTAACACTGCTCCGCAAGTACTCCGACTCCGTAGGATTTACCGAACGCACCTATTGAGTACCTTCGGGGGCAACAGAGCTCTGAAGGCTAGGCTCTTGTGGAACAAACCTTATATTTTGTAAAATTAGGAGTCGGAGTCGGGAGATTTAATGCCGACTCCGACTTCGATCCCACTGAAAATTGCCGGATTCCATGATTCTGACTCCACATCACTGATTAAAATGCGGAACTACTTAACATAGGCAACCCGTGTACGTACGGTGTGTTGTGCGCAAATGGACCCGTTTAGTGATGACGTAAGCCAGGTTTCCAAAGAAGAAACTAGCTGCCTATTATGCATTATTAGTACTTGTTACGTCTTGTAAGTTGTACAGTGTATATTTTAAGGTTTTATTTTAAATTTGTTTGACCATGGTGATCTGTTTCGCAACTAACTTCAATCATTATAGCGAACGTTGAACAAAATACCCAAATCTGAAGTATACGTAGATAAACAACAGAACAAAACTTTATATTGTGTTTCTGAGCCATTTCAATACCAAACAAACTTATAGGTTATGAGCGCCAAACGTCAAATTCTGGTTTAGTATAGCAACCGGCTTAGCAACGAAGACGCCATTTTCTTGTTTCGTAACCTTCGTGACGTCACACTAAACGGGTCCATTACCTACACGTGCCATATTTAAACTGTCATAAGATAGTGATAGTGTATATGATTACAAAAATTAATGTTATCGCTCGGTGTATAGTTCATAAATTTGTTAATATTACGAGCTAGTGATTAATATTTTTAAGAAGGGGCACCCTGATCATTTACAGATGACACTGAAGTGTATTTACGTTACTGGTAGCACGTGACGCATGTACCTACCAAAGGACACAGTCCGTATTCACCGTATTCTTAAAAAATTGGAAGTGATTTTGATAGAGCACTTAGACGGCACCGTACACATAATTTCTTTTGTTATTAGGAGGAATATGTGGCACACATTTTACGAGTGTCAGTCTTAATTTTAAATGTATTTAACGGTGACAGTTGTTAACCTAGAGCTCGTATAAATAGTTCAGTCAATATGAACAAAAGAACCTGGTTTCCTTGCAAAAGGTCGGGTATCTATAATTTTTGGCTATGTTGTAAGGACCAAGGCCAGTGATAGGAAACCAATTTTGCAGAAACGAAAGCCATGTGCTACCAGAGTTTTAAGGAAAAATTTTCGTAATTTTCGGCCTTTTTCGGTTTTTCCTCTATTTCTACATACACCTACATCGGAGAGTAAAAGTTATTAGTATCACATTATCAGTAAGATAAAATTTGCAACAACTTTTGTATTTACGATTTTTTTCTATGGATTATCTACTGCAGTGAAAGTATATTGATGTAGTCCGCATGTTAAAGGCGAAAATTTACCTCCATCCTGCATTTTCTCATGCAAGCAAGCCGTTTGGTTCACATGTTCTAGGACCATGCCCTGCGATTAAGAAATGTAACCACCCGGAAATGCCCCGCAGGGATGAGTTATTGCGGGTTGCATACCTCATTGGCGCGGTTTTCTTAAAATCACAGTGGTGCGCAAACTATTGGATCTACAGAGCTGATTTCTTTTTTATATTAATTGTAATGATAAAGTCTTCGATAATGAGTGCAAAAAAGAAGTTGGGTTACATATAACGTATTTATTTTTTTTTTCTTGAATATAGCACTTTATGGTTTTTTAGAGAAATTTTGGCTTCCTTGGCCGATTTCGCGAGAACACTACGGTATACCGGAAAATAATCCTAATAAAAATTGAAAGTAAATATTATAATACAAGTTTGAATTTAGTATCAAACTAAAAATAAATAAACAAAAAATGTAACGGAGAAAAATAAAAACGTTTCCTAGATGCTATTAGCGTTGGTAAAAACAATCTTCGGGTTCGGAAAAAAATAAAAAATGGCTTTTCCATCCAAAATGACAATTAGAAAAATGTGACAAGTTACAAAAAAGGCTAATTTTTGAGTATGTACGGAAGCTAGAGCGATTTAACCAAAAAAATAGGAAATTTGCGGAAATAGTCTGATCTGATTTTTAAAGTGGTAGATAATATAAATTACTTCCAAAGCTGAATAAAAGGCAGCAAAATTCATATTTGCCAGCGAACATAAATATTGTCAAATCAAATCTAGCCTGTGTTAAACACGAGTGCCTACGAGAGACTACCGCGTTTTTGAAACTTACTATGAATGCACGTAGTTCTACAGACTTTATAGATATGGATTTCTCAATATATAAGCATGTGACTAAGTCTGGTTTGTCACCACAGGATTTTTTTTTTAATTTACGAAATTAGGTTAGTCGATTAATAAAATTTTCTTTTTCAATTTTAATGATCTAATTATTCATTGTTTATTATAAACGAGTGTATTAAAAGTTCTTATTACACATAAAATTTATGTGTCAGGTTTGTATTAAAAACGGTAGCATGTAATAAATTTCAGTTTTATTTTAAAATTCCTACCTGTTCCGGTGTCATGAAAATTATGATGTACTGCCATCATACAGGAAATGCGTAAACGTGGAAAACTCCTGCCGATCGATACTCCTGACCTCTTCTGGAACATTCTAAAACTACACTCTTCCCATCTGAAAAAGACTCTCACCATTATCTTTCCACTAAACCAAAAAAATTTAATAAAACGAAATAAATAAAAACTACCAAAATACTTTTAGAAAAAAGGGGACGAAATTGAAACTAATCTTTAAATAAATATCTACTTAACTTCTAAAAATATATTTCTAATAATTATCAAAGAATCACAAATAACTATTCTATTCTAAATCTAAAACGACAAAGAAACAAAAATTGGTTTTACAGTATTTTATATTTAATGCTCACAACAGCAATTACAAGTCTCATCATTTGACTAATCTAAATAATCTATGTCAACACTCCTCACAAACAATGTGATGTGTGTTCGCTTCCAACAAAACGAAAACTCCTCTCATCTTTGATAGTACCATAATGCAAATATTCGTTGCAGAAAAGCTTCGCAAATCATACAAAATCTTTAAGTCTTTCCACATTTGCTGTATGTAAATAGATATATAAATAGAGCATTATACATTCAACAATAACAGTGTACAAATATGTCTACTCCCCAAAAGATTCCCTGGAAACTTTGAACTTGGTGAATTAAAAAATATTTTCGGGCTTTTCCAAAAAGTCTCTTTTGGGGAATAGATAAATATACATATAAAAAGTGTACGATTTTATACGTAGGACAAATTCCATGTTGAAAGGCAATGCTGACAAGGCAGTTCGAGAACAAATCAACATTTCAACAATATCGTAGTAACTCTCCAACAATAACAGTTTGACACGGTTGCAGTTGCTTGTGGAAATGACATGAGAAACAATGAAATGCAAATACACTTTATTCGCATAATTCTACATAACCTTTACCAACCAAATGCTCCAAAGTCAATATCAGTCAAATCTAATACTCCAACATCCAAAACTTTCAAAACGAAGTGAATTTAACGAAAAATTATCGGGTTAAACGTTGTTAAATAAGGATGAAGTGGAACAATTTCGTGGAAAATACAACAAAATAAAATTCTATATGCATCCGCTACACTACAAACCTAATAGCATGTGACGTAGCAATGAACATCTACTTATACTGTATTCCGAAATTGAACCACGCTATCTGCGGTTATTTTTTCAGTAACTGGTTGTTGGAAAACGGTTACTGAAAGATCTAGTAACTTTTCTGTGGAACGACGATTTACTTTTTATTCCATTTTTTTTTCCTTGACTTTAAACAATGTGACATATCCTTAATTGAATTAAAGATATCTTAAATTTAATTTCAGATATCTATAATTCAATTTGAGATATATCTAATTTTGTTACATTTAAGATATCTTAAATTCATTTTTAGATATCTGTAATTGAATTCGAGATATCTGAAATTCAATTTTAGATATCTAAAATTTAATTAAAGATATCTCAAATTCAATTTATATGCTTCCCTATATGTAATTTTAGATATCTAAAATATTTACAGATATCTGAAATCGAATTTCAGATATCTTAAATACAATTTAAGATATCTTTCATTCAGTTTTAGATATCTAAATTTGAACATATCCATAATTCAATTTCAGATATCTCAAATTCAATTTTACATATCTGTAATTAAATTTAAGATATCGGAAATAGAATAGTGGATATCTTAAATTGAACATTCATAATTCATTTTAAGATATCTCAAATTTAATAACTGATATCTTAAAATGAATTAGAGATATCTGAAATTGAATTATGGATATGTTCAAATTTAGATATCTAAAATTACATATAGGAAAACATGTAAATTGAATTTGAGATATCTTTAATTGAATTTTAGATATCTAAAATTGAATTTAAGATATCCTAAATGTAACAAAATTATAGATATCTCAAATTGCAAATAAAAATAAAACGGCGTTCCATACTTTTTCGTTCCGGTTGCAGTTATATTTTGGCATGCACGTATCACGTGTTTAGATAGTTTGCCTGCATAGATTTCAACTATCTTAAATATGACGTGTTGAGGTTAGCTGTCAACTGGTTTTCAGTCGGGTGCCGGTAATATTGTAATCGCGGTTAAATCGTAACCATTTTCAGTGCATACCGTGGTTCAATTTCGAAATACACTATTAATGAACTTTTGAAAACTACACACCTAACCCTGTAATCCTGTGAGCATTCGCTAGACTGTAAATCAGCTCGCACTATAATATAAAGAACCTTTATAATTAGCTTCAACCAAAAATAGACTATATATAAACATAAAAACAATCAACAATTACGTTCTACGGTATGAAATGAGCACTAGCTGCCGAGGTGCGTAGGCCTTCCTCGAATGTGCTCGGACAGAGCTAACTTAACGCAAACGCCAAAGCATCTCTGTCGTGCGGGTTTTAGTTGCTGCTGACTGCTCAAATAAATATGCTTCGATCATTCTTTATAAAAGAACGATAATGAACTTTAACCGTAGATTCTCATGTACATTATTCGTTACTATAGTGATGTGTTCACATAGTTTTCTTAGGTTATGTTTCCTCAGAACTTTTATACAAAATTTGTTAGTCATAAAATTAGATTTTCTGGTAAACATAACCTATCAGTAGTTTATAATATAATTGTACTTACATCACTGGGGAAATATAATAAGTTGAATTGATTGATTTGAATGAAATGAATGACACTTTCTGACATCAGTAAATAAACATACAAGATTCATACAATTTGAATGAAGCTAGCAACTAAAACTAGCAGCGACGTTAGGTTACATAATAATTATCTCTTACTAAATTTGTCTACTATACATAGTACTTCTTAAATGACTACATGATGACTACATAATGCATATGTACAAATGTTTGGTTGCTAATCCAAAGGGTTATGAAACTAACCAAATCGTTTGCTTTTTGTTGCAATTTCGAGTTAGCACCTGGCGTGTCGTGAAGATGAGTGTTCAGGTTGTTTGAATTGAGATGCGTGGTAGGAAATCAGTCCTGGACTGACGCAACTGTTGGTTATACGTCTCCGCACTTCGACAACTTATCTCGTAGAAGTAAATTTTCTTTCTTCAGCCGCTCTAGTTCTTGGCGCAGCCCAACGTTCTGAAAATCACAACAATCATTGTACCATTTCTTTAAATGCAACTAAACAACAACATTTACACAAAAGTAATTTTTTTTGTTTATTTATAGTTTTTTATTACATAAAAAAATAACGACACCCCAAAATCTCAATAGACCAAAATGCCGATAAGTCAAATCAAATAATTTCACAATAATCATTGCTATTTATGTTAGTATTTTGCATATGCGTAACCACCCCAAAATGGTCATGGCCCCCTAGGAAAAATACAAATTAGTGTAATTATTTTATATTTTAATTATTGATATAACTTTGTGAATGGTATGGTGTAAATTGATTAACCGAAAGGAATTTAGATGAGTGGTAAATAATTGGTAATTTTTAGATGTGAAAAATTTTGATTAGGCAAAAATTATTCGACAAATTATGCTCTATTTTTTTCAATAGTAAAATAATCGTTTTGTACTTTCCATCCTCACTACAATATTCCTAAAAAAAATGGGGCGAATTCAACGCTCTTCATTAGTGTAGTGACCGTCTAGTAACTATGGAAATAGCTTGCATCTTTTTCTTATTAATGTAACGGTATATTTCTCTCTTTATTTTATTTTCAAATAAACTTCCTTAGTTAAAAAAGAGTGCTGAATTTGATCCACAGTATTTAATCACTAGGTAAAGTACCCGGCGATGCATGGGAGTTTTCACGTAAAAAAATTCAAAACAATCCACATTATAAGTATACTTGAATATTCCAGACAGTACGAAAAGGTTCTAACATGTTCTAAAATAGTCTAAAATGTTTCAGAAATTTTTCATGAAGTTCCAGAGAGTTCTAGTATGTTCCAGAAAGATCAGAATTTCGAGAAAGTTCTGGAATTTTTCATTAAGTTGTTTGAAGTTCTAGAATGTTTTTGAAAGTTCCAGAGAGTTCTATTTGTTTGAGCTCAGCCGCACTTTATATACTTTTTTATAATTGTCAGAATTTTATAGAATACTCTAGAATTTTCCGGAATATTCTACAATTTAATGGAATATTCAACATTTTTTGGAATATTCTAGAGCAGTGATTTTCAGGAAATATTCTGTAATGCGTACATACAACAAAATGGGGTTTCATATCTACTTTGCATTTCGAACTCAAAGGGCCTGCCCCCCCCCTAGAAAAATTCTCTAGTTACGCCCATGGTATTTTGAATTTTAGGATACCGATATTTGGGGATATGTTTGTCCACAAGATTTTTAGCTATCAGATCATTGTCATTTAGGATGCCAGTGATTTAGAATAATATGTTGCTTTGCTGTTCCATTTCAACACTGAAATATTTTACAATAAATGTATTTTCATAATTTTATAACTGATATGACATGAAAAGCGGGCTATATGATTTGCCTATATCTTGGGTAAACATTCAAAACAGTTTTCCCTTGCTCAAAAGTGGTCTATTAATTTTAAACAATGTTTGAAATATTTTTTTTAGATAATTCGATTTTGTATTCAATTCAATAATCACAGTTTATTTTGCACGTTTTGTAACCGAGCAATTCAATTTAGAAGTTTTTAAACTTACCCACTTCTTTATACAGTTAGCCAAGAAATTGAAACAAATTCTAACGTTGTACAATGGTTGTACCTACCAGAAACACTCTATTTGAGTCACCGTAATTGAAAATATATACTCAAATTATAGAGTACAATTTACACCAAAATAATACTACTTAATAATTTATAAATTTTCTTCTGGTAAATATTTATCTCTTTTTAAAGACTAAAATAGAGCATTTCCTGACAAGTAAATCCGTATTGCATTACTTTTGTTTGCGATTTTGTTTTAATTCAATGGCTAACCCTACAAAGATATAACTTTTATAAAAATCTAAATTCGATTTTCTCGATTACAAAAAGTGTAAAATAAAATATGATTATGGAGTTGATGCAAAATATAATTTTCTATAAAATTTATTTGAAGCATTACTATCCGAAGTCTGAAGTGTATCTAACTATAGTTATTTGTTGACACAATAAAACCTAGTAGCTATCTTATACTTTTATCTAATTTTAAGGGTAAATGTAAATCTTTAAACAGCATTGTATCAAAATAATGACCGTTAGCATGAACAGCTGATTAATGGTGATTAGCGAGTAGTTGACTAGCGTACAATTGTATCTATTAATCGTTTATAAATTATTTTAGAAAAAAATATAAATGTCGGTTAAAAAAATAAATTGTTCGCATCTTTTATTTAAATATTTTACCGGTTTCAGGATATTATTCCATTGATTACATGTACAAAAGTAGGCTGGTAACTAAGTAATAACTGTATCGGTACGGTAATATTATTACCATACTGGTCAACAACGGTTTACAAAATGAAAATAAAATAAAATGAAAATATAATGCTTTTCATTAATACGTACATATAACGTTAGCCTATCGTTCTAAATACGGTCTACTTTATTCTAAAGTAATAAACATGTGGATCAAAGCACATAATTTGAATATTTGCCATATTGACATATGTCAAAATAATTGTTCTGTGAACCATAGCATTCTGAAAGTAGCATTAATGAGAGAATTTCAAAAAAATGGTATTTATCAATAATGTTTTAATTTTCTGAAACCGATAAACTATTGAACAAACCACGGATGTTATTAATCATAACAAGCCTTAGATGTCTTAAAATCCTCGCTCTACGAGCTCGGATTTCAAACCGACGTCTTCGGCAGTTATGATATACATAACATTCCTAGGTGTGTTAATAGCTATTTCTCTAAAATAATCTAAAAATGATTGACAGAGAAAAAACAATGCTAGTCAACTGCTCGCTAGTCACCCTTAATCAGATGTTCATACTAACGGTTATTATTATTATTATTATTATTATTATTATTATTATTATTATTATTATTATTATTATTATTATTATTTTAACAATGCTGTTTAAGATTTACTTTTGCACTGTAAATATTTTTACTACATATATTTCAGCATAGAAATGGAACAGTGTAAGAGTGTTAGTGTGTATATTTACTTCTTTTTCTAGGTATCCCGCTCGTAGCGCAATCTGATTCTCCTTCATGCGGCGGGCGTCTCTGGATCTCTTGGCGGCCATGTTGTTCTTCCTGCGACGCGCCCAGTACTTGTCGTCCTTCAGGTTGTCCGGCACGAACTGTTTCCGCGACTTCTTGATCATCGGCTGCGGCTTCAGTTCCTCATCTGAAAATGCCCTGGTTCGCGGGTCAAAGTCCCGACCTGAGGAGGCCATTGACAAGGCTGTTAACACAGAATACTTGGTTGCATTTCCAAACGGTATTCAGTGTCGCACACGCGGATAGGAGCGGGGAACCATTTAACCAAAATAATTCTATAGCTTTCATAAACCTCCTCCAAAAACATCAGTACTTAGAATTCTGCACAATTATCCGAAGCAAAGATTTATTAACAAATATAAATAACTCAGGTCTTTTACTTATATTTATCACAATCAGTGTAGGAATTCCATTTGAACAGATTTTGACATACTGATTTTCAATTATTTTCATGTTCAACACCATTCAAGAAAATCTCCAAATGTTGAATGATTTATA
Source organism: Harpalus rubripes (assembly GCA_963082715.1). Lineage (NCBI taxonomy): Eukaryota > Metazoa > Arthropoda > Insecta > Coleoptera > Carabidae > Harpalus > Harpalus rubripes. The sequence goes on from OY720452.1 coordinate 61,622,096, forward strand.
AGCTATTAAAAAAATTATTTATAAACATTTGCAAAGTTGTAAAAATAACTGAACATAAAAATCTAATTATCATATATTGTTTCTTAAAATGTCTGAAGTTGTCTTGCTTCAAATTATTTTTATATAAAATTCTAAATACAGTGAGTAAACACTGAATACCAAAATAAAACATATAAAGAAACAAACGAATAATGAAATGAAATAATCCAATTACAAAAAGAATTACAGGAAAAGTCACGAAATTCTGAAAGTTTTTATAATGAAATTACAAAATTGATTGATCTTGAAATTTCAAGTCATAGAGCATTTATTCTCTCCAAACCGACGTTTCGTTAAACGGTTGAACCTTCATCACTGATATGAGACCCTTAGCGCAAAGCTTAGCGTAGATGGCAGCATATGGACATTCTCCTAAGTTCGTATTACAATGTACAGACTTTTGTAAGAATACACATATATTATTGTGTGTAATCAAGACTTTTCATGGTTCTGGCACATTATATAAACACAAAATATAGAATAATATACAATAGATGCAATAAAACAAACGTTTTCAATAAATACGTAGTCTAAATTTATTATTTTTATTTTAATTAATAGTTATGTTTGACGCTCGTTTGACGTTTCAAAGTCTTTTGAAGGTTAAAGTAACTAGCCCAGTAGCGATCCTATCGGAAGAAATAATGTGCTAAAGCTCTCATTAATCCACCACTGATGATTCATCTTTGTAAGATCTCACAGATTTATGCTATTATTGATTTTGAGAGCGAATAGTTATGTATAAGTTTCTTGTGAATTTTTGTACAATGTTTGTAAAATTGAATGTATAAGTTTAAACGAATTTATGAATCTGTAAGATCTTACTTACAATGACGAAGGTATAAATGTATAGCGAAACGCCGGTTTTGTAAGAAATTCTATATGACAGAGATTTCGATTAATTGTTTCGCTGCCCCTAAAATCCAACAAAGGGCCTGCAGTCTAGTCCCGACTTCAGTTACGCCGTCTCAATTGTCATAACAGAAATATAAATGCGACGTCATAACTGAAACCGCGACGAGACTGTAGTTCTTTTGTTAGGACGCTAGGCACACCGTAATGGAGTCCTGCACGCTTTTTTTATTTTGAATTAAATTTCTTTTAATTCAATTGAAGCAGTTCGTAGTATTAAAAAGTCTTAACTGCTTTAGTTTAACTGCATTTGATTTTTAAAGACAACACGACGTGTCGGCGACTCCTACAGCTACTAGATAATACATAGCTGACTCGTCCGCCGTAATGGTGCCAAAATGAAAGCAGTAAATTATGAAATAAAAGTGCATTTCTTACAAGTTAATGTAGAAACTATTTTTCATAATTAAATGTAACTTCCATATTTGCCATATTATAATTATTTAAAATAATAAAACAAGAAAAATTAAGATTTTGAGGTTAGAGAAAAATATATGTATTGCATAAGTGCCTGTAAAAATTAAAACCATTTCTCAAATGATTTGCACAATTTGGGAACAACCCGTCATTATGGATAATAGGTACGTTCTATTGGTGTCAGAAATCTTCCTACTTCTTCTAGTAGAACATCAATGGTCGTTCTTTTACGCCAAAAAAATCGAAATATTCCTACGAATCATTCCAACTTCAGAGTTGGAAGCGTTGGTAGGAAGATATATAGAGTGGAAATAAATTCAAAATTTTACTAGCCGCCTGTCGCGCGTACATTTCTGTCACATTTGTGAATTTTAGAGTAGACTGTGTTCAACAAAAATATCTCTACGTTTTTATTATTTAATATATTTTTATATAATTATAATCTCTGTAAAATTTGTATAACAACATTTCGAAGATCCAAAATAAACATAGAAAGTTATCTTTAGTTGTTAACTAAAAATAACACATAGCCACTGCCACTGTTCTATTGTATTTATTTTTTTACTTGACAGCACTTGACAGTTATTTGCTACTGAGCGTTCTACTGCTTTAAGAATATTCTTATTCTAGTAGGAATATTTCTGACACCGATAGAACGTACCTAATTTCTATAATTAATAATACTGTAACACTGATATTGAATGATTTAATTGGCTCCAAAATGGTGGACGAGTCAGCTGTAACTTATCAGTAGCTATAGCGACACCTGTTGCTATATCTATCTTTGACACAAGCTCTATAGAAGGCAGCGAAAGAAAGGTAGCACTAATGTGACGTCACAGTGACGCTGACAATAAAAATCAAACATCTCGCAAAGTAATTATTAAAAAATTGTTTTTTTTTTTCATTTTAATCTTAATTTATTGAGTAATACTTTAAGTATAAAGCGTACATTTTATAATTTTTTGTTATGGTGCAGGACCCCACTGTTAACATCTAACAAAAATAAAGTTCTATGTGGAAAATTTCTCGACGATTTCTCGACGTGCTATGTATTAGGTGTTAACAATTACTGGAAATCTCAGTCAAACAGCATTTATTCTTACAACATCGATGTTTCGGTGCACACTTGCACCTTCTTCTGGGTAGATAAGATTGTGCAAAATAGTACATCTCATGTGCACAAAATACATTCATTCGTTACATTCAGTTTTATGCCTCGTACAAAAATTCGTAAGATGTGAGAATGTGCTCTTTCTCTTTATGAATTTCTGTATGGTGTGTAAATGGTAATATATAAAACGATTGTATTATGTGTACATGAGATGTAATATTTTGTAAGATCTTACCTACCCAGAAGAAGAAAAAGAAGGTGCAAGTGTGCACCAAAACGTCGGTGTTGTAAGAATAAATGCTGTTTGATTGAAATTTCGACTAAATGTTAATACCTAATAAGGTTTTATATTCATTAGTTTCCATGTAATTTCGTTTTAAAAATTATTAGTTTCGTGACTTATTCTAAACTAATTTTTTGAAGTATATTTCTAAACGTTGCAATTTTGAATTTTATTACCTATACAATATGATTTCACAGGAGCAGCTTTTTTTTAGTTTTATACTTACATCTTTGATATAAGATTCAGGGATACCTATGTAATCATATTGTACTTTATGATGAGTTTATGAAAGCTTTTATTACAATTTCTTTTAAGTGATTGAAAAAAGAAAGTGGTGTGCTGCATTTCACCTACATTCGACGATAAGACTTAAATTTAGTTTGGCGTTTGGGAATAGTCTAGATATGTCCTCACTTGAGTCGGCGGGTGACGGCGGGTTGAGCGTATCGGGGCTCATGCAGTCGCTGGGACTGGGTGATCGCTCCCGTTTGGGGGCGTGCGACGGGCCCAGCCCGCCAAGGGTGCTTCCGTCCATCGATACGCCGTTTTCCGACAGGAATTCGTCCAGGTCCACATACTACAAAAATAACAAATATTTAATTAACACGGAAAATAAATGCAATGTTTGAATATTGGTAATAAAAGGGTGTCGAATAAAGGTTCTAAAACTGGAGTTAAAATGGAAATTAGTCGGAATTTGGACAAAAGCGAAAAATAATCAAATTCGAATGTCGCTAACATTTCGGATTATATTAATCCATTCTCACAGCAGAGTGATCGTTGAAACCTTTAAATTATTATTGTAATAATTGTTGATATAAGAAGTAATCCATTTAAAAAAATCTGGTGTGGCCAATACAATACCTCCCGCTATTTACAGCCCGAGTGACAAAAAAGATTAAATTTGACAGTTATTTCTTAAAATATAGTCTAATCTAATCCAAGTAACAACCTTTTTTTAAACCTCTCAACAGGATTAAATGCCAGTTACAGAGTGGGTTCACATTCACACACATCCATGCCTTAGTTGGATTTAAACCCAAAGCCCCGAGGGCACTCATGACATGAGGCGTTGCTCTAACCATTGTCCCACCGGAGCTATAATGAAGATTAAATTTTAAATACCGGGATAGAATAGAATTCACTCATCCAAAAATTAGGATTAGCTCTTAAACATTTTTGTGAATCGTTTATTTTTATTAATTTAAATACATACTTACATATTTACTTATGCTGAAAATTGTATTGAATTCCTTTTCTATTGTTCTATTTACTTTTTTCTTTTTAAAACGTTACTAATATTATTTTGAAATGATTATTTCTTTGATAGTGACATTTATCTGTCAGTTACATACATTTGAATAACTGCGTTTTGTTTGTTTAAAGCGTAGGTTCTGGGATTTAAATTTTATAAATTTATCCATAAAATATATAGAAAAAGTATTAATGCAAATCTATAGAAAATTTAATAATCTTTAATTTTTATAACATTAATCTCGAAAAAATAACATTTAAAGGTATTTTTCGAAGAAAAACTATTTTGAGCTTCTAGTAAAGTGCCATATCCGGTTATATGATTTTCACCAAAATCTGATGGTCTCTTTCCATTACAGAAAAAGTTCGAAATACAAGGTTTCAAAATTTTCTGAATGAGGATCCACACACACATACACACAGACATCATCGTGAAAATGTTAAAATTGGATTCTAGGGACCTTAAAACGTGGTCATTTACTAAAATCTCGATATGCGATTTTTATCACGATCCCTATACCTCTCTTACAAAGGATAGCGGGAGGTAAAAAGTATATTAAAAATTTATTGGCAAAAAAATATTAAATTTAAATTGTGGAACATCACAAGAACAGTATTGTTGCAAAAGAAAGATGTTGAGTCGTTGACGAAAAATGGACAAATATTTATTAAAATTACTAAAATGTAATCTAGGATACAAACAATAGTAATAAAAAGCTAATACACAAATTTATAGATTACAGGGTGCATCGCTCCCTTTTCAAAAATATTTTCCCTCTCAAGAATTCTACAGAATTCTTTTGTCACTTTAGAACTGAAATTTTAAAACTATTACGACGATTCATGACTGTGTACCAGATTAATTTAACATCTAGTAACCCTATTATAGTGCTTGCCAAAATATATAGGTGCTAAATTTTCTCAAGAATTATTGCGGTTTCACAATACGGTTTCGGCAGCGATTGCCGAAATTTTATCATTTTCAAGGAACTTACTATATTACTTAATTAAAAAGAAAAATAAATGTTTTGTTTGTTCCATAAATAAATGTAACTGACTTATCTTAACTATTCTTTACTTTGATATTAAATTAAATAATTTAAAATTTTTGAAGAACTTTATTATTTTATTTAATTACAAATTTGGTTTTGTTACCTTTGTAATCTCTTCACAAGTTACCAGCTGTGAAGGTCTATTGGACTCAGCACCGGTATATCTTGGCAAGCACTGTACATAAAAATATGAACTGTATATCTATCTCTACAGGCAAGAAAAATAATATTAAAATATTTTAGCCGAATAAATTTTTTCCGTGCTTAATTGCACTTTTTGGTTCTGTCCTATAAAGCCCCCATATAGTCCCTAATCACCCCAATCCAATACTTTCAAAAAGGCGATAACCGCCCACTTTGGAAATCACTGCTCGAGGTGGTAACTATATAGGCAACCAATGATACCTCAGTGTTCTACACTCAGTAAACTTGTAAAAAAGATTCCAGTAATCAGCAAAAAAACGTCTTTTAAATTTTTGATATTAAACTAATTATTTAAAATTTTCTCTACATTTAAAAAATTATAAAATATATGTTAATTTTCGACTATTATTTCCACATCAATTCATCAATATTTTTATTTGGTTATAAAACAGGCAAAAATTTAAAGGAAACGTGTAAAATGGACTGAAAACAATTTATTTATATTCGAAATTTATCTAAAACATTAATATTAATATTTAAATATTTGTTTGACAGTTAAAAAGTGTGATCTTTAATCCAAAAACATTTTATACATGTATGTACCTATTTCAGTCTATTTGATAGATTTTGATTACTAATTGAATTAAATTATTTCATACCAGATATGGAAATTAGCCGTAGTTTTCATAAAACAAATTTAATATGAAAATTTCATCAAATTTTAAACATTTAAAATCATACTTGAGAATGACAATAAATAATCACCTATATATTAAAAAGATAAAAAGTGGACAAATTCAATGCAACAAACAGTAAATATTTGGGTTTTTTACTTCCTTGTACATAGTAAAAGAAGTATTGCAATCGCGAAAAATTTCGGTTTTCAGATTTCAACGGAAATATTCATTTTGACCATCCCTGAATCCATTTTGACTAATTTCGTCGTGACGTCTGTACGTACGTATGTACGTCTGTATGAATGTACGTAAGTACGTACGTAGGTACGTATCTCGCATAACTCAAAAACGGTAAGCCGTAGAAAGTTTAAATTTTGTATTTAGGATTACTATAACATCTAGTTGTGCACCTCTCTTTTTGGTCATTACACAATTTCCAGAAGTGGAACTGTACTTGAAGCCTATAATAGATTTTAATGAAAAACTATTTTAAAATGTAATCCAAAAGCCAAAACTATTCAAATTTGATATATACGACTTTTATGTCAATGGGAATAACATAGTAGATTTTGGATAAAATAGGCTAACCGGAAGTGGTATATTACCTGAAGTTGTTAACAGTTTTTCTTTAATAAAATGGTTATATTTTGATTTTAGAAATAAATGCTTCAAATAATAGTTTTAGAGAAATAAATTCTGCGTCTAGCACACCTAATATTATTAAACTAGCCCTTTGTATAAGTGACATATTTTTTGGTTTTTGTAATATAGCTTGCTATGGATAAGACAAAAAAATACAAAAAAATAAAAAAATTATATTAATGTCAAATTACGCCAAATACATGATATTTTACAATTAGGTCTATATTTCATGTTGGTCTTGCGTACAAGGAAGTCGTGTGGTGTCCACATCAGATTTTTTTTATTTAATTAAACATATAACTACTTTCTAAAGGCTCCCAAATTCAGCTTTATTTAGTAGAACGCAAATTTAATAAAATCTGTTCATATTGTGGTGCAGGCATGTATGCAGGAAGGAATATGCAATAGTTATTCGTGTATTAATAGCGTAAAATGATACTTTCTCGCTTTAAGAAAGAAGTAAACGCGCGGCGCATAGCGGAGCGCGGTAATTCTTCGAAAGCGACAAAGACACTTCACGCTCGTAATACACACATTATTTTTTCTACGTTCGTTCTATTTAGCGATATTTGTAAAAAAAGATCTGGCAAGCAGGAAGTAACAAAAAATTTATCTAAACTTGTCAAAAGTGTAAAATCTACTTTAATATTGTAAATAATTAAATAAAAATAATTTTTTATATTGCGAGCGAGAAAAAAAGTTCTTTTTCGCGCGTTACCATTGGGAAACGCGCGAAAAAGAACTTTGTTGCTCGCTCCTCAAAAACATAAACTTTACGATGATAAATGAGAGCATACATACACTCGTAGGAAAAAGACTTTTATGTTTGCACTGTGGTAGAGGGTTTTGTTTTTACCTTGAGGTCTGTTTCGTATGTCTTGTCCCAGAGGTTAGGTCCGAGGAAGGCCGTCTGCGCCTCGACGTTACACCACAGCTCATTGTCGTCCTTCGTTTTGTCGTCGGCCGGTCCACCGCTGACGCCGAGCACATTGCTCGCCAGCTCCTTGATGCCGGAGTGTCCGTGTCCGTGTGCTGGTTTACTGTTGCCTATGCAATAAACATATTTATCATTAGTAATCAACAAACAAGATACAGATACAGCGACATACAACAGATTTTCCAAAGTAGAATATATCAGCAAGTATTTCAATCCCCAAATCCGTTAAACCTTGTCTATAAAATATATACAAACGAATGAAATGGTACGGTGACATGAAATATAAATTCCTATAATAAAACGTATAAGAAACAGCAGTATTTTTATCCTTAAGAGCCATTTGGCACGATACGTTATTTTTTGTTTTTAATTCGCATGAAATTCCAGAATGCTGAATGGAATTTTCAAATAACACAAAAATTATTCTTGTGGTACTCTCCCCACAACAACTTTGACAGCCCTTGAGGTGACGCTTGGTACACGCCTTCAGCTGTACAAATACAAGGTGCCCATTTATTTGTTCCCGCCTGAAATTTTAAGAATAGGCAAAACAGAATACATTTCATAAGCCACTATATGGTAAATATTAGTACTTTAATGGAATAATCAGAGCAGGTATAAGAGCAAAACAAAATTTTAAAAACCAAGTCACTTATGAAATGCAACATGGATTACCTATTTTTGAATTTTCAGGCGGGAACAAATAAAATGGGCACTAGTATATCGTCGTTACAGAAATGAATAATAAGCCGGGATGATATATTTATGTTTATTATACAGTAGACATTCTCTTAACCAATTATACCATTTTTAACAAAAAGTTATAAAAATATACTTAAAATATTACTCAATAAATAGGGATTAAGATGAAAAAAGGGTCACTATGACGTCATAGTAGTGCTACCTTTCTCTCGCTTCCTACTATAGAGCTTGTGCGAGAGAAAGATATGGCAATAAGAGTCGCCGTGACGTCACGTTGAATTTAAAAATCAAATGCAATTAAACTAAAAACAATTAAGACTTTTTAATCATACGAAACGCTTCAAAATTTAAAGACCTTTCATTTGAAGTAATAAAAAAATCAGAGTGCAGAACACCAATTTCAAAAACAGCTCAATTTACCGCCCAAATCGTCAACCGGCCATGGTCTCTTACAGCCGAATAAGATGAAGTCTACTGAATTATTAACGCACGTATTGTGAATTGTTCTACGAGCCCTCAGAGCGAGTTAGGATAATCACATTATCGTACAAATTTTATCAACCACTTTATACCATACCGCACTCATTTTAGATATTTAATAGCCTTCTTATCCAATTGAGTGCGGGAATGAATTTATTACCACACTCTAATTTCATTAAAGCTCTCATTAGGATAACCAGGCGTTTACATATCTCAAATATGTGTGATATGGTATAAGTTATCCCACGGTGATATATAATAGTTATTTATGTAACAAGTGAGTAAAGTATATCTTTTTTCACGAGAAGAAAAATTTGCCGTGCGAGCCGAATTCTGTCTATAAAATCGCACCCTTCCGACTAGAATTTTCACATTCACTGATTTTACGTCATTATTCAAAGATTCACAAATATAACCAACCGTTTGACAAGGACTTGCAATAATATATAAAAAAAATATTTTATGTTAAAAAGAAAACCTGAATTTCCGTGAATGATTCCTTCGTTAATCTATATAAAAACAGAACACATACCCCAGTATGGATGATACATATACATTTATCTACTTCGATGTTTTTCAAAGATCGTTTAAACATGTAAACATCCAAACTTGAGATATTAATGGAACGTCACTATGTTGGTACGTCCATACACATCAGTTCTTTACAGAATATTAGTATTTGTATCTGCTCCAACATAAATGAAAAGAGAACATAAACTGCACAACAAAAATTATGTACTTTTTACGTTCTGTAAGAAAAGAAAAATATGGGTCATTATTTTTGATAAAGTATACGTATTTTCCAACATAAAAGCGAACAAAACTGTAGATTTAATGTGGAAACTATAATATTCTTTTCAACATCTGTTCCAAAGTTATAATTTTCGAATTTTCTATACATTATTGTAATAACCATTGCAATGTTGCAATTTACTATGCAATGCTACAAAATAAAACTCAGGTAAAAGCTAAATTATGATCAGTGGCTAGTAATGTTAATAACACAGAAATTATAGGTTCAAGTCAACAATTCAGTGATAATTAATCGAAATATGCAGCTGTATCCGAGGTATGATTTGCAATTCAAAATTTTGTACATCGTAATACGCGTAGCTAATATTTCCTGTAATGTTTGTAACATAGCTCTAAAGCTACTTTTTTTTTCAAGAAATAGCATTTTCTACATTTCTTGCAGTGTAAAAAATTACGCCCGCGTTAAATTATTAGTGGAATTGTTTCACGTAGTGAAAATGATATTTTCATTAATTTAAAATTGGAACATAATGATAATTTGATTTATTCCATCACCATAATCATAACCAATGTTTTTAACACTAAAATTTAATAATTGTTGTATTTATGTCGTTTGAAACAAATAAACATGGACAAATAATTTATCAAATATTGTTGGAAACAAAAAAATATTTTCAATGTTGTAAATGAGTCAAAAAGGCTTAATTAACATGGGCCGGATCTTCAATAGTTTCCGAGATATAAGGCAGTGAAAAATGAGTTTTTACGAGGTTTACTTCTGCTATCTGGAAAACTATAAGAGCTACGACTTCGATTAAATAAGACTTTTTGTTTACCTTTCAGGGGTGAACTAAGATGTGCTTTTACTTTAAAAAAAAAAATCAAATAATTGTAGTAAGTTAAATGTTGTGGCTACCTTGACGGCCAATATATGACTTTCAAATAACTAGCTCTATTAAGGTGCCATAGCCATCACAGCTCAACAAGAAAAGATATACATAATAATTTAGAGCTAATTAATTGCTAATTAATTGCGCTAATTAAAAATTTATTGCTTGATTTTTTTTAAAAGAAATTGTGGCTGAGCTAGCTTAAATCATATGCTGGCTCAGCCAAAAAAAATACTGGCATTTTCGGTGTGAATTTACATAGTCAAATTAATTGCTATTTAATTGCTCATTGTAAACCATATTTCTATTACAAAATTATAACATATGCCGAAAAGTAATGCCTAATTAAAACTTGATATACAAATATGCACGTACGAAACAACTCAACATTATTTGCTCCACATTTAAACCTAGAAAAATAAATTGAAAGCTCATATCTAATAATTTAATGATTGTGGGCTCCAGTGACTCAATGGTTAGAGAGATAGAGTAACAGCTCTTACTCATATGTGCACGGTTGGAGTTTCGGTTCCCGGGTTTGAATACCACTAAGACATGAGTGAACCTAATCTGTAATCGGGATTTACTCATGGTGGGAGTTTTTTTTTACATTTTGATAATTGTTGCAAATAAAATAAACTAAAAGGATTAATATTATGAGAGAACAGCATCAAAGTGTGCGTACAATTAAAAATGGGGTTTTAGAATTAATTGCTTTAGCTCAACCTAATGAAAAGGGTTGCACTATTTAGTAGAACTTTTACTCCTATTGATAGAGGGGATTTTTAATTAATTGCTGCAAATAAACTGAACTAGAAGCATTAATACAGCAGCATACTGCACGTAGAATAAAAAATACTGCATTAGAATTAATTGCTCCAGCTCAACCTAATATAAAGGGTTGCACTATTTAGTATAACCGTTACTCTTAATGATGCAAGGGATTTTTAGTTAATTGCTGCAAGTAAACTGAACTAGAGGCATTAATACAGCAGCATAGTGCGCTTGGATAAAAAGATAGGGTATTCGAATTAATTGCTCTAGCTCAACCTAATGAAACAGGTTGCACTATTTAGTATAACCTCTACTCTTAATGCTACAAGGGATTTTTAATTAATTGCTGCAAACAAACCGAACTAGAAGCATTAATACAGCAGCATAGAGCGCGTAGAATAAAAAATAGGGTATTAGAATTAATTGCTGTAGCTCAACCTAATGAAAAGGGTTGCAATATTTAGTATAACCCCTACTCTTAATGATACAGGGGATTTTTAATTAATTACTTCAAATAAACAGAACTAGAAGCATTAATACAGCAGCATAGTGCGCGTAGATAAAAAAAATAGAGTGTTAGAATTAATTGCTCTAGCTCAACCTAATGAAAAGGATTGCACTATTTAGTAGAATCCTTTCTCTTATTGATACAAGGGGTTTTTAATTAATTGCTGCTAATAAACTGAACTGGAAACATTAACACATATTACAAATAATTCTTATTACGTATATATTAAATAATAGTTCATTCATTTATTTAATTTTTTATTTACACCCTGTATCATGAGGATTAAAGGTTATATCAAGTGGACAAACCTTTTTCAATTGGTTGAGCTAGAGCAATTAAATCACTCCATTGCCTACTCTAAGCGCACTCTGCTGTTAAACATAATAATGCTTTTAATTGTTTAGATGCACCGATTAAATAAAAATTCCTCGTATCAATTAGGGCAAAGGTTATAGTAAATAGAGCTACACATTTCATTATGATAAACTAGAGTAATTAATTATACCACCCCATTTTCTACCCTTTGCGCACTCTTCTGTCTTCTAATAATTATATTGATGCTTTTTGTTCAGTTTATTTGCAACAATTAATTTATAATTCCTTTAATCAATAAGGGTAAAAGTTATATCAAGTAGTACAAACCTTTTCATTACGTTGGCCGCTCTAACTCTAACACCCTATTTTTATGTGCTGTGGTCCTATAGCGTTTAGTGCAGCTCATTTGTGCAATTAATAAAATATTCCTATGATCAATAAGGGCAAAGTTTATACCAAGTACAGATAGCCTTTTCATTATGTTGAGCTAGAGCAGTTAATTCTAATACCCTATTTTTTATTCTATGCGCACTATGCTGCTGGAATAATGCTTCTAGTTCGGTTTATTTGCAGCAATTAATTAAAAATCCCTTGTATCATTAAGAGTAGGGGTTCTACTAAATATTGCAACCCTTTTCATTAGGTTGAGCTACAGCAATTAATTCTAATACCCTATTTTTTAATCTACGCGCTCTATGCTGCTGTATTAATGCTTCTAGTTCGGTTTATTTGCAGCAATTAATTAAAAATCCCTTGTATCATTAAGAGTAGGGGTTCTACTAAATATTGCAACCCTTTTCATTAGGTTGAGCTACAGCAATTAATTCTAATACCCTATTTTTTAATCTACGCGCTCTATGCTGCTGTATTAATGCTTCTAGTTCGGTTTGTTTGCAGCAATTAATTAAAAATCCCTTGTAGCATTAAGAGTAGAGGTTATACTAAATAGTGCAACCTGTTTCATTTGGTTGAGCTAGAGCAATTAATTCGAATACCCTATCTTTTTATCCAAGCGCACTATGCTGCTGTATTAATGCCTCTAGTTCAGTTTACTTGCAGCAATTAATTAAAAATCCCTTGTATCCTTAAGAGTAGGGGTTATAGTAAATAGTGCAACCCTTTTCATTAGGTTGAGCTACAGCAATTAATTCTAATACCCTATTTTTTAATGCTTCTGGTTCAGTTCATTTGCAGCAATTAATTAAAAATCCCTTGCATCATTAAGAGTAACGGTTATACTAAATAGTGCAACCCTTTATATTAGGTTGAGCTGGAGCAATTAATTCTAATGCAGTATTTTTTATTCTACGTGCAGTATGCTGCTGTATTAATGCTTCTAGTTCAGTTTATTTGCAGCAATTAATTAAAAATCCCCTCTATCAATAGGAGTAAAAGTTCTACTAAATAGTGCAACCCTTTTCATTAGGTTGAGCTAAAGCAATTAATTCTAAAACCCCATTTTTAATTGTACGCACACTTTGATGCTGTTCTCTCATAATATTAATCCTTTTAGTTTATTTTATTTGCAACAATTATCAAAATGTAAAAAAAAAACTCCACCATGAGTAAATCCCGATTACAGATTAGGTTCACTCATGTCTTAGTGGTATTCAAACCCGGGAACCGAAACTCCAACCGTGCACATATGAGTAAGAGCTGTTACTCTATCTCTCTAACCATTGAGTCACTGGAGCCCACAATCATTAAATTATTAGATATGAGCTTTCAATTTATTTTTCTAGGTTTAAATGTGGAGCAAATAATGTTGAGTTATTTCGTACGTGCATATTTGTATATCAAGTTTTAATTAGGCATTACTTTTCGGCATATGTTATAATTTTGTAATAGAAATATGGTTTACAATGAGCAATTAAATAGCAATTAATTTGACTATGTAAATTCACATCGAAAATGCCAGTATTTTTTTTGGCTGAGCCAGCATATGATTTAAGCTAGCTCAGCCACAATTTCTTTTAAAAAAAATCAAGCAATAAATTTTTAATTAGCGCAATTAATTAGCAATTAATTAGCTCTAAATTATTATGTATATCTTTTCTTGTTGAGCTGTGATGGCTATGCCACCTTAATAGAGCTCAAATAACTTCGTTAGTATTAGAAATTGAGAAAAATGTTTCATATAAAATTTTATTGTTCTATTATAGTCTATTTACTGACATAGACAACATTTTGTTCAATCACTATCTTTGTCAATTTTCTTCGCTTCTAATAGCTGTCTTACACAACAATAAATCGTTAAATTTATTGACGGATAAATCGATCAATTTATCTTACAAGTCGTTGAGAATTTACACTTAACGATTTTCTATCACTTTATTTTTGTTGAAATTAGGACTACCAATTTCTTAATATTATTTTATATATTTGTGAGGTTAGAGTCTAATCTAGCAGCACTTCAGTTTTCTTATAGTTTTTTGGAGTGTAATCTTTTTTGTAACGTACTTGTTAAAAATAAGTGAAACTAGCGAATATACGGAATTATATCCTTGAAATAAAGCACACATTAAATATAGTTTGAAATGTCAAATACTATAGAGTTGACACTAGAAAAGTAACCAAAAATTCCCTAAAAAATCGACGGAAAATCGCGGAAAATAGAACTCGTTCTATTTCTTCAATTTATTGATCAATTTATTTTCGAAAATAAATTGATCGATTTTTCTGTTTTACACTTACTGATAAATTAAAGGTTGCAGTCGATCAATAAATCGGTCGATTTATCGTTAAATATAATACAGCCATAATAGTAGGTAAATGGATTCTTTCTCGGAAACAGTTGAAGATCGGACTCATGTTGATTAAGTCTTTTGTACTCACTTTGGTTATATATATATTAGACCACTAAAATGTAACTTTTGTATTGACTCGCAGAAAATATATCGCGACGAATTTTTATCGCCGTTAAATTGATCACCAAATTTGTCGCAGTGAATTGAAGCAAAGAAAATTGATCGCAGGGAAAATATATCGTAAGAAAACTGATCTCAGGAAAATTTGTTGGCGAAATATACCTATATCTCGAATAATATTGATTACCTAAAATTCATTCACAATTATTTAAAGTAATTACTGTGCTATTTATTGCATGAAAAATTATTATTAAACATCAAATTGAATAATTATCTGAAAAAGAACATAATAGATTACAATAATTATTACATAAAAGTTATCGATTATCAGTTGCATGCGAGCAATTTTCTGGAGGCCAATATTTCTGCGATTAATTTACCGACGATAATTTTAGTTTACGACCAATTTACTAGGGCCCAATTTTCCCTACAGTTAATGTTTTTACGATCAAATTTTCTCGTGACCAGTTTTTCGTGATCAACTTTCCACGAGCAATTTTCTTGCGATAAACTTTCTGCACGACCTTTGACAGCCCGTAAGATGACAACTGGTCGTCTACGGCATAGATATATAGCCATTAACGACGTAATTAAAAAAAATGGCACACCCATATGACTATGAATATTACCCTGTGATTTTATATTTAATATAACTTTAACGATTATTATTCCTATAAAGTTTGGAAGAATTATAGCGATGAAAGGTAAGTATAATTATTCTTAAATGAGTGGCATTACAGTAAAAGTTAAGGTATAAATTACGTATTCACACTTTCATTATTCTATTCTAGATGTAAAGATAAACAAAATGTCACTGAACAGATTAGTAAAAGGGTTTAATTACCAATATCCTTCGTTTGACAAAAAACGCATAAAAGCAATTATAACAATCAATAACGAACAAGTAAACATCGTGTAAAAATCTGAGTAAAAAGGTTTTGTTTTACGAAGGTTGAGCTCGGAGCAGGCAGCAAGCATTTCTTCCAGGTGAAAAAATGAAGCGGGAATCGAACCATTCGTCGCAACGTCAGCGCCAACTAGCGTGACACCAAGTGAAGTGACATTGAAAGTGCAAGCTACGAGCCATTGTTGCTATTTCGGCCTTGGTCGTAACTAAATTCACGGTTAATTGCGTATTTGCAAAAACCAGGAATTTCAACTAATTGCGATTTGTTACATCCGATTTAGGTGCGAATACCGTTAATGATAACATAAAATAACAAGCATATGTTTGCGTTATTATTCCAACAATTATGAATATAGTTTTTATTATGATTGTTTTCACAAAATTACAATACAAAGAATAAACTAATAATGTTTTAATTCAAGGGAAATTAAAATGAGAAGAATATAACAGAAAAAATTAACCACTTTATTAATTGAATATGTTTTTGCTGTGTTATACTTGTCATGTTTCTACAGTAAATAATAGTAAATTTTAATATACCTTGAAAACATAATTTATATATTTCACTGACAACATTACAAGATAAAAATTTAAATTAGATTATGAAAACTGAATTCCAAATTTCTGTTTAACTAAAGTTAAACGGGGTCATTATAACTAGACTTTAAAACTGAATGATAGGGACAACCAAAGTTTTAAAAATTTTTTACTCCTTTTTAGCCATCTAACTCAAACTCATATTAGTTGGGCTGGTTAACATTTTCAACAAACAAATTATAAAACTCCAAATTTTTTTCGACTAGTTTAAAATACAGATTTTAAACTTACAAAAATTGAATTTGTTATTCAAGTATTCCGGCATTTAATATTGGGTTACATCGCCTTTATTAGTAATACTAATACCAGCTTTAATTTTATTAGGCACTGGATCCCTAAATCCTGCACATTTTCTTGTGACTATTGTTCCATATATCTTGCAAGGTAGATTTATATGTATGCACTGAGTTTTTACGAAGATGCTTTTCATTGTGCCAAAAGCACGGTTTCGGTAGAAGCTAAATCTGGACTAGAAGATGACCCTTAAAATACAGGTAGAACTATTGTCACCAGTCATTCGGCCCACAGTTTTTTTAAAGTTTTAAGTCTATATTTACAGTAGCCGAAAGAAATATGTAGAATTTTCTAACCATTTGTGTAGGTTTTATAATTTCTAGAAAATATAAATCGGCCCAACTAATATAAGTTAGGGTGGTAGGTACTATCGTTTTTTTTCCGAAATCCATTTTGAAGTAAATCGTAAATCAATATAGAAAATAAGCAAACAATAAAAGTGAACCAAGTAACACCTAATTGTTTGATTTTATAATACCATGCCATATAGAAACCACATGTGTGTGTATGAAAATAAAAGATACGTTGAATGAAATAGGCTGCCAGTGGCAATCAAACCTTGGTCTACAATATAAGTAGTTTTTTTATTAATTATTTTATTAAACTGCTTATAATTTAAGCATATTTCTAATATTGCTGACACCGAAGTTATTTTAAATATATGTATATATTTTTATAACCGTTGAAATAGATCAATTTATGAGACTCCAATTATTAGCGACAGGGCCGGCCCGATAGGTGAGACAACGAGGCGACCGCCTCAGGCGCCGGATTGAAATAGGCGCCAAAACGAGATACTAAAAATATAACATTTTAATAACAGCTAAAAGAAATCTTAATAATTTAGTGCACTTATACCATTTGTAAAATTATATTAAATATAATTGCAACCGGTACTTCGTTTGCCACTGAGCATTCTGACATCGTTTGCCCTTTTTGTAGCGATAACATAAGACGCGAAGTACAAGAGAAAAATGTTGAAAAAGAATTTTTCAATGTTAAACGGTGTACCTATTAATTCAATTTACAGTTAATGTTAAACAATGACGATAAAGCCGATATATCTGCAATTAATCTCAATGAGGAACTAATAAATATTTCTCTAATTTTATCAAAGGTACTAAAAAAGGCACAAGAAAAATTGAATTTTATTTGTAAATATGATTTTCAATGTAGGTACGATTATATTAGCAAACGTTGTTATAGCTTTAAGAATACTTTTAATATTCCCGGTAACTATAGCAGCAGCTAAAAGCTGAACATAGTTTTTCGAAAGTAAAAATTATAAAGAAATATTTTCGAAAAGGAAGATCTAGGCATAATTTCCAAAGAAGCAATAGATAACAAAACTATAAAGATGCTATCAAGCTATTTGTGGTAAAAACAGCTCGAATAATTATTTAATAAATGTTTTTTTTACTATGCAGTACTGTTTTAAATGTTTTGTTCCTTTTTCTGCATTCTTGATGGTCAATGACTTTTTTATTTAAATATTAAATATATTTGAATACGGTATTTCAAAATATTGGGATGGGTCACATGAAAATAATAGGGTTTATTTTTTTGCTCAATACAATTTTCCTTCTTGCTTTTATTGTTAAGCAATAACAATATGAGTTTTTTAAAAATTTAAAAGGCGCCGTTTTGAAATTTGCCTTAGGCGCCACAAGCCATCGGCCCGGCCCTCATTAGCGAACTCCACTGTTTGAGAACAAAATGAGCATGACATCTACTACAGGTATTTAATAGAATATTTAAAAAAAAAGTTTAACAGTTTGGTAATAATAACTATTCATCAATATTTACTACCGATAATTACAGCGAAAGATGATGCAAATTTACTTAGTTGTTTTAAGTATAAATTATTAATTTTAGAATGAAAATAATTTTATAAATAAATAAATAAAACTATGCTTGTGTATGTGCCTGTCCTAATAAAATTAGTTTATGTATATTCTGTAAAAGATTTACCAATTTAAAGATCGTGTAAAACGATCATAAATTTGTTAACAAACATTTGTGATCGTGTCAGATTTATGATGATATTTTTTTGGTAAAACATTCGTTTCCAATGAAACCATTTTGTTACCAAATTTATTACTAAATGTTAACAACTTTGATCATAATTTAGAATAGGGCTGTTGCAAAAAAATTTATATGACTTCTAAATACTAAATTTTAAAAGATATTGTTCTTTAAAGAGCCTCAAATTTGAAAATATCACGAAATGTGCATTAGATATTTTACAATTAATTATTGAAATTTGTGTAATATTTTGAATAAGTCACGTGATCTAAAACAGAATGTGACGTCAGAGCACATACAGTTTAACATGTGACAAACTATCGCCTACTTTTATTTATATAAATAACGTAAACTGTTTTGCTATTGGCTACGAATGACATACTGTATGTGCTCCGAGGTCACAGGAGTGGAGGGGTTGTTTTTCATGATTATTTCTGGCGCCAATTTTTTTATTTAATTATTTACGAAAATAACAATAAATGATTATTATTATTATTGTTTATATTACTATGAAAAATATTGCATAAACTTTCATTTAAAATACTTTTAAAAAAATGTGAAACCGGCTCATTGCGTCAAACAAGCTTTTCATTAACGTCAAAAGAATATCATTTAAAAGCGCATTTCGTACTTAAAAATAGAGTACGTTCACAATACTCTAGGACTTGGGACAACAAAATGTCAAAAAATATATTTTATCATAACCAAGTTTAACTTCTATTCGCATTATTTATAATAAAAAATAATAATTGCCAAACTTATCATTTCTCATATTTACAGAAGAAAAAAAAAATTGATTTACATTCATGACAGATTAATAAAATTGTAAAATCAGAACATATTCTTTACTTCCGAGATATAAGAGGACGAGTGTAATAAAATTAAAGCAACATACAGAAGTGCAGTACATACTAATGTTTGATTTATTTTAAAGCCCAAAACATCGTAAATAATTGAAGGCTATTTGATTCATTCCATCTACTTAGATAGATATTTAGATACAGCTAAACATATATCTACGTAGTTAATTGCCAGAGTATAAATTCATCATTGATAATGAAATAAATGACAAGTATGCACGCAAGCTTTTCCATTCTAATAAGCATTTTCAGCTTCTACGCATGTTGTAAATTGAAAAGAACATAAATTTCAACAATAATCATTAGTATTGATTTCAAAATATTTGCCAAATAACTAATCTAAATTTAACACACACTGCCCAAGAAGCATTCCAATAATATAAATAGCAAAAAAGTCAGGGATTTTCTGTAAATTTAGAACAGCAATAAAATATTTATAAATTTCCATTCACTCTGCAACTATTTTATTGTTCGATCTGTTACAATAAAAACATAAATAAATGCTTTCTTTATTTGTAAAATGAAAGTGAGTTGAGTTTCCCGTTTGACATACGAAACAAATGCCGATCAACAACTGTGGGCAGTGGTCACACATTGGCGCTGCGATCACTTGTTCAACTGATCTGGCAACACGTTCTTTGATGCTAAAATTTGTTGCCAGTTGAAAAAATATAACAATGTAACATTTTATTTATAAAAATCTTAAGTTGCCAGCATAATACCTCCCGCCATTTAATTTGTATTAATTATTTACATACCTACATATTTATTTACTAACTAACATATAACAAAATTATTCAAGGCTTTCTATCCCTTTTACAATTTTGTATGAATTTTGAATAGAATGTCACTCCGACAAGGTGAAGGTCTTTGGTTCGAATCCCGATGGCTGACATGATCTTTTCACAATTTATTTCAAGAATGTATTTAATCCGTTTATGGAAAAATAATTTATAATATCAATAATGCTTTGGCTTATTAAAAATTCATTCACATATTGATGTATTGTACATATTAAATGTAATTTATAGTTATTGTGATCGATAAATACATCACTTAAGAATATTAAATGATAGTTTAATATAAAAGTTATGATCATAATATAAAAATAAAGTACATGACATACACACTGCTATTTCATTCATATTTATTATCGATCTAAAATTGATGTCATTCATAAAATTAATTCATAAAATTTTTACGATCAGGTATCATTGTTATTAATATTAATCAATACATTATGTAATACTTAATACGGTATGGAATTTAATTGATAATTTTATTAAATACTATCACATTATTGATATTAATATTAGATTTCAGTATATGTATTTTAAATTTGTATATTCATTTTTACCTTCCGTCAGCTTTAGGTAAGGAAGGTATTGTCTTTGGTCAAAAAATTCGATGATATGTTTTTAATGAATAAACACGTTTTAGGGTCACTAGAATACGATTTTACTATTTTTACGATGATGTCTGTATGCATGTATGTATGGATGGATGTATATATGGACGGATGTATATATGTATGTATGTATATATGTATGTATGTATGTTTGTATGTATGTGTGTGTGTGTGTGTGACGATTTTTTCGGATCGCATTACTCCAATACCACCTTTCCAAAAATTATAATTTTTGCGTATTCCTTTTCTTTATATCCATATGAAGAGCTGATTAGATTTTGGTTATAATTGGTCGACCGGAAGTACCCTAATTTGAAGATTTTAACAGTTTTTCTTAAAAAAATGCTGTTAAATATCACTTTTTCACATTTAATGTTATTATAAATATTTAAGAATATTTTATTCTCTACACGATTTGATACTTCATATTCAATGGATATAGAGTTAAAAAATTATAAAGAAATTAAATTTCACAAAGCAGCCAGCCATAAACATGGAAACATCTACTATATTAAGAAAATTCTGATTGACAAATGTCACTGTCAAAGTGCAATTTACATAATATGTTTGAGTTATAATTTTATTGGAAATATATAGAATCTTACAAGAAACTTTCTGTGTGGAATTTGTACAAAATACAATAGAACTGACGGAAGGTAATGTGCTGGTCACATCAGATTTTTTAATGTTACACTAGAATTAAAGAATAAGGAATTCAGGTTGGCCCTGGAAAACAAAATTTACAATATCATTTTAAACAGTTATTTACCTCTCATTTGAAAGTTACGAAAGTTAAATTAGAACTTTTTATTAAACAATTTTTTTAAGTAACGTTGTGAGTGAAAATATTGAATTAACAAGAGAGCACTTTCGAATAATGTTTTATAATTTGACAGCTTTGACAGTTTTAAAATTAGCCTGAAATTAATATGGCAATTTTTAAGTCTTCCAGTAATTATTTTGACAGGATTGGCAGTTTTAAAGTCCTAGAAAATAATTTGACAGCTGCGGCAGTTTTTAAGTGTCCAACAAATTGGTTTAAAGGCATTCCAAAAGAAGATTGGTTGGGAACTTTTAATAATGGAAGGAACAAATGGTGAACTGTATTATTATTGAATGAAACTACTTTGAACATCTTTAAAAGAAAATTCTAAAATATATGAACCATATGTGTCTCATACGTAATCATTCTAGCGCGACCCTCGTATAATTATTTACGTCATAAATAAATAATTTTAAATGTATAAAAAATAAATATAAAATTAAATCAACGGTCCGTCATAAATTAGTTTCAAAGCAAATTGTGAAGAGAGTGTACAATTCATGTGTGGTATTCTCAATAATTCTATCTTGACCCTCATAAAATATACTAGTTTATTGAAGGTACAAGAATTCTTTTTGATCTTAACAAGTTTTATTTAATGGTGCATTGTACATTCTTTAGTTTTGATATAAAAGATTTAAACCCACACTCTATTATTAAAAAAAATGAAATCTTACTCTTTTCGCTATTAAAAATTTTGAGTCATCACCAACTCTCCTCATAGTCAAAAGCGATTAGCTTTTGTCACCTAAAACAAATGAATCCTACCCACGAAAACAAATGACAGTACTGAATTCACAACTGTATCTTTACCATATCTGAGAAAGGAAACAATAGCGCGGTTGACAAATGACAATCAACCGAGAGTGTATGATCGCGATCTCTACATAACGGTGATTGAAACAAGTGGTATAGAAAGTTCGGCACTACATATATGCATGAAGGCCGATACTGTTTATGAAAATAATCATATGCGAATGATTATATTTGCAGTGTGTTTTTATTGTTTTGCCTACACAGTCTGTCATCTCTAGAAGACTAAAGCCAGGTGTGAAGGCAAGGATGTACAAATATGCGCATAATCAATAGGATTATTATTCCTAGAGATGAATCTAGGATTTGATTTAATGCGCATTTTGCGATTAATTAATAATATACAAGTAATAAATCTTAAATCTAATAAGAAAATAATAATTAAGATTTATTCGTAATTTACTTATTAATATTAATATCTTACGCATTATTAAAAAGAACAGATTTTTATGTGTTAATTTAATTACTAACATACCTATAGTATTATTTTATGTTTACGCATCTATTAATCAAATAACCATTTTTGATCTATCTATGTTTAATCTTGCGTCATTCTATTGATCCTATGCGAATCGTTAATGTTAATTCATTATAAATATCTTTTAAAATAAACCAATATTTCTAATAACTACAGATCATGTGGAAATGAAAAGAAACATCAAGGCATAGACATATCTAATAGAGCAGAGAAATATGGACGAGAAAAAGTAAAATATTCTGGAATCAGGGGATAAGTAGATATATGAAAATATTAAGGAAAAGGAAGAAAAAAAAATGAATAGGAGCGTCCAAGAAAGTCCTTGAAAGCTGTGACGTACTAAGTTCTTCCTAGAAAGAGATGAAAAAGAAAAATAGCAAATGTTTTGAAAATTCGTGAACTTCACTGGGACGTGAACTCATAACCTGAACTCAGAACCATCCTATATCTAATAGGATGTTATAAAAATGAGCTATAAAGTCGCCTTGAAGAACGTAAATAAACCTTAAATAAATTTAATATTATTGCAGTACAACAGCATGGGTTTGTTAAAGGAAAAAGTACGAAATGTGCTCTTGTAGCATTTTTGAATGAAGTTTATTCCAATTAGGATAATGGTAAGATAACACTCACAGACTTGATTGATTACATAAATTAGAGCACATTGGAATTCGTAGGAACAGTCTCTTATGGGTAGAATCTTACTTAAAAAACAGACAACAATTTGTTTCCAACAAAAATTTTAATTCTGAACTTATACACATTACAAAGGGCATTCCCCAAGGTTCTGTGTTAGGGCCATTATTATTTATAATATGTTTAAATGAATTATGTGGGAAATATGTCGCCTACGCGGATTATCTGACGTATGTGCATCATTCAAAATCAGAAAAATTACTTACAATCGTCGTCAATATTATTATGAGTAAGCTTAGATAGTTAGTATGAATTTTAAATTAGCTTTGTACAGTAAAAATCTAATAGTTAAGTATAATAAACAAATATATGAATATGAAACTAGACATAAAAATAATTTTGTACTAATAAAACACTGTAAACTATTTGAAAATAACCCATATTATATAAGTAGTATTGTATATAACAAATTACCCATAGAAATTAAAAACTGAAAAACATTGTATTCATTTAAAAAAACAATTGAAGAACTACCTTATTCAACAATGTTACTATTCTCTAAATGAAAATTTAAATCATTAATTAAGAATTAAGTTTATATTTTTGTGGATTTTGACAGACCTTATGTTATAAACTTTGTAATCTTATTGGAAAATAAAGAATATGAATAACATATGGTCCTATGAAATCCAGTGAAGTCCATTCTTCCTTCTAATTGTTCAGAATGTTACAAAGTATCTGTGTAAAAGGACTTTCTAATACAAATATGATTTTTAGATTTTGAGTAATGTATTTTCTATAAATATTTCAATTCTGAATGGTCAATTAGGAAATAAATATTCCAGGACCCAAACTCAAATAAATTATCTACCAAACTATCGAACACTTTTTATGAAACGAGCTGTCAAAATGATATATTTATTCCAACTCGCTTAAAATTACAAAATACGAGTATGAATAGAAATAATTAAGCATAATTTTTCTTGAAAATTTATCATTTAACTACAAGTATATATCTACTCTCAAGTCCAGTGTTTCCCAAATTGTGGTTCACAAACCCCTAGGAGGTAGCAGGTTCTTTTGAAAATCTGTCATATAACCTACTATGAGTAAATATATATTAAACTGGTTTTGCATTAATAGGTAATAGATTTTTTTTTACTTTTGCACAAATCTAAATCCAAAGGGATTCGTCGTAAAATCTGGATAAAAGGGGTCCAATGTCCACAGACCAAGAAACACTGTAATGGTCAACTCGTATGTATTATTTGAAATAAACTCGTCGTTTTGAACACGGTTACAACGAGTTAATGGATCAAGAGACATCAAATTAGACATATTTTTCAGCACGGGATTTTATTTCTCGTTTACTTTGACGTTCGCGAATATAGTGAATCTGCCTTAGTCACGTATAATGAAAGGATTGAATCGTCGATAGCTGGTTCTTATAACATTGTTTTATAACACTTTAAAGTAATTATTTTGCAGGGATTGTTTCTATTTTCTATATATAATTATCCCAGGTGTGCAAATTATATTTGTCTTCATAATTGCTTGAGTAAGTATGTAGATTAAACATTTGCCTTCCTTTTTCTTCTTCACGATGGAAAAGAATTATTTGTATTAAAATCAAATATATGTATACTCGAATAAATAAGAAATCGGAAGCACACAAAAAGGGTCAACATTTCCAACCTTATATAATCGAAAATGCCATGTATAATATATGATTCGGATTCCAATCCGATTGAAATGAATTTATAGCAATATTACTGTGAAGAATGCTCTTCAAATATTCCCTGCCAATGCTCAAAATATATTATTCTTAAAAGAGAACATTTTATTTAACCAAATTAAGTTAAATGACATGTTAAACGATATATAATCTGTAAAAATAAGAGCTTAGCAAACTAAGTATAAGTGACAAGGCAAGAGTTCGACGTTGTTGACACGGAGTAAATGAGAGACTATTGTTATTATTGTTCGCTGATTAAAGCAAGGTTATGTGTTACGTTACAGTTAAAGTAGATATTGGGATGATGTCCATATTGCCGGTAAATTTGGAGTCTTGCCCAAAACGACATTCGCTTGCAATTCAACCAAACATAACAACAATAACCTCACCTAAAGCACAAGTCACTCTTGGAAAACTCGGGGCGAGTTTTCTTTGCGTTAGGTGAGGTTATTGTTGTTATATTTAGTTGACCGAAAACAATAGTAAGTGAATCTCTACATTTGCCGGGCAATGTACATATCATCCCACTATATACTTTTACTGTAATACAATAGATTTAAGAAGAAGATGCAAGATAAGTAATGTGTCCAATATGATGGGGATCTCGAAAGTCGGTTAAATTAGATAAAAGTTGTTCAATTAGGAGACCATTTTAATGGTATTTCGTTAAAAATGCATATAAAGTTATGCCATTGAAAAGAGATTTTTATAGATTTT
Source organism: Harpalus rubripes (assembly GCA_963082715.1). Taxonomy (NCBI): domain Eukaryota; kingdom Metazoa; phylum Arthropoda; class Insecta; order Coleoptera; family Carabidae; genus Harpalus; species Harpalus rubripes. The sequence continues at coordinate 61,648,149 of OY720452.1, forward strand.
CAGCAATATGTAACTTACTATATTCACTTGTTACAAACATCAAAAATGTATCAGTTATTAAATTTATAATTTAAAAAGCTTGACTATAATAATCAAACTAATAAAATGATCTAACTGAACTATACCGTACATTTGACATTTATTAACCCTGACACCATCTCTGCTTCAGGCCGAGAACTTTTCAAACTATCCCCGTGGCAATCGCAATGCTATATTTATATTGATATAATATTTACGTATGGAGACTTTAACTAACACTGCTTTGTATTAAAGAGGACAGCATTCTTTCCTAAGCAAAACATCAATTAATTACTCCCCATCTCCAACTGTGTTTATTCTTCATTCTATCTTCATCATCATATGCTACGCTAAGCCTAGTTGGGCGTGCTTGCTCTACCGCCTCCACATGGCATCAGACACTGGGTAAAAGTTCTCTCGCCTCCTACGCAGTGAAAGTGGCTGTTGCTGTAGTGCGCGCGAAGTTCAGTGAATTAGCGGATTTATAACCGGTACGAGATTGCCAACCGGAGTCGGAACTGAAGCGAGACTGGGAACAAAAAGCCAGGAAGAGTGTAAATATAAACATGCGTACAAAGGCAATGGCATACTTATCGATAAAGATAACTATATTGTATTGGTACAGGAGATAATAAAATAAAATTCTAATACGTACTAGGTTTATATTGTTATTTGTAACCGACTGGAGAGATACACTTTCCAGATTTTTTTTATAAGAAAGTATACTTTATAATGCAAATCAGGAAAACTTGTTTTTTACTGGATTATTATTTGTTTTTAAATTACAGTATGAAAAATAGGTGTTAACAATTTCTTGAAAATTCAGTCATACAGCATTCTTACAAAACCGACGTTTTATTATAAACTTATAACTTTATTAGCGTAAGTAAGATCTTGCAGATTCTTAAACATACTCGTAAATTAATGTACTTATAATTCCATTCGTTTAAACATTCAATTTTTAAACATTATCATACAAAAATTCGAAGAAAACACGCACCTGTTCACTCTCAAAATATGAGAGCTGTTCTCTTTCCGTTGAGCCTAGTAAAGTAATACACAATTTACTTGCAAAACACATTTATTTATAATTCTCCAAGGCATTCCTCTCCACAATCAATACATTTTTGCATCCGTGAAAACCAATCTCCAAAACATTTTCTCCCGCGTTAGTTTCGTTATTTCATTTTTAAATGCGTCAACAGCTTCTTCGGCAGATGTAAAACGTAAACCCCGTAACTTATCCTTTACACGTGGAAATAAAAAGAAATCATTAGGTGCTAGGTCTGGACTATACGGCGAACGAAACGGCGAATGACTCATAAATATATCATCACGGCTTATTACCCATTGCTGGGTTTGCCAATCTGCTTTGTACACAGACATCGGTAATGATGAAATATTTGCACCGTGCGGGCCCTTACCAGGCGTCACCTCACGGGCACTCATTGCTGGCGTGGAGAGTGCACCACAGGGGTCAATTTTGTGCCATTAAAATTGGAAATATTTGGCGTCGGTCGGGATCGAACCCGGTTTCCCAGATTCGCGACCTAACACTCAGGCACGCGGCCACGAGACCCCATGACTCATTATTTCAATATTTTGGGCATTCAAATAATCAGACGTTCGAGCAGCAGTGTGCGGCCGAACGTTATCTTAATGAAAGATAATCCTTCCCCGTTGGCGTTTTTCGCGAATATTTTGGAGAACATGAGGCAAACAAACGGTAGTGTACCATTCAGCGTTCACAGTACGATGATCCTCCAATGATACAGTGCAAACATGTCCAATAATTCCAAAAAAATGTGGCGACCATCTTTTTGTTTCTGCTTTTTTCGCGAATAACTTTTGTTGGAGCCGGCTCATTCTCAAAGACCCAAACTGCCGACTGTTGCTTATTTTTTAAGATCATAGCAGTATACCTATGTTTCGTCACCTCTAATGATGTTGTACACCAAATGAGACGATCCAATGTCAAAGCGATTTAGTGTAGATCTGCACCATCTCAAACGGTTTTCTTTTTGACTGGAGTCAAATTGTGGCGAATCCAACGAGAACAAACCTTACATACCATCAAATGTTGGTGTAAAATAGTGTCAATTGCTTTCACACCAATCTTTAAAGTTGCTTGAATATTCCTGACAGTAACACGCCGGTCTTCTTTAATTATGTTTTGACCAATATTCTTTTCGGTAACTGCCGTTTTTGGCTTAGGAACTCGAAAACTGTCATTTAAGGAAAGGCGACCACGCTGAAATTCATTATACCACCGCTTTACGGTATCTAAGGAACACAACTTGTCACCAAACCCTTGATGGATTTCCTCAAAATATTCTTGGTGGCTTTAGCCACGCTTGAAATTGTAAAAAAATAGAGCTCAATAATGCTCTTTGCTCAATTCCATGATTTCTTGAGGAGAGGATTACATAATTAAAAAATAAGTATTTAAACAACATTCAATTATATTTAACAACCGTCACTATAATTAACCTTGTTTCAAAATATCATAGCCTGCTAGATAGGCTCAGTGGAAAGAGAACAGCCCTCGTAATATGTTACGATGAAGGTATAATTGTATACCGAAACGTTTTGAATTTACCTACATCAAATGAGAAAATTAAAATATTTTCATAATTGTTTGAATACCCATAAATAATAATTTTAACGATTGTAAGTGTAACAAACTTCATTCGTCAATTCATCTCGAGCAAAAAAATGCGAAAGTAAATGTCCATTTCCTCTTAATTAGCGAAATACAAAACGTCAAAATTTTTAAAATAAGATTTAATTTTCAAATTGATACATAGTAATTGAAAAAAAAATAGAAAACAAAGCACGGTATGGGAAACTAAACAAAATAATTCCAGCACTAAAACAGTTTATGGGAAATAAGTACATATTTAAGTTGCAACAATGCTAATTTAAGAAACAAGTATTCATTTTTCAAAAATATTTCGATGAAGAATATATACAAATTAACTGTTTCTTATATAACTTTAACTTCTTGTATTCTGGCAACATGGCCTGGCCCTTCATAAAGTAAAGGAATATATACAGGATGTTTCAAAGAAAGTGTAAAAAAATTTAAGGGCATAGTACTGACCAAAATGAGTAAAAAAAAGCTTAATCAACATAGGTCTGATCTTCAATTGTTTCCGAGAAAAACTGACAAAGATAGTGATCGAACTAAATTTGGTCTGTCAGTAAATAGACTACATAAAAACAATAAAATTTTAAAGGAAACAATATTCTCAATTTCTAATTGCTACGAAGTTATTTGAAAATTAAATATTGGCCAAGGTCGCCGCAACATTTAACTTAGTACAATTATTTGATTTAAAAAAAAAATCACATCTAAGATTACATCTGAAAGGTAAACAAAAAGTCTCGTTTAATCAAAGTCGTAACTCTTATAGTTTTCAAGATAGCAGAGGTAAACCCCGTAAAAACTAATTTTTCACTGCTTTATATCTCGGAAACTATTGAAGATCGGACCCATGTTAATTAAGCTTTTTTTTTACTTATTTTGGTCAATACTATATGACCTTAAATTTTTTTACAGTATTTTTGAAACAGCCTGTATATCAAAAATATCTCCAAACTATGAGTATATCATCTATTCTTTTGATTGTTAAGTGCTCAACCGTAGTTACTAAACATGAATAAAAACAGACTCAGGGCCACTTTTACAATCATTAGTATAACGCTATACCAAGTATAAAATTGGAAATTGCCGTATAAATGTCGGATAACTTTATTTCTGGTTCTTATGGTTATCACGTAAACACAAACGATGTGTTGTTATTCTTACGTTTGACCAATATCAATAAAGCATTTTATCATAAATCTTAGAATCAAAAATTTCGTTTATATCATCTAACATCGTGAAGTGCAAATTAGAAGGCAGAAATAATAACAGTATTGAAGAAAAATAGTCTAACAAGAAGATATTTTTATTGTGTCCATACCAAACTAAAGTTATTTAACGTAAATCAGATCCTACCTGATAGATAAAAATGCGTTGTAAAAGACAGTCTTATTTATCGAAGGTATAGTTATACCTCCGATAGCTATACCATTGTTTATCCATCAATTGTAAAAGTGGGTATGAATGGCTAAAATATTATAATATTTTAATTGTTAATAAAAAAACTTTTTCCTAATTAATTTTCAGTTTTATTTTTTCGTGCCCTATTTCATTAATAATTCTACTTTTTAATATACTGTCAGCGGAATATATAAAGCTCTGAATCATGATTGGAAAATCAATTGTCTGGATTCAGAGGTTCATCCTAAAAACAGCCTCCATACACCAGGAAAAAAATCACTTTTTGTTCTTGTTACTTGTAATATGACTATTCACATTTGAAAGGTGTAGGTATACCGGATAAAAAGAATTACTTCGATTTATATCAAAAATGACATAATTACTTAATTATGTAGTATAAGTTGTCATAATTTTTGTAGCGGTGCATAGAAAAACTAGCATTTAATCTTAATTAATAACTATTTTAAAATATCACATTTGCACACGCAGCAATATCTAACAAAAAGTGACATAAGCATGGGCGCCCATAGGGGGGGGGTCAAGAGGGGGCGCTTGCCCCCTCTGGCTTTTCTCTAATTTTAAGAATTTTAAAAGCAAAGTTACCATTTTTAATTGTTTTGCCACGGCTACTTATGTCGCATCCTAATGTCCTTACATCGACCTGTTGTTTTCTTCTTTCGTTCTGTTTCCTAACGTTCAAATCTTCATCATGAAGTTAGCGTAAGCTTCGCGCGCACATAATTTAAAAGATACATCCGCAGTACAAATTATAAATAAAAATATTACCAATACCATAGCTGAAGTTAATCGTGCTACTATTAGGAACACAACAACTATCAAGTGCTACTGTTGAGAGCTATTTTATTGTTTCCCTTAAAATAATTTCTAAATATTCGGCACTTCTGGAACCCGTAACAAATATTTTGCAGGGTATTTCTGTTGATATGCTAGCTGTACAGAAACATATTAATCACTTATTGGATATATTTAATAAACATAGGAACTCTGATTTAGAAATAATTTTTACTAAACTATTTAATAGCGCTGAAGAAGTTGCACAAAATTTTGATCTTGAATTAAAAATGCCGAGAGTCGCTAGTGGTGGAAGACAAATTCACCGTGCAAACTACGAAGCTATTCTGTGCGAGATATTTTAAAAAAGCGGTTTTCGAAATATGATAATGTTGCCTTTTTGCTCTATAATTTGCATCCGATTAATTTAAAACAAATAAACTATAATAATTTTACGAAACTAGCTTAAGAGATTCATTCATGTTATAAATTTAACAATTTTTTGAAGAAGCTTTAGCATGGCACGAATATTGGGTTTCAAATAAAGAAATGATTATTACTAAAGAAACTCCAGTAACAGAACTTTTACAACATTGTACATTTTACCCAGCAATCTCCAAAGCTTTAGAAATTTTAATTTGTCTTCCTCCAACTACATACACTGTGGAAAGATCTTTTAGCACTCTAAGAAGAGTGAAAACTTGGATTAGATCTACTATTAGCGAAGATCGGCTAGACGGTTTACGTATGATGAGCCTCCATCGCGATTACATAAGCGAAAATAAACAAAAATATATAGACGAAGTTCTAAATGAATTTGCCAAAGATACAAGGAATTTTAAATTAGCATTTTCGGAAAAAGAATAAGTAGGTAATGTTCTTTATTCACAATCAGTTGGTAATATAACGATTTCTGACTCTTAAAAAGTTGGGAAGTTAGTTATTGTTAACCTTCGCGCCTTGGTCAGCTATCTTCGCCCTCGACAGTAATGAAACACTTTCCAACTCGGTTAGTAATGTACTATTACTGTATTGTAATTTTTTCCATAAATATTTATGTTGTTTTATATTTTTAAGAACAAACTTATTATTAGTATATTATATTTTTGTATTTTTGACTTTGCCCCCTCCCCTGAAAAACATTGTATGGGCGCCCATGGACTTAAGATACTTTTCTACATTCAAATCTTATTGATGCAAATAGAATGCCAGTTTTTACAGCACAAAAATGATTTACGTCCATTTATTTTTTTACAATTCTCAATCATTTCTTATTTGGCACAACTATTAAGCGCAAATAGTGACTCTCAGACAAAATAAAAATATGTAACAATTTTCCATGTTTATATTTAATATTAAATTCGAAGTACCTACAGTCCCGAATGTGAGATTGTTTAAAACAAATAAAATCCCGATAAGGCGTGGTTTACGCAATTTCTCTAAATAGGTACACTGCAACATTACTTAACCTAATGCACAAAACTCATGCTTGGAAGTCTTGGGTTGCGTTTTGTGGGTTGCGTTAGATCGTTAGGTTATTCTTGTTATATGTAGAGAAATACGAGTATGCAAGGTAAGTAGCTGTTTAAAAACAGGACAGCGAAATGGGCATTGATGTTAATGTTCATCTTTACCATTTTCCAAAGTTGTCAAAAACCCGGTTTTTTTCAAAATATGCCCAGCCCACTGGGGTTTTTTTTAAAAAAAAAACCCAACCCATTTTTGTGTTATTGTACACTGTTCATGTAAGTTAAAAATAATTATAAGAAACACTAGTTTATTACATTTCAATTACAATATAATGTAATACGATTTTTACTAAACTGTACAAGTTTATTCGTGAAATTTTCATGCGTATACTCTTCTAGGTTCTAGCGAACTTGTAATAACCAGTTTGCCATGCCGCTTATGTTTTGGTGTCTGGCTGAATATACTATTTATTTCTATAGTTAGTAGATTTTCAAACATAATAGTCATCATGCCGAAAGTAGAGGCAGGGCCGTAACTAGCTATTCTTGCACCTGGGGCGGAATACAAAATTGCTCCCCTTCCCCGTTATTTTTAGCAAATCATTATTTAAAAAATATTACATAAAAAGATAATTTTGGCTCCAAAATTATCCTCTTTTTACCAGGAAAACGATTTATGTCTGTTCAAGAATTAGTTCCATATTCTCTCGTCTTAGTTCCATATTCTCTCATCTTAGTTCCATATTCTCTCGTCTCGGTGAATGGACTATATAGTTTTAGTATTAATTAACAGTATCTGATGTATATTTCAATTACAATAATTATAAAAAACAAAATAAAGACAACATTATGTCTGACGCACATCAATTGGACCATAACTGGAACGCAGAATTAGAATTAAATGTTTATATATTGATCAACACAAAGATGCATTTTTTTCTTCAAATATATTATTGATTTTGAATTAAGAAACCAATTAAAACTTATTGTTGATATGTCAATGCAGTACGATTGTTAAAAAAATAGGTTCGCGGAAAGTTTTTTATCCTTTAATATACGAAATTCTATTATTATTGCGCATAAACTAGGCTTTCTGGGCAAAAAATTGTAAAAAGTATTCGTCAGGAACGACGAGAAACTTAATTTTACAGTTTAAAAATACCGGAAATATTGAGACAAACGTTAAAACTGGGCGTTTTTGATTATTATTATAGAAGATCGCCGAGTGTCTATCAAAGCAAACCCGATATTTAGTCCTCGCATTCAATCTCTGTGTTCTTTTGCCGATACATTCACTGACTGCCACGCGCTGTGGGTGCCTTGCGCGCGAACTTTAAAAGTCACAGTGCACAAAAATACAGTATTAATTCGCAAAGTGTGGAATAAGAAATCCAAGAATGTGCTTGGCTTATATTTAAGAATTTTTCTGAGAATTATCATATGAAGAAACTATTTCTGCGCCCTATAAACAGCTGCGCCCGGGGCTAGAGCCCCGCTCGCCCCATCCTAGTTACGGCCCTGAGTAGTGGGTTCTTGGAGAAAACAGTCACTAGACAGGGCAAATGTTATTAAAACAAATGATGGTAAAACCAAATGCAAACATTGTAATATATTAATAAGTTCAAAAATAGAAATAGTTAAAAAATACAAAATTGTAAGTACAAGAAAATAGTGACAAGTGCAAGTTCATCATTGTCGTCAATACTAGTGATGGGTGATTCGGACCGTGAAGTAGAAGAACTACCTAAAAAACGTCAGTGCAATTTATCAAACTTTGTTGTAACGACATCGCAAAAAGAAAAATGCAAAATTGATAATAATATTGCTTTATTCTTTTATTGCAATAACATCGTTCTTTTAATATTGCAAACAGCAAAAGTTTTAAGAACATGATCAATTCTTTACGACCTGGGTATAATCCTCCTAATCGCCATAGATTAAGAGGTAAATTACGAGACGAAACAGCAAATACTGTGGATCGAGATTTATCAGATCATTTAAAAAATAAAAATTGTTCCTTAACTTTATTATTAGACGGGTGGTCAAGTATCAGAAACTATGCAAAAATTGCCACCAGGATCCATCTTTATGAACTTATACAATTCTTTAATCAATCCTTTAAAATGCATAAATTTTTATAACAATTGGGTTTTTTCCGGGAATGGTTTTTTTCATGACACCCTGTCATTTTCATACATTCATAGTCATAAAAATGCATCATCTGTATACGACGTTAAGCATTTACGCGACCATAAATCTTAATAAAAATGTACATGAAACTAGCTGTACCTACGTACAATATATAATAACAATAAAAATGTAATATCTATGGTTCTACCTAACATATATTTTTTATATTTTGCATTCATAATGAAGTCATTACGATACGCAATTGCGTATCGTAATGATCTTTATTTCCATACGCGATTTTTTGTTTTAGACGGTTGGTACTAGATGACGATTCTTTAACCCATTTTTACCTCATTTATTTTTAGTTAATTGAGAATTCATTTTAATAATATAATGTCGAAATTATTATTATTATTTTTTATTTAGGGAAGATTATTTACATGAAAATGTACAAATGGTTACAAATATAATCACAAATTGAATAAGTAAATGTTATTGTAGAAGGCGCAAAATATAAAAAATAGTATAAAGAACTCATTTTATAAGACTTTCTTTCACACTTGTCAATTAGAAAACTCGCTAACGCTCGTTTTTTAAATTTTGACGCGTGCGAAAAAAACATGTCTTATAAAACACGTTCTTTAATATACTATTAAATATATAAATGGTGAAATAAATGATATGTATTGTAAGATATAATAATAATAATAATTTCAACCTATAATTTCTTAAATGAAAAGATACGTAATAAACATAAACCCCATGAAACTGAACATTTAATTCGACATCAAACACTGAAGAAAGAAGAGAGGACATATATATTCCCCATAGATTCATGCCACATCAAAAAATGAAGTACACCAAAAAGTAATTTAGATACCACCCAAAATGCAACATTGAATGACACCAATGAAAATAAAATTTTAAATTACTAACTTGCATTTTTAAATGTCCAAGTCTCTCTAAAAGCTGTTTCCTCTCGACAAGTATAAGCTGAAAAAGAGATCATAAAAATATAAACATGTGGAATTCAGATAAACAAACACATAATTTTGAAGGCATAAAAATATACAATAAAATATTGTTTTTATTGTTTCCAGGTAAATACGACAACAGTTCTTGTGGTCGCAATTACTAATGCTTTAAAAATATAGTATATTTACTGAACTTTTATCAAGTTGTTTATAATTAAAATTAATATATTTGCACTGATGTTATAGACCATATATTTAGACCAAAGATCTGGTAGTTTATTTGGTATTGTATATTGCAGATAAATTTGGCATATTTAATCTAAAGTTATAAAATAATTTGAACGCCAATTTTTTTTCTTAGAATGAATCGCACTTCGTTCAATCTTCAACTCGCGCCCCAGAGCGAATGAGGAAACACTAGACTACATTCGGATGTGTAATTTCGAAGAAAAAAAATCTAGCTTAAAAGATATACGAGAAAAGACGTCTTAAAATTGACCAATCAGAGACCCACACCTTTAACGTGTGTTTGCCGTAATTTTACGTTCCTAGGGTTTTATACAAATCAAATCTTCTTTAAAATGTGTGGGCGACTGTAGTTTTCGAAAAATGTCAGTGTCAAATTAAATTTGACAAGGTGAATAAAAAAAGGCAAATTCTTACCATGTATCAGCCGCTGATTACTTAGAAATGATTATAAATTTCGGAGAATGTGGACGTAACGCCAGAGAGGCAGCACGAGTCTATTCGGAACGTTTTCCGGATAGAAATCTTGTGGATCATAAAGTGATGACACCTTCGCTAACCTAAATTTGTTGACAGTCTAAAGTGTCAAAATTACAGTAAGTCAAACTCACTAGTAGTATTTTTAAAACCTAGCAACCAGTTTTATTTTGTAATAATATCACACCTCAAGATATTCTTCCGGGATTGGTGGATTAAAAAGTCTTGTAACCCCGTTATGCAAGCAGCCGCAAATTACTTTCTTCTATTTGTTGGCAACCTATTGTCGTCGGCAAGTGTCAGTTTCGTCTGGGGCGCGAGCTGTGAGACAGTATACCAATTTTCAAAAGCAAAATTTGAGTCATTTACATTTTCTCTTACTAGGGTTCTGAGACAGTGCAGTCGAATTTAAGCGAGGCTGCATCAGCTTGAATAATAATCCGTGTGTTAGACGTCCAAAAAGTGCAACGACAAAAGAAACTGTCATAAAAGTAGACGATAATGTTTGACGCCGATTGAAGGTGTTCAACATTAGTGGGTTTGTCAGATGAGCGAAGATGGCATATCCTAAAGGAAGAATTAGGTGTGAAAAAACAAAATTTCGTCTTTGAATAGTTTATACATGATACTGGAATCGACAAACAGATTGATGTCTATTCGGTTGTCTTAGATAACAGGTTTGTTCCTACAGCTAGTCCGGACTGTCATACGCATGCGCATTTTAAAAATATCGTTCCAACCGACTGTTGTACATTCCATCGAATTGTTGGTATGTTTGTTCCTACAGACTTCGGACGCATTCATGAACGCATCCGCGAACTGTCAGATTCATGCACTGCATGGTCTGTGCTATGTACAATTTGTCAGCACATGCGCTCCATCACAATTTTCGCGTGGTGCGAGGAAAATTGCGATGCAAGCCTGCGATTATTTATCTGTTTTCATAAGTGAACATAATGAGTGATTTGAAATTTGAATCTGATCTAGAATCAATTTTATCTGATAAAGAAGTGGATCTGATATTTGGTCAACCTCGAATAAACAACAGTAATTATTTAGGTATGTAAAATGTTAAATAATTAATATTTGTTTTTAGATAATTTATTGACAGATATTTTTTCTGCAGAGGAGACAGTAATTAATTATGATAATATGACAAATCCGTTGACCGTTCCAACCATACAAAGTTACTTACCTATGTCTGAATGAGAAGGGGAGACCGGGGTCAATTGTTTCAAAATTTAAATTTTTATTTTTCACGTGTTAACGTTACATTTCGAAATTTTGAAATTACCTATATGAGAATCTATCCACCTTAGTGAATAATATTTTAAATTTTAAACTTTTGAAAATGTGTATAAGGATTTTTAGTTAGGCATTACAAATGTTACAATTGACACCTAACTGGTGTCAATAGTAACAGGACCAGCGTTAATTGTAACAAATTTTAGCACTGATGTAATATGATAAAATAACAGATAAAAGAGGAAATTATTGAAAAAAATAAACATTTATTTATTACCTCAGAAAATACAAAATTCAGATGACAAATAAAAGCAAACAAAATATATATTCTGTTGATGATATGGAACATTTTGACCGATGCCTTTAGTCGCTAACGAAATTGCAGTTTAGGTAAACATAAAATAGGTCTTTCTTCGTACAATTTAACTTGCCCGGTGTCCAGATTTTACATTTTCGCCACTGCTACCAATCTCCCGTGATCAAAAAATATGGGCCAATACATATCAGAGAGTTTCCTTATCAGAGCCATCTGAAAAGTAATCTGCGACTATTACTTTCGGAACTGTTTTTCGTCTTTTTGCTCTTCTGCTTTTATGTTTTCGATAGCAGTGGTTTTTTCTTGTAATTTTTATCATGATCAATACTGTACTTATAAAGATATTATTTGCTTTTATTAGGTAATAATGAGAAATGTTTTTTAATGAAAAATAAAAGCAGATATAACTCACAAACTGATCCTTAACTTGAAATATTTCCGAGCAGAGCACTTATAGTGTTTTAGAAACAATATGTGTCACTACCTGTATTTATTTTTTTGTCGATTTACAGACATTCGTCAGAAACAGACGCCGTATTTACGCATATGTACTTACACTAAATACCAAAGTGCTATGACTTTCTGCTTCACTCTGCAAGCGCGTTTTAATGTATTTCGAAAAGATGGCCTTGTTACCTACCCTTGTTACATTTGACACCTGTTACAATTGACACCGGTCTCTCCTACATGAACAAGACATGCGCACAAAAGGGTTCATAAATGCGTACATAAACGCATCCAAAAAGTCGTGTAGGAACAAACCTAATATATTAATTGAAGTCAGTTCTCAGTATGTAAAATTTAATTAAAATATCTTTATTATATGCACTTAATTGTAGTGTTCACATATGCATAATCTGTTACATATATCAAGTAGTATTGATTTAAATAATTAATACAATTTCTAATTCAAATCAATTCAATATCCAATAAACATAATCTGCTGTTATCATTCGAAATTCAATTATCTGTGAGTGACTATGAAACCTGTTGGTATTAGTAGTGTTAATTAAAGTATGAAGTAGCAAATGGTTTGATCGGTAAACATGGGTTTTTGTGCTTGGAGGTCACAACTTCCGCGCTGGGTACGAGCGCGACCCCAAGGTGACCACTAAGCTGAACAAGCCGTGATCGTAGGAAAACACTTATCTACCTATTGTTTCTCTCAATTACATCGGGATACAGAAATGAAGATGTTAGAAGAGATGCCACTCACTAGATATATGAGCAATTGTAAAGAAATTGCTACCTACTGAACACTGTTAACGGTGTAAAAATAGAAAATTATAATTCTATTAAATTATGCTTTGAAAATAATGATGTGTATGAGTTTTCTCACAAAGGTTGTATCTGTTGTTGCATTTTTATCACCCTAGTGTGCTAAATTTATATGTAGTAAATGACATCATCAAGTAGTACTTATGGATTTAAATTATTCACAAAACCTGTGGTTACAACATATTAAAATTTTATTTTTTCCATTCTAACATATTGATATTAGACATCCATGAACATGAGCATTTCTTAAAACGTTCTAAAAAGTAGGGTTATTTATTATTTATTTATTATTTTTATTTATTTGAAATTTAAAAAAAAGTAGTACAGTTACGTAGAACAGTATAAACCTTATTGAAAGTGTGTTTCATAATTTTTACCTCCCGCTACCCTTAGTAAGGAAGGTATAGGGATCGTGCTAAAAATCGCATATCGAGATTTTGGTAAATGACTACGTTTTAAGGTCCCTAGAATCCAATTCTAACATTTTCACGATGATGTCTATGTGTGTGTATGTATATATATACTCAAAAAAAATTTAAACCTTGTATTTATAGCTTATTCTAATATGGAAAGAAGCCATTAGATTTTTGTATAAATCTGATAACCACAAATGGCACTTTACTTGAAGCTCAAAATAGTTTTTCTCCGAAAAATACCTTTCAATGTTATTTTATCCAGATTTATGTTATTATAAAAATTAAAGATTATTAAATTATCTATTGGTTTGAATTAATACTTTTTCTATATATTTTATGAATAAAATTATCTATAATTTAAATCACAGAGCCTGCGCCTTACACAAACATAACTACTTAGGCGATTTCGGGCGACATACCCGTTCACATGTTAGGCTTAGTTACGGTATGTATGGCCAATGGTGGCGCCAAAAATCGTTGGTTCACTTGTTGACACCGTGCTTGGTGGTTATGTATATTCTGCGACATTTAAAACTGTCAAAAATAGTGTCTGACAATTAAAATGCATTAACGGAGAAAGATAGTTTATCCATATTTGTCTAAAAAAGAGTCAACGAAAATAATGTCAGCCTGCTTGACGTAAAGACCACGAAACCGACTGTTTTGAGTTTTGACATTTCAAAAAAGGACATGACAAAAAGAGATAGAAATAGTGAACGGAGAGCTGACTCGACTCGCAAACCCGTTCAGCTGTGAGCACTGATCCAAGCATACGGGATAAGTTGTACCTAGCGCCCGAATGTATGAACGGACCTGAACGCAACATACCGCAAGTGAACGGTTGTCGCCCGAAATCGCCTCTTGATTAGACAGTTCATATCTCAAATGTATTTAACTAACAGATAAATGTCACTGTCAAAGAACTAATCATTTCAAATTAATAATAGTAACGATTTAAAAAGAAAATAGTAAATAGAACCATAGTTATATGGAAAGGATTTTAATAGTATAGTATAACTAAATATGTAAGTATTAATGAAAATTAAATAGCGGGAAGTGTTGTGTTGGCCACATCATATTTTTAAAATATTAATGAGCAAATTATTGAATTTCAAACTCAACGGACTATAATAGGGCTGTTGCAAGAATTTTTATATGACTTCTAAGTAAGTACTAAATTTTAAAAGGTATTGTTCTTTAAAAAGCCTCAAATTTGAAAATATCACGAAATATCCATTAGATATTTTACAATTAATTATTGAAATTTGTGTAATATTTTGAAAAATTCACGTGATCTGAAACAAAATGTGACGTCAGAGCACATACAATTTAACATGTGGCAAACTATCGCCTACTTTTATTTATATAAATAACGTAAACAGTTTTTCTATTGGCTATGAATGACGTACTGTATGTGCTCCGACGTCATAGGAGTGGAGGATTGTTTTTCATGGCTATTTCTGGCGCCTAAATTTTTATTTAATTATTTAGGAAAATAAATAAATAAATAAATATATCATCACGGCTTATTACCCATTGCTAGGTGTGCCAATCTGCTTTGTACACAGATATCGGTAATGATGAAATATTTGCACCATGCGGGCGCTTACCAGGAGTCATCTCACGGGCACTCATTGATGGTGTGGAGAGTGCACCACAGGGGTCAATTTTGTGCCATATAAAATTCGAAATATTTGGCGTCGGTCGGGATCGAACCCGGTTCCCCAGATTCGCGACCTGACACTCAGGCACGCGGCCACGAGACCCCATTTACGAAAATGTCAATAAATTATTATTATTTTTATATTACCATGAAAAATATTGCATAAACTTTTATTTAAAATACTTTTTAAAAAATGTGAAACCGGCTCATTATGAATCCGATGGTAGATTGTTATTAAAGTCGAAACATGGGTTCACCAATATCAATCTGAAACAAACATTCGAAACAGTGGAAACGTAGGAGTTAACGTTAATTTATAAAATTCCAATTAAATTTCAAATTAGCTTCGCAGAGACATTAATGACACTTACTTGACCCCACAAAAAATAATTGTACGTCTAATGCTTCCCTCTCTTCAATCCACCCTCGTAGTATGTTAGGTTTCGTTGAGTTAGGTTATGTTAAATTAGTTTAGAATAGGATTACTTACTTGAAAATAAACAACAGTAGATTTCAAATAAAAAGATTTATGATTGTTTATAGTTTTTTTTATTGGTGACTGCATATGCAAATATATAATTACCTACTCTTATATTCTATAAAGAAATAGCAAATTATTTATTTGCACATATTCTGTATGTTAATAGCTTCATCCAATGCAACATTTCATAATAGCATTTAAAAAAAACATATTTTTATTTTTTGCACTGCGAACTTCCTTGAGATGTTGGCTAGCGTTTGAAAAATAAAAAAACAAAAACTACTAACAGCTGTTTACGAACAGAGCTGCCATAGCTAAAAATAAACATATGTATGTAGAAGACATGAAGGTATAATTTAAAAATAATTAAATCAATGTAGCTTTTTCCCGTTGCTGGAAGTATCTATCTGCTTTTCACAAATTTTAGTACTTATTATTTACATATTACTTTTATATCGCAGATGACCTGGGCATTGGCCAATACAAATATCTCCTTTCTGTCATTTTAAGAGAAAATGACTTATTAGTAGATTTGGATTTTGCGAGACTTTAAAGTCTTCTGTAAACTTTAAGGAGATCGTCTTCGCTTTTCTAAATGAAGGAAAGAGGCTCTAAGTTTTCAGCAATTAATGCAAAATCTGTTAGGAATTTGTTGCTTATTTTTAACTTATTTATTAAGAAAACTTGATATTATGTCTGAAACTTTTTATTTTTGCAATATCGTTATTCTTATATGTGACAAAGCTCTAAAATTGTTGATTTTTGGTTAATTTTGAAGTTAATTTTTTGAATAAAGAATAAATATTTTAAAATTTTAAAAAGTTATGTACTTGACTTCATGTTTTCTAAGATCGAAGGTTTAAATTTTATTACAAATGAGTGATAAATACATTCAGTATTAGTAAAAACCTAAGACGCGTTTTAGTATTTCCAACGCTAAAGTTTTTTAAATAAAATGATAAAAATAAGTTACAAATTCGTAAGAGATTTTGCAAAATTAGCAAAAATTTAGAGCCTCTTTTCGTCAGCTGAACATAGTAACACGTAAAATCATACTTTCGCAATTTCCTAATTCCCTAATTGAATCGCTCAATTCAGAGAGTGAATATGTCCCAACTACCTTATTTTGAGAAAAACAGAAAAACTAAATTACTCAACGTCGACTTTATATGCAAGAGTGATACTTTCGTGTATGGAAGAAAAATATGTTGCAACTGAGATAAAACAATAAAAAGATATATAAATGTAAACTCACGAAAAAAATAAAGGATTAAATCATATACATGTTCAGTTTCTGCATTGAATGCAAATAAAATTTGACAAATTCATAACAAACTGTTTTATTTTCAGATAAACTTAAAATGCAATACAATTTAAAATTTAAACATCATTGATCTCCTTGTCACTATCGTTATCTTTTGTAAGCCATTTTAATATGTTATGGCAAAATTCTTCGAAATCTTCAGTTATGAACTTCATAACGCTCATAATATCGTGCAATTTCATTTTTATTTATAGGAACTGGGCCTATCTATTATAGTGCCTTGCTGGGTAACATCAAATTCAAACTGCATATATTTTAAAATGGTGAAACTTTGCTTGCCGGAGCCTTTAATTTTGTTGTCTCAACTGAGTTAGCTTTTTTTCAATTTGATGACCACCATGTTTTATAATCTTTAATATCCTCCGTCTCTATCATTTTAATATCGAACTTTTCTTGTCTTTTACTCGATTTTCTCACCATCTGAGCAAATTCTTCTAGACTGTAAATCCGATCAGCCTTGCGTATAATACGCCTTATGATTCCAAAATCACAAGACAAGAAAGAATAACCCCGAACTGGTAAACAATACACTATTTTTTAAATCTCCCGGAATCAGATATAGCAGACAAAAATCGCAATAATGTGTGGTTTTTTTATACCTATGTTTATAGTTCTATGTATACATTTTTTCTACTCAAATAGTGGTATGACATACTCAGTTTCTGTACTATTGGATCGAGCTACCTCAAAATATACTGAAATGATGTATAACTCAATTTCGTAAAAACATGGACATATTCAGTTTATGAATTGACTGATTCAATAATTTAAAAAAAAACAATATAAATTAGGTATGAAAATGTCGAAAATCAATAATAAATGTTTATCGATTTATCTGTCAAGTTAGGTTAATTCATTTATTAGATTCATAGTGGTTTACTTAAACATATTTTATTCCACTTAAATCAAATAAAAATAAATATATCATCACGGCATATTACCAATTGCTGGGTGTGCCAATCTGCTTTGTACGCAGATATCGGTAATGATGACATATTTGTACCGTGCGGGCGTTTACCAGGCATCACCTCACGGGCACTCATTGCTGGCGTGGAGAGTGCACCACAGGGGTCATTTTTGTGCCATTTAAAATTGGAAATATTTGGCGTCGGTCGGGATCGAACCCGGTTTCCCAGATTCGCGACCTGACACTCAGGCACGCGGCCACGAGACCCCACTACGTTGTTAATAATTTGGATTATAAACTTTCTTGCACGATTGTAAAAAAAAATGTTAATAAATGTCAAATCGTGTGTAAAACAACATACAACAGCTTCCAATGGAGTAATTTGAAACAGCTGTATGTTTCAGCATTTGTGCGAAGTGCTTAAACAAACTGAAACCTCTTCCTAATGTCTCTCTTATTTCTGTCTGTCTAAATTCATTCACCGGTCAAGTCAAAGCATTCCAAAAGTGCTGAATGGATGTAGAAAAATGTCCCCTGGGTATAAATAGTGTTTAGGAAGCTGAGTTGTTCAGGCCACGTGTCGCGTGACGCCAGCTGAAGCTGAAACTGAAGCTGAAGGCGTCACGGGTCGCAGGCAGGCCCTGCGCACCGCCGCCGCCGACACCGACCAGACATTTCAATTCATCCTTGAACTGAATACTTTTCAAACGTTTCCTGTTTGAGTTTGTTAGGTTACCGTTAGTGGTTTCGATTTGGTTAATGGAGTGACAATGTCACATAAAATACTAACTTTGAAGGTATTACTTAAGCACAAGAATAATAATATACATCTCTCCTTGTACAGTTCAATAAACTGAACTATTCATTCATTTAGTTTTTTTTTCACTGAAGTGTAGATAATTTTTAAAATTCATAATTTTTTATCACGCTGCCAAATTCAAATTTATACTTAAATGTCACTATGATAGTCAATTGTAATTATGCAAAATTCATTAACATATCATGTATTATGCAAAAAAATAAGAAACTGCAGCTATCGTTATTGTTTCATGCAGCACTTTTTGTTGAATAATTCTCATACAAAAATCTGATGTGGCCAGCATATAACCTCTCGCCAGATATTTTACCTGGTTATACGCAAAAAACGAAAAATATTTTTAAATACAAATACATATATTCATGTCTCACTACAAAATAATTATTTTAATATAAATTATGTATAATACATACATTTTCTTTATATTCATTATTCTGAATTTTTTTTCTACTTTCATTTTCTTTTTCTTTTATTCGTCATTTTTTCGCAAATTCCTTTTATATTCTTTTTTAGGTATATTCTTTTGCGTTGTTGACTTTTTATTTATTTTAATAATCTTCATAATGATGTACAAATATTTTTAACAGTGGCATACAAATATTTTTGACAGTGGCATTTATGTGTCAATTACAAACATTTGAATTTCTTGCCTTGAAGTAGTTTGATCTAAAAAAATTTACATCAAATTATTTTATATGCATTTCTTTATCTCTAAATCTATAGAAAATCTAATAATGAATTTATATTTATCGAATAAAGAATTTAACGTTCTTTAATATAAGTATTTACATAAATTTTCGATAAATAATATTTAGATTTTTTTCTTGTAACTACTACTTCCGGTTGTCCAATTGTTACCAAAACTTAATCAACTCTTCCCATTATTGTTAGATTGTGGAATCCGTAGTTAAAAATGTCTTAAGTCTTATAGTATTTGAGAAATCGTGAATCCAACATCCACACATCCACACACACATCCACACATACACACACACACACACACACACACACACACACACACACACACACACACACACATGCGATTTTTAGCATGAATCCAATACCTCTCTTAGCGAGAGGTAAAAATGGCATATAAAGTTAAAAAATTATATTTCATAAAGCAGCTAGCTATGCTATAACCATGGAAACAGCTACTATATTAAGGAAATGCTAATTGACAGATGTCAGTGTCAAGTACAATTGACATGTGTGTGTTATGTTATTACATTTTACTGGAAATATAGAAGCTCTTAGATACATGCAACTTTCTGTATGGTATTTGTACAAAATACATAGAACAGACAGAAAGTAATGTGCTTGAAATATGGAATCTTGTGCAAGAAACTTTCTGTATGGAATTTGTATAAAATATAAAATATGGAACTGACGGAAGGTAATGTGCTGGCCACAACAGATTTTTCTTTAGTATTATATGCGATGTAAATTAATATTGAAATAATATAACATTAAATTTAGCGAAATTCATATTTTAATAATATTGACTTTGCTGTAAATTTAATGAAATATAATTGTTAATAGGTACCAAAATCACACAGACTACTAATTTCGTAAATTCATTAAACTTTAAAAGTTTGTCACAACTTTTTAATTCGTAAAAAATTGTGTTCTTGTAATGTTTTTACTCCCAGCAGTGAAAAAAATATTCAGGGAAGAATAAGTACTATATTCCCTCTATGGTTTGAAGAACAGAAAAATTATGCATTTCTCTCCCTTGTTGTAAAATATACTATTATTTGTCTACAAAAAATATATTCACTTTAGTTCGAAAAAGAAATCTAAGAGAAAATTGTATGTAAGTATAATTAGAAATAAAAATGTAATGTAAACATTAAAGTTCAAAGTTTAATTTCTTTGTAATTTGCACATTCTTCATCACATTTTTTTCAAATAAAAGCAAAATTTCGCGAAACAATTGAAATTTTCCTATAATAAATTATATTGTAGGCGTTTTGTTAATTTAATAGCATCTTAAAACAACTAAAATTACACATGAAGCATGTAATCATCTCTACAAGAAAATTATTTTTATTGATCATAAAAATTAAATATGTAGTTAAAGTGAAGTTCAGCCTTGAAATGTATATCAGGACATACTTGAAATAATCTAAGGATTCCTTGTTGAGGTATTAAATGTCACAAAAGTTTAATAAAACTGTTGTAAAGACTAGAATTCATTGGCAGTAAACATTCTGTTGCAAAGATAAAGTGCTCGTACTGCTTTAAATGGAAAAACTAAATTTACTATTTGAAAGCATTCCTAGAACGAGGAAGGACAAACGTATTAATAAATAATCTATAACAAGACTGCAAGAAGAACTGAAGTTTACATTTTTATTATCAACACATTATTCTCTTTAAGATTGATCCTAATGAACCATTTCAATTTATAATTGACTCTTTCAATCTTTAATAAAAAAATCTGGTGTGGTCAACACAATACCTCCCGCCATTAACCGCCCGAGTCACAAAAAAGATTATGCTAATCCTTATTTTTGGATTAGCGAATTTTACTCTAATTTTGGCAGTTTATTTCTTAAAATATAGTCTAATCTAATCTAAGTAACTACCTTTTTGCATAATTAAATGTAGATTAAATTTAACTACCGGGATAGAATTTACTAATCCAATAATGAGAATTAGCTTAAACTTTTTTACGAATCGTTATTTTTTATTAATCTAAATACTTACCTACATATTTACTTATGCTGGAAACTGTTTTGATTTCCTTTTCTATTGTTCTTTCTTCTTTTTACTTTTTTTCTTTTAAAACGTTACTAATATTAGTATACACCCCTCAACAGGATTAAATCCCAATTACAGAGTGGGTTCACATTCATACGCAACCATGCCTTAGTGGGATTCGAACCCAGAGTCCCGAGGGCACTCATGACATGAGGCGTTGCTCGAACCACTGCGCCACCGGAGCTATAATAAAATGAAGATTAAATTTTAAATACCGGTATAGAATAGAATTCACTAATCCAAAAATGAGGATTAGCTTAAATATTTTTTAGAATCATTAATTTTTATTAATCTAAATACATACCTACATATATACTTATGCTGGAAACTGTACTGAATTCCTTTTCTATTGTTCTATTTACTTTTTCCTTTTTAAAACGTTACTAATATTATTTTTAAATGATTAGTTCTTTGATAGTGACATTTATCTGTCAGTTACATATATTTGAATAACTGCGTTTTGTTTGTTTAAAGCGTAGGCTCTGGGATTTAAATTATAGATAATTTTATAAATTTATTCATAAAATATATAGAAAAAGTATTAATACAAATCTATAGAAATTTTAATAATCTTTAATTTTTATAATAACATTAATCTCGAAAAAATAACATTTAAGGTCTTTTTCTAAGAAAAACTATTTTGAGCTTCTTGTAAAGTGCCATTTCCGGTTATCCGATTTTCACCAAAATCTAATGGGCTCTTTCCATTAAAGAAAAAGTTCGAAATACAAGGTTTCAAAATTTTCTGAATGATAGTATTTGAGTTAAAGTGGAGGATCCACACATACACACAGACATTATCGTGAAAATGTTAAAATTGGATTCTAGGAACCTTAAAACGCGCTCATTTACCAAAATATCGATATGTGATTTTTAGCACGATCCCTATACCTCCCTTACCAAGGGTGCCAACTGCCACCTGAGTTGTCAAATGAAATGTCAAAAATACGTGTAGCTTCGGTGAAAATTTACATTGTTTGACAATTTAGCTT
Organism: Harpalus rubripes; assembly: GCA_963082715.1. NCBI lineage: Eukaryota > Metazoa > Arthropoda > Insecta > Coleoptera > Carabidae > Harpalus > Harpalus rubripes. Next base: position 61,670,505 of record OY720452.1, read on the forward strand.
CATTACAAGCTTTTGAATCTTCCATTGAGTAGTTTTTTAAAGTTGTCAAAGAATTTTCAAAAAATTTTCGTCCAAATTTTGAAAAAAAAACAAGCGGCATTGATCTGATATGACAGCACGTAACCATGACTCCCGCCATTTATTGGCTTCATATACGCAGTTCCTATTGTGTATATTTTCTGTTTTATTTGAAAAGGTCTAATAAATATTCGTAAGTTATGAGAAAATCGGAAATATTATTTTCACAGCTAACCGAAACCGATACTTTTATTTACTAAAAAACCGTTTTCTATATCGTTTCTGAAAAGAAGAGAATAGTGTTTTTTCACTCTTTTAACTGTAATAAAAGTAATTAGTTCTTACAATATAATATATAAAGATGAAACCAATGTATATTTTTATTTATAGCGTGTTAAAAAAAATTCGTAGTAATGTTTATGTTTACCTACTACTGTTGTGTTTATAATTTCCTGAAACAACTTTGTACTGTTTATTTACTTTATTTTGTTAAATACAAACAAATTAGTCATTCCTTTTTATCAGTCTTGTCTTCTGCTTACTAATTTTCAGAGCACAATCCATCGTATATTACAAAATTTCAACATTTTATTTAAAAAACTCACATAATAGTTTAGGTGGTAAAATCGTAATGTGCAGTTATTTGCCCCCCCCCCTTTTTAGAGCAAAATTGTATTTAGGTTTTTGCTACAGAAAAAAATACTGCGTCCGAATATGATATTGTTTATAATTTTACAATTTCCGAAATCGTAAAAATAGTCGAAAACAATAATAATATTTTTGCAAAAATAATTGATGCCATGGAATAAAAATTTCAATGTAACAATGCTAGAATAATAATGAACCGATTGATATGATAATTATTTTATCTATAACTAGAGCTCTAATGCAAACAATTTAAAAAATATATTGTTCACTTCTATCACGGTAATTTTTAAGTTTTATAGTAATTTTGTCTTTACGAATAAGAGCATTTTATCAAAAATTTGCTATTATTTACTTTACTGTCTCGAAACGGCGCCCCTCAAAGTCAGGCGCCTTTGTGCGGGGCACAACCTGCCCACCCGCACGGCGCGGCCCTGCGCGTTCAATAATAGGGTCCTATACCATTTTTTTCCATGGAATAAAAATTTCAACAAATTAACAATTAGCAAATGTCTAACAAGAATTTTATAACAGATTGGAGCAATGTTTAATGGTAAATGGTGGTTTGTTTGAACATTTGCTATGACATGTTATTTTATAATAAAAATTCATGTGTTTGTGATAGTAAAATAAAAATCCTTAATAGTAAGCTAAGGGCCGTATGCATAGTCACTACTTAAAGAAATCTTAAATGTCGTTCTCGTTAAACTACATTGTTGTTATCAACTATTACATTGTCATACTACAATAAAGGTGTTTTCATTTTCCTCGTTTTGAAAATAAGTTTAAGCTTTTGTTTAAATTTTTGTTCCATCAATGATTTTTGCAAAAATGTTATTATAACTTTCAATTATTTTTACAGTTCCGGAAATAGAAAAGTTATATAAACAATAGCATATTCGGGTGCAGTATTTTTCTGTTGCAAAGACCTAAATACAATTTTGCTCTAAAATAATTAGGGGAGTAAATAACTGTACATTAAGATTTTACCATTGAGACCCCTATGCTGCGTCGTCCAAGTCACCACCCTATATAACAATAGGCGTGTAATTACATTTATCTCCCCTTGTTTACCTAACCGCCCGCCTCACGTCGCCCGCCTATCGCGCGCTGCACTGTTATTGATCTCCTTCCTAGGCTCCTCCTCCTACTAGACTGCTTCTATTCACGCCGGTCGGGGGCTCGCGGAGCAAATATAGGTACTCTTGCGTTACAATGGGGTATGTGACCAAATTTTTATTTTTACATAATATGATACTAGACAAAAAAATAAACTACCAGTATTTTTTTACATCCATTAATTATTCGTACTTTACGAGAAAATAATTATTAAAAATTTGGGGAAGGGATTTGTGACGTGACAATGGTAGAAGCGCGAAAAAAGACGGTTAGACTGGGAGGGAAAGAGATAGTTATAACCAGATGTGACCATGCCACACCCTGCCACACCTACCACAACATAAACGCGGCGCTGATAGGCTGATTTATAACTGTCTCCTTCCTTCCCGCAGTCTATCTATCTTCGTCCACGGTTCTAACATACTAACGGCATATATCCCTTCTCCAAAACATTAAATTGTTAATAACAAGATTTATTACAAATTAATATTTAGTTTTTATTATTATAATGAGTAGCTACAGTGGTTAGTTTTTATATTTTATGACGTATATATTGAAATTCGAATACGGTCATATACCCCATTAGTAAACAAATAAATATATCATCATGGCATATTACCCATTGCTGGGTGTGCCAATCTGCTTTGTACGCAGATATCGGTAATGATGATGGCATATTTGTACCGTGCGGGCATTTACCAGGCGTCACCTCACGGGCACTCATTGCTGGCGTGGAGAACGCACCACAGGGGTCATTTTTATGCCATTTAAAATTCGAAATATTTGGTGTCGATTATAATAATATAAAATATCAAAACTACATCAATACTATTTTCCAGAAAAATTTCTTTGCAATGTCAAGTAGACTACAACTTCTAATTTACGGATTTAAATTAAAATGTAAAAGTCATTACATTTTAGTCAATAAATTATATAATTTTGTGCTTTATTTTGTAGTTGGGTAACAAGAAGACACTAAATTTGTTTTCCGTGATTAAGCAGTGATCATACTATGATCAATCATGTTAAATCATGTGTTACGTATACCGGTAAAGCTTTTTCCCATTTCACTAATTATTGAAAGTGCGTTTGTTTACTTCATTACATATTCCCGCCTTTTTCCCGGAAAATAGCTAACAGGAATTCCGATAAGTAACATAACCTCACTATATTTTGCATAAACATTCATTTCTCCAGGCCCTATATGAATGAAAATATTCTATTACCTGATTACACGATATTAGTAATACGAAAGGTTTCGCTCTGTAATTTGAAATATTTTTTAAGTTGATCTGTTGACCAACAAGGTATGCTAAGTGAGAAAAGAGAAATTTCGCGTTTTTACTTCCTATAATGAAGAAATTTACAAAATTAATTAGGATTTTGTGTGGCTGGAACTATAAATCAACACTTATAACGAGTTTGGAACTGAGATCTGATCACAACTATCAAATGAAATTATGTTCCAAGTTCCAAAGAACGTGAGGAATCTAAAATATATTTCAAGCCATTCATCAAAAACTTAGCCGAACTGACAAACTTCAAGTAGGAAAACACTAAGCCCACTAACGCATCTTACATACATTTCAAACCAGGTTTGTACATAGTAAAAAAATAATTGCCATTATCATTAATTTTATATCAACAAGCTTTCTCCCATTTATAAGGTGGGGCAACTGATAATGATGTTTCGAAAGCAGAACTTGCCTATATTTCAATTAATTCAAGAGGCTCTTCATATTTTTTGATATTTATGAGCGTTATTTTTTATAATCATGACAATGCATCGCTCCGTGGATATTAGGCGCCTTTGTGCAATGTTACATTTTAGCGCCCCTTCCCCTCATGATTTAAAATTTGCAAATTAAAATTTAAACTATACTTTTTGTTCTTCAAAAATGCTAGATTTAATATATTATTGAAATTTTCCTAGATTCATTCTTGTAATCAATAGGTTATAATCAAAATCGTTTGTTGTAATCAAAAATTGTACAACAGATTTCAGAATTGTATATGCGTTTGGTTCTCTGCAAAATGATAATAGGTATTTAAATATTGGATTCATTCTTGTAATCAATATTCTTGAGTTTTAATCAATATATTCATTAATTGCGTAGGCTTCCACAGTCTGAGTCATGAGAAATATTCGTTTTCCGGGAATGGACTGTGTCATATTTTGAGTCAGAGCTCAACGTTTCGCCCGCAGTCGTATGGGGCATCTTCAGGAGCAAGGGGGATAGTACTATCTTAAACAAGGTTACCCGACGTGTAAACCACGCTAGAGGCCGAGTTTAAACTTGGTTTACATTTCGGGTAACCTTGTATACTGAGTCTCCCCCTTTGTTGCTTAAACTCGGCCTCTAGCGTGGTTGACACGTCGGGTAACCTTGTTTAAGATAGTAATATCCCCCTTGCTCCTGAAGATGCCCCATACGACTGCTGGCGAAACGTTGAGCTCTGACTCAAAATATGACACAGTCCATTCCCGGAAAACGAATATTTCTCATGACTCAGACTGTGGAAGCCTACGCAATTAATGAATATATTGATTAAAACTCAAGAATATTGATTACAAGAATGAATCCAATATTTAAATACCTATTATCATTTTGCAGAGAACCAAACGCATATACAATTCTGAAATCTGTTGTACAATTTTTGATTACAACAAACGATTTTGATTATAACCTATTGATTACAAGAATCTCTGACTCAAAATATGACAGTCCATTCCCGGAAAACGAATATTTCTCAATATATTCATTGTTGTAATCAACATTTTCATAGTTATTATTTCAATATAACAATGCTAGAATAATAATGAACCGATTTATATGATAATTATTTTACCTATAACTAGAGCTCTGATGCAAACAATTTAAAAAATATATTGTTCACTTCTATCACGTTAATTTTTTAGTTTTATAGTAATTTTGTCTTTACGAATAAGAGTATTTTATAAAAAAAATGCTATTATTTACTTTACTGTCTCGAAACGGCGCCCCTCAAAGTCAGGCGCCTTTGTGCGGGGCACAACCTGCCCACCCGCACGGAGCGGCCCTGCACGCTACAATAATAGGGTCCTATACCATTTTTTTTAATTTCGGTAAGAACAGTATGAAATAAGAATTTTAGTGCAAACGCGACTTAAAAATTTTATGTAATAAGCGAGATATGAATTTTTAAAGTTAGGAATTTCTTGTGTGACGTAGCTGGTACTTCCAGTGGTCGTCAAACTGTTAGTTTTAGAAAGAACAGATTTTTTCATGTTTGCATAGCTGAAATATTTTTATATAAAAACTTATATGTTATATTCATGAAGAAATTATTATTAAGCATAAATAACATAAATAATAAGCATTTAAAAAAAAATTTAAATATAGAACATTGAAACAGTTTGACTATATTATGACACAAAGTATGACGTCGGATGGCGCTAGTGTTTGTTTGTTTTGAATAGTTAATATTATTATTAATTTAATTAATACATATTACAAATTGATTTCATTATAAATACATTATGGTTAATATTACTAGATATTATAATTAAACAAATTGATGAAACATAACATTGTAATTTTTTTTATTAGATTATACAACAACGTGACAGTTCATAATCTTTCTATGGTGACTGCAGCTGAGGCACGAATCTCGTTTTTAAAATCAGGCGACCAATCAAATTCTTAGGACCTAACGCGTCATACCTAATTAGTAATAATCTACTTTAATCGCTTGTAGTTTACGATCTAATCACTATTGAAACAAAAAAAAAATCACTAATACTCATTAATTTATGTATATTTTCGTCTTCTTATTTAAGATAGTTAAAATTTGAGTATGGTATAGTACCCTATTGTTTTACAAAATTTTAGTCATATTTTAAATACTAAAACGGTATATTTATAGTAAATTAATTATAAAATTCTACGACTCGTAATATAGAGGCTGTCTTGGTTAAAGTATCCATAATTGGGATCTCAAGAAGTATAAGAGATAAGAAATTGGCTAAATTAGGCAAAACCATTAAATTTAATATTTGTTAAATTTTTGTTGCTTGAATCAAATGAACTTAGATAACTTATACATGGTTAGAAAGCTAAAAAATCCTGTCTTTAATGATGTAACTCTTTGGCTTTCATTTTAAAATTGTATATTTGGAATCATAATTCAAAATCCAATACTGATAAAAAATTTGATCAACGCCATTCGATAGAGCTTTAAAAAGTGCCTTAAAGAAATGCATACTAAAATCCAATATTATTTCATACTTACAAGTTATTTGAAAAAAATGGAAAAACTACAAAATCATATTTCCCTCAACATCTAGTATCATATAATTTTTTTGCTGATAAATAGAACAGCACTAATATAGCCTCCTAATGGGGTATCTTTCGCCCCATTCAAAATAGCTCAAAAAGTGTCCTAAAGAAGTGCAAACGAAAATCTAGTAGGTATTACTTCATACTTATATACAGATATAAATAGAAAACTACAAAATTTATATTTCGCCGATATTCTCAAATTCCTTTTTCTAATATGTTGGACACGTGATCCAGAACACCGATTTAGAAATGAAAGATCTACTGTAGCAAACAATAAAAGAGTAAAACGAGAATGGATAAACATAGCCGGTTTTATAAAATATGTAGTATTCCATTTGATAGCGGTGTTGTCGTTGTCACTCATTGTTATCACACCTTGAACGTCAGGTCGAACGAATTGTTAGCTCAAGTATTTTTCTGTCTCCTTTTACTATGTAAAACAGTACCGATCTTGCCATAAATGTAGTGCAAAAGGGCAGGGAGAAAAAGAGACGAGCCATTTCTTATTTGGATTTTCTTACGTTTAGGTCAAATATTGATGAAGGCAGGCGGAATATTCAGATTTATATGAACAGAAATGTACCATATTTAAGAATTCTTTTTGGGTTGAATTATTTGCAAATCTGCCTCTAAAGCAAATTCCAACAACCAGTAACTACTACCAAAAAAATATTACTGTATCTAAATAGATTAGAATCCAATACAAATAACAAATTCTTTAAGGAGAATGTAGCCTGACAACTTGCACAATTCAATTTTAAACTCAAAGCTATTATTAAGACAGATGGAATTTCTATCTCGTGTAGGTATTCCGGAAAGAAATACGAGTGTAATGTGTACGTTTTTATAAATCGAAGCAATCTTGTTTCAAGGTGTATAAAATGTATCTGTAAGTAGTTTACACATGAGCATCATGTATATCATTATACATAATTAACTATTTATGAAAAGTAAACTGTCATATAAATCAATTTGTAATTTAAGTAGGTACACATATTTTAAATTAAAACAATGGTTTATAAAGTACAAATGTTTCTGTTATACAGACAGGGTTTTATTTAAGTATACAACGCTTAACCGGTAGTAGAACTAATCCCATAATAATAATTTTTGTTTTACATGCTTTCCACAAGAACTGGAGCCCCTTAAAACTGACCAATTATGTCATAATTCAAAATTTTGTAAGAAAAAATTCAATAAGAATCAAGGTGTTCTCTGGGAAAAATTCCACAGCTGTCACAATTGACATATACATTGTGTTGAAAAAAATTGCTATGAACAAAGAAACGTATGTCAATTTAAAATATTTAATTATATGTCAATTTGGCATGAAATATTGCCAAAAATTTTATCTAAAGAAGTCAAAGATTTTCTTATTATGACTCTTATTTCAGAAATGAAAACAAATTAGATAGCGGTGAATGTCAATATACTGTACCCTTCTTTATTGTTTTTTCTCCTTGAAATTACATTTTAAGATCAATTTTGACATCTTGACTTTTGAATTAATAATCAAACTTACGTTTATAGCCTACTCCGAATTAGGAATTTTATTGAACACACTGTATGATCAATGGCGTCGCGGCAGATAATAAGTTTTTGAAACTTTCATAATGAAAAACTATGTTTATCATGCATCAAGGAAATTGGCATTTTGATATTGTAACGTTTTTATTTATTTGGGAGTAAAAATCAAAGAATTCTTATTAATTAAAATAGATGTTTATTAAAACGATAAATAAATATTTAAAAGATAATAACAATGAGGCTTACTAATATTAAACAATTATTAAATACTAATTTATACTAAGAATACAATTAACTAGTTAGACACTAATACTATTTATTTATTTAAATAATTAACACCATTATTTATTTCCACGATATTACTGATTATTTATTTCTACCATTTATGTCACTATTTATTTATATCTTGTTGAACTGTCCGACCTATCGACCTCCACAGCGTCTATATACTCAACTGACTCAACAGCGTCTCTGTATATTCAACTGCCCGGACAAAATTCACTGTGGAGTATCCACTTCTACTCGCCATTACTGTTCCCGTATGCTTAGCTTCCCAATACTTCTCAAAACTACCGAGTATTCACTTCCACAGCTATCCCAGTATACCAGTAACTTCCCGAGTATTCCACTCGACACCAAACTGCATACGTTCACCATTATACTGTTGTATTACTCAACTCACTGACTCCTTACTTCTTACTATTATGTAACTGTCCTTCTGACGGACTAATACTCTACATATGTAACTGACTGACTTCGCACACACGTATGTCGTTTATATAGTAGCCGTATCGGTTTATATAGTTGCTCTTAACACCTTCTAGAACATTCTCGTGATGTCGCGAACTATATAACAGTGCGCGGGTAATTACGGTTATCTCTCCTTGTTTACATAACTGCCTGCCTCACGTCGCCCACCTATCGCGCGCTGCTCTGTGTTATCGATCGCCTGTCTAGGCGTCCCCTACCTACTATTTATAGCGCTTGCCGGGCTGCAGACCATATGTTGTAGGTACACTCACGTTACAATATTAAATAAACCGAATATAAATTGTATGATAATGCAAAAAAGCGTGCCACGTCAGTTTTGACAATCAAATTTTTTTTTGACGTAATTGATCAGTTTTAGGCGGCTCCAGTTCTTATAAAAAACTTGTAAAATAAAAATTATTGCCATATTTACTGTTTATGAGGTTAGTTCTACCATCGGTTAAACGTTAACTTAATAACACTCTGTATATATTTAAATTTTTAACATAAAAACGTTAAAAGTATGACTTCCTTAATTGGTTAAATAGTTCTTTAAATTCCCATACGACAAATTTCTCGCCTGTTTATCATCGATTATATTCCATGTGCGTCTGGCGGAAGAAATTTTTTAAAATCCTCCTCCCACTAAAATCAATCAAACCATAAAAAGCAAAAAGTGAAACGCAGTACCACGTATTCAACTGTTTAATCACATCCAAAGAGCTCTCAGATCTCGGCAAGTTATCTGCACATTGTTGATTGTATTGTGCAAATGTGAAGTTACCTTGATCCAGTCGAGTACGACAGCAGGATAACGCATGCGCAGATGTAGTTTCTGTTTCCGCTAATCAGAGATTGGAGTTTCCGGTGTGAAGGTTTCTTGTTTGATTTTAGTTTAATTAAGTTCAGGTAGATGAAGTTAGTAATAATTTAACGAAAGGAAAATTAGACCAGAATGAGTAGAGCAATTATTTGAAATAGTAATACCTATTCAAATATTCATTTCATTTCTGGAATTCGTTTTCTTTTCTACTTCAATGGAGTTTCAATTTAGTTAAGTACATTTTAATCTAATATTATTTTTATTTGTAATTTCACAGTTTCTGACAATTAATTATTAATTATTTTATTTGTGACATCATGCTTTCTAGTCCATTTTAGACACGGAAGATCTATTTTAACTGTAGGTATTGCTGAGTCTATTGCACTTTTATCAACCCGATATCTACGTCTATATCCCAAAATTATAAGCACTTAATGACGTTACGGATTAGATTTTCGGGGTAGTAGGACCCTACTCCTCGAAGTTGATGCACACTAATTAAACAATTTTGTTACAATTTTGCTTAATGTCAAATTAAATATTACTGTGAATCGAATTATTGTTGCTTGACGTTTTTCTGTCACAACGTAAGTTAACTTATGACGTTTCTGACAATTTGATTTGAACAAATATCGTTAATTATGGCAATAATAGAAATATAAAATTAATAAATAAAGTTAAGAACATCCAGTTTTGTTTAAATAATATGAATATATCAAAACTTTAACATTGCGTAACAAAATTATGTACTCTCAACTCATTTCCAATAATCTACCTTAGTACTACAGAAGGGGTCTACACTTATCACTCCTAACACTCTTTCTTAGAGTAACGCATGTTCTGCTCGTCCTATATTCTGATTACGCGGCTCACGTGTACGTTTTGAAGACACATTAGCAGTCTTCACAAATTATGTCACGAATTTAGCTCTTCATTCGTATAAATATTCATTTTTTAAGCATTTCAGACAATAAAACTAGAGAGAAAGTCAAATTGACAGAAACGTCAAATGGTTTGACTTACGTTGTGACAGATAAAACGTCAAGCATATATTTATTTTTTGTTCAATTCCATGGCTGTCGATATTTTCAACGTAATTTTAGATATTTTCATATTTAATTTCTGTCGTTACAATGCATGGAAAGCTAATTCTGTTTATTCATTTAGCTGCAGAATTTTATGCTCTAAAACTTTTATTTGACGCATTTTTGCTTAAAATAATTAGGCGAGCAGGAAATTGCAAAAAACTGATTTCCCATGTTAATCTCCTATATACACCTTTACGACAGACACACGGTATATTACATTTATGTATAACTTTACAGCATCCTGATGAAGGATTAAATAAATCCGAAAGCTTGATGAAATAATCCAGAACGAGCTCTACTTTTTTGCCCCTTCACTGAAATCCTACGAAAATTATAATTATATATAATACAGGGTGTTTCCTTTAAAACAACCAGCGCTTTTTTGGGCGAACTAATGACTAGAAAAAAATGTTACATACAAGAAATAATCAAGAATAAGGGGCTAATTTATTAATGATAACAAACTGATATACATATGGTAAGGAGTTGTATAACAATTATTTCGAGAAAAATGGTATTTACGACTTCGATTAAATAAGACTTTTCATTTACCTTTCAGAGATCAACTTTGCTGTGCTTTTGTTTTTTTTTTTTTTAATCAAATAATTATACTAAGTTAAATGTTATGGCAACCTTGGCCAATATTTGATTTTTAAATAACTTCGATACTATTAAAAATTGAGAAAAATGTTTCATATAAAATTTAATTGTTTTTTTATAGTCCATTTATTAAACTAGACAAAATTTTGTTCAATCACTATCTTTGTCGATTTCTTTGATTCTAATAGTAAATGGCCTCTTTCTCGGAAACAGTTGAAGATCGGACCCATGTTGATCAAGCGTGTTTTACTCAGTACTATATGCCCTTTCATTTTTTCCCCGAAGTATGATTACACCCTGTATATTACTAATTTGCCTCAATAAAACGCACGTGATATTGAACCTAAAACTGGTAAAATTTCTACCCAAAATAAGACATATTATTATTGTTCGAAACAAATGAGACATTTCATTAGAGAAATGAGAATGACATATGGAAACTATTCTACAGGTTGTTGATTAAAATCTAGCATTGTGCAATATTATTAAACAAATAAAAAACATTATTTACATCCTTATAAGGAGTGTAGTTTTTATCTGTATATCTTTATGCCATATGCGTAAAAGTAGCATAAAAACTAGGAGATCACTGATAAAATTATAGTATACATTATGAAATTTTTTCTATGAAGACTGAATTAAACGCAGTTATTAAGCTTAAAATTTATAGTACCTATTTTAAAGTTTGAAAATTTCTAAATTCAGAAGGAACTTCTTAATATGTATACATTGCATAGAAGACAATACAAAAAATTATTATACTTTTTATATTTGTGCGTTTTAATACTCGTACTATTGCATACAAAAATTTGAAAGTTAAAGAAACCACTCCTGTCAATTTAAAAGTGCGAAACTTTTAATCTGCAAAATTTAAATGTTTACATATGAAGTAATAAACTATAGGAAACAATTCTAATGGCATTTGGAGATATTCTACACTGTGATATATCAAATTTCGCATTTCTCGAACATCTGCTATACACACTTTCTATCGAAATTTGAGCAAAATATTTATCTTCCCAGACAATAAAGTGTTTTAGTTCCTGTAAAATTTTTATTCTAGAAATACTCGTGACTAAGACCGGCTTAACAACAAGGGATTCACATTGTTGACAAACAATTAGGAACTATAGTGCGAGTGTATAATTTAATTACTCATAAATCAAGTCATAAAATGTGCAACAATAGCAAAAAAGTTGCAGAAAATTGCGGCTAAACTTAAGTAATAAAAATCTTTTATTGTTAAGATTTCTCAAGGAAATTTGCTGAAAATTAAAGTCACTATTCATACAAATAAAAGTTTTCATGGTAAGATAATTCAAGTTAAATGATCAATTATCATATTTTGAATACAATGAGCAAAATTAATATTATGATTAAATTTACATTTTCGCATCTCAATACAATTCGAAAAATAATAAGTGAGATAGTGTTTGTATGTGTATTAATAATTTTTTGGTCTAGTGGTTACCAATATGTCTTTCCCAAGTAAACATTTTATACACGTTCACATTGGATTTGTTTGGCGAACAAGTACGGCCGCACCACATTACAGTCGTGGTGTGGCCGAGACTGCGGACTTGTTAATTTTCGTGCGACCATACTTTGCAAATAATATGGAGTATGGCTGTGTTTGATCGTCATTTGGATCAGGTGCGGTCAGTTATGCATGTAAAAAGGTGTGTGACCTATTTTTGGCAAAAGCGCAGCCAAGCATCATTTTTACTCGAAATGGGGCAGAAATTTCATGTATTACAAAATCATATTATTGTTTATTTTGTAATTATGAATCGTTCCCTGAAAATTCATTACATAAAATTCATCGCAGGTCCGCAGAAATATTCAACGGCTAAATTAGGTTATGTTTAAATATATTTCATTAGCTTAGGTTACATTAGCTTAGGAAAGATTTCGTTAGGTTAGTTTAGGGCAGGTTATGTTAGGATAGGTTACGTTAGGGTTAGGTTCGTTCATTTTCTTTAAATTAATATTCAATTCAATGAATATTCATACGTAATATAACAAGTGATATGATTATCATCGATGATATTCTCGAGTGAAACCGAGTTGCAGAGTTGAAATGTGCTGCTTCGGTTTCACGAGCAATATCTTCGATTATTAATCATATCACAAGCTTATATTTAATGAGAGAATATAATGATTTTTTTGACACAATGTGTGTGTTACTAACCTAACTTTTCATATATTGTATTACATCATGGTTAATTTTACAATTGTCTTATTATTTTTGTTGATATCAAAAACGATTACCGCACATTTTTATACTCAAAATTAACTGTCAATGTTGTAAATAAAGAAACAAATCCCCTAGTAACGAATATAATAAGGTGATAATTTCACATGTAACTAGGGAGATTCTGAATGATGATTGGCGGAAAACATGTCACGTTCTCCATGCGATAAATTTTCTTAAGAATATGTAGGATGAATTTTTTCGATCAATTTGCTGTTGTCAACCATTTAGAATTTATTATATTTTCAGCCATACCAACATACTGTTAGAAAAGTATCCGACCTTTGGCCGGGGGAAGGAGCGTTGGAAACCTAATCACCTACGAAGTAGACTCCTTGGGACTCCACACACTTCTCCCAACGGTGCCACCATTGTTGGAAGCATTCCGAGAAAGCCTCTTTCGGAATGGAGTTTAGCTCGGCTGTCGTTACAGCCATAATGTCCTCTCTTGTCTGAAATCGCGTTCCTTTCAATGGCCTCTTGAGTTTGGGGAATAGCCAGAAATCGCAGGGGGGCACATCAGCAGAGTAAGGAGTCTGTTGAACCACAGGAGTCTTGTTCTTCACCAAAAAAGTCAGAATCAAGTGCGAGGAATGTGCTGGAGCATTGTCGTGATGGAGGCGCCAATTTCCTGTTGACCACAACTCCGGTCTCTTGCGCCGCACAGCATCACGTAGGCGACGGAGGACGTCCCTGTAGTAATCTTTGGTGATTGTTTGGCCCTGTGGTGTACCACACTGCGGGAGTCAAAGAAAGCAGTCAGCATCACCGGAGCGCGGCTCTCCACCGATGTGCAGCCGTCTTTAAACAGGCTGTACCACTCCTTAATCTGTGTGATGCCCATAGCATCGTCACCCAAAGCCGTCTGAATCTTCCGAATGGTTTCCACCTGGCTGTCGCCCAGTTTCAGGTGAAATTTAATGCAATAGCGCTGCTCCAGTCGTTCCGTCATTTTCCTTGCACTACACACTACCTCAGTCAAATGCTGCTTGCCAACAACAGACGCTATCGACAGGCGGGGAAAAAATTCACGCAGGCGCACGAAGGCGCGCTTGATTCAAATCCATCAGGTTTTTGCAAAAAAAATAAGGTCTAACAGACCTCGTATTTTGTTTAGGTACAATTCAGTTACTTTACTGAAAACTAGAATTACATAGTTTGATTCGAACATATTGTATTTTCAAAAGAAGTATTCGAATTGGGGTTTATATTGTCGCCATTATGACATGGTAGCATATAAAACATAATATTTTCGTAAACCTCCTGAAAAACAAGTTAAAATATTTTCTCTGTTGTGGGAAGAATGGTAGGTAAATATTAACATTTGACAAGAATGAAATCCATTAAATATCAAAGGTTTTTGAAGGTTATGAGTTTACATAAACCAATCTATAATGTGTCAGTTTTTTGTGTAGACGTGGCGAGCTGGATTATTAATGATAGCGAAGATAATAGCGCTCATCATTCACGCGCGAAAACTGTTGTGAACTTTCGTACCGGCATACAGCAGCAGGAGTTGCTAGAGCTCGTACTCGGCATTGGAAGCGTCAAAACATTATGAATAATTGAACAAATTCGTTGAAAGAACTAATTGCTTAATTATTTGAATGATTTAATTGGACATAGAGCAGATAAACATGTAATTTTTATTCAAATTGGAAGAAAAAAACATAGATGAGCAAAATACTTCAGATAAAAAATAACAATAAAAAATAGTCAATTAATACTTTTTTTAAAAAATATTTTAATAGGGTCCTCCGCCACCGCCATACTAACAAATTAGAAAAATTATCAAATATTAAAATTAGATCTTAAAACTGTATGAAATAAACTATTAAATTAAAAAAAATACTTTAATTAGTTTTTAAAATATTCGTGTTTTTTATACCCTTAACATCTTCGTTATATATCTACTCTATTCCAAATTCTTACTACTTTCAAGAATTCTGCTATCGTCTTTTTTTAATCCGAAAACCATTTGCAACTAAATGTATGGAGAAAGTAAACCCGATAATACTTATTTGAATTACCCTTTCATAAACTGTTTTTTATTGTTTTATGAAACTTACCACACAGATATAAGTATTAATGGAAACCTTACATGAAAATTCCTCATATTAAGGAAGATATGATTTTTAAAAATTTTGCGATAAGTTTGTGACGTCACCGGTGGCAGACCAGTGGCATTGAAATAATATATTTTCATAAGAGTTCCGCCATCTTTTCTCACCAATGGGAATGAAAAATGAATGATCTGTGGGCGGGGCGCTGCGGAATTATAGGCGGGATTCTCGGCTTTCATATTTCTGGGCAGTAGAATCAAATCGACACGTGAAACGATCATAAAATGTTTATTTCGCCATAACTTTTAACTCAAGAATGTATTTTCAAA
Source organism: Harpalus rubripes (assembly GCA_963082715.1). Taxonomy (NCBI): domain Eukaryota; kingdom Metazoa; phylum Arthropoda; class Insecta; order Coleoptera; family Carabidae; genus Harpalus; species Harpalus rubripes. The sequence continues at coordinate 61,686,043 of OY720452.1, forward strand.
TGATTTAGCTTCACTACATATTAATCAGTAAGTGTTTTACGATTTTTATATAAATTTTCTATATTTCGATTATGGTTTATGGGCCCATTTGTGATGCCACGCCAGACCAGAATCACATGCGTTTGTATGAAAATGAAAGATATGAAATGATATAGGCTGCCAGTAGAAATTATAACTTGCAATATGATATTCGTAGTTTTTCATTAAATCTTTATTAAATTGCTTATTATCTATGGATATATCTAATTATTGATCATGAAAGTTATTTAGATATTTTTACAAGTGTTGAAATAGATCAATTTATGTGATTCTAATTATTAACGAATCGCAAATATTTGAAAACAAAATGAATATAACGTCACAAAATATTGAAAAAACCTGGTGTGGCTAACACAATACCTCACGCCATGTACCGCCCGAGCCACAAAAAATATTAAGCTAATCCTTATTTTTGGATTAGCGTATTTTACTCTAATTTTGGCAATTTATTTCTTAAAATATAGTCTAATCTAATCCAAGTAACTACCTTTTTTGATAATAAAATGAAGATGAAATTTTAAATACCGGGATAAAATAGAATTCACTAATCCAAAAATGAGAATTAACTTTTTTGCGAATCGTTAATTTTTATTAATCTAAATACATACCTACATATGCTGGAAACTGTATTGATTTGCTTTCCTATTGTTCGGTTTACTTTCTTCTTTATAAAACGTTACTATTATTAATTTTAAATGACTAGTTCTTTGAAAGTGACATTTATCTGTCAGATACATTCATTTGAATAACTGCGCAACCACGAAGTTTTGTTTGTTCAAAGCGTAGGCTCCAGGTATTTTTCGAAGAAAAATTATTTTGAGCTTCTAGTAAAGTGCCATTTCCGGTTATCCGAACACCAAAATCTAATGGGTTCTTTCCATTACAGAAAAAGTTCGAAATACAAGGTTTCAAATTTTCTGAATGATAGTATTTGAGTTAGAGTGGAGGATCCACACATTAATACACACACAAACACATACACACATACACACATGCACACATACACACATACACACATTCACACAGGCATCATCGTGAAAATGTTAAAATTGGATTCTAGGGACCTTAAAACATGGTCATTTACCAAAATCTCGATATGCGATTTTGAGCACGTTCCCTATAGCTCCCTTACCAAGAGTAGCGGGAGGTAAAAAATTAATTAATATTGCTTAATGATTAATAACTAATGTCCGCATAATGCTTAAATTATAAACGAACCTAAAATTAAAAAAAAAATGTAAATGAAACTTCATTTGACATTTCATTTCGATGCAAAATTATTAATTTAAGGACACTTAAAATTTAAGTTATGTTGGTGCAACCAGCCTTAAGACATTGTAGAACTTCAGATCGCTTTCAATTTAGATAATCACATAAAAAGGAATAAAAGAAAATAGTGGAGGATCCCATTTCCCCTTCAAGTTTAGTATATTAGTAATCAGTCATTAATTTTAAAAGAATAAAGTGCTATAAATTATCTCAATTACTTTAAATATTTTATAATCGTTTTATTAATCGCCTCTCATTTTATCTAATCGAGATATAAAGAAGTAATAAACTAATTAATTATTCACACTATATTTCATTTTTATTAAATGATGACAGGAATAGATGATTAATTAATGCTTAATATAAATTAAATCTGCAGGAATTGTCACCAACGCATCAGTGAAACCGTACAAAAGGAAAGTACAACATCAACATCGAATGATAAAAAACTATAAATACTGCTCATTTAACACTCCGCACAACAATATACTATCAATTAAATTCTCTACAGGAAGTCTGGCTGTTGTTCAGCAATATAATACCACAATCATCACTTTTATTTTCAATTAAAAATCGGGAAAAAAAAAACACTCAGTTGCCACCGAAAAGTTTCACTTTAAGAATAAAGAACTAGCCTCGGTGAGATGTTAAAGACTTATAAACTGAATTTGATCCTAGAAAAAATAATATATTTTCATCTTCTAACATTGTTTATCTTGTGCAGTCGTAGTCATAATTTAAAAGGTAATTTAACATGGAAAAACAGTTTATTTCTCCTGTAAAACTTTACGCGATGCTTTATTGTATTTATATATTTAGAGGATCAAATTTTTAGGTACTTTTTTTAAAATTTCTGGCTTTAGTGATTGGATGAACATAATTCAAACAACTAGCAAATTAAAAATATTCCTTATTCCTTTAGTTCTCTTTTTTTATCAGTTGCACAAAAATATTTTATATTTTATACTTGATAGTTTTCAGTTTCAGTTGGTACTAACTGCGATTTCTGCTTCGTTCGTTCTTGGGACAAGTGCGATAACAGGCCTTATGAAACATGTTTTTTATACTACTGTTTCTATTGAGGTAAATTTATAATTATTTTTGAAATGCGATTTGTAAGAAATATAACCTTCCGTCACCTTTAGTTAAGCAAGGTATTGTCTTTGGTCAAAAAAATCGATGATGAGTTTTTAATGAATAAGCACGTTTTAGAGTCCCTAGAATACGATTTTACTATTACGATGATGTCTGTATGTATGGATGGATGTATGTATGTTTGTATGTATATATGTGTGTGTGTGTGTGTGTGACGATTTTTTTCCAAAAATTATAATTTGCGTATTCCTTTTCTTTAGATCCATATGAAGAGCTGATTAGATTTTGGTTATAATTGGTCGACCAGAAGTACCCTAATTTGAAGATTTTAACAATTTTTCTGGAAAAAATGCTGTTAAATATCACTTTTTCACATTTAATGTTATTATAAATATTTAAGAATATTTTATTCTCTTATACGATTTGATTACATTTTATATTTCATATTCAATGGATATAGAGTTAAAAAATTATAAAGAAATTAAATTTCACAAAGCAGACAGCTGTGCTCTAAACACGGAAACATCTATTACATTAAGAAAATTCTGATTGACAAATGTCAGTGTCAAAGTGCAATTTACATAATATGTTTTAGTTATAATTTTACTGGAAATATATAGAATCTTATAAGAAACTTTCTTTATGGATTTTGTACAAAATACATAGAACTGACTGCAGGTAATATACTGGATATATGGAATCATTTGCAAAAAAAACTTTCTGTATGGAATTTGTACAAAATACATAGAACCGACGGAAGATAATGTGCTGGCCACATCCCGCTAACTTCACAGATGAAAATTCATTGTTGACTGACAGCAATTTGAGGTTATATGCCATTTATCTGTCAGTTTTGAAAGCAAGTATACCAGCTATACAAAACAAAAAGAGCCAAAAACAGTGCGTTTATAGATCTTCTTATCGACGTGAATTCAGTGCGTTTATAAACTAATAAGAACACCGAAATAGAAAAAAAATAAGTAAATAAATATTTAGTTAAATTTCTAAACCCACAAAAAATAAATAAAAATGGAAAAAAGTAGGAATACATTACTTGTTAATGGTACAGGTTCTCAGCCTGTAGGTTAGCTTCATCAAAATTTTTACATCTTTTTAATTAATAGCAAGTTAACGCTACGGAGGCTACATGAATTGCACTCCGATCTCTCATCCTATTAATCAAACAAACAGTTTTATTAATTTTAAAGCATCCTAAGTCTTCGTAAACATCTTATACTTGTATATTAAGGAAGTATATCTAGTTAATTTTTGTAAGGAATCACAAATCACAAAACCCATTATCGTATTTTTTCCTTATTTTTTTCTCCCTTGCACATTAATATAAAAAACCAAATTATCCCAAGATTATAACCTCTTTCTAGCATGCTGTGGAAACTACGAGTCGCGATTGTTCAAGGCCGAGTCAAAGGCGACTAGATTTCCTGGTCATCAGAGCCTACTGAGTTATTTCTCGTTTTTACAGCCTCCAAAGAACTGAAATGTTATTATGTTAATGAAGAGATGAACATAGGTTGTGCTTCTTCCCGGAATTGGATTCTTTGCTTTTATGTATCTACTGTTTGCGGAGTTTGCGTGTGATTTCAGTTCTTGGTACTTGGTGGTATTCACGATGATTATTGATTTTTCTGGTGCATTGTTTAACCAATTACTTTTAATATTTTACTGTAGACGACAAAGAGAAGAATTGCAAGAAGAAATTATTATCTTTTCTTCAAGAAAATTAAACAGATATTTACGTCGTAACAGAATAAATCAGGAAAAAAGTATTTTATCTAATTTAATCGTCAATCGAGTAGGATTTTAAGTGGATAATACGTATCTATTTGGTGTTTGTATAGATAAGTTTATATGTCGCTTAAAACTAATTGTAAATATAAATTTTGCAAAATGTATGTTTTTATAACATAAGTATACAACGTTATCACTAAATATATTATGTTCACATATATATATATATATATATATATATATATATATATATATATATATATATATATATATATATATATATATATATATATATATATATATATATATAAATAAATATATCATTACGGCGTATTACCCATTGCTGGGTGTGCTAATCTGCTTTGTACACAGATGTCGGTAATGATGATGACATATTTGTAACGAGCGGGCGTTTACGAGGCGTCACCTCACGGGCACTCATTGCTGGCGTGGAGAGTGCACCACAGGGGTCAATTTTGTACCATTTAAAATTCGAAATATTTGGCGTCGGTCGCGATCGAACCTGGTTCCTCAGATTCGTGATCAGACACTCAGGCACGCGGCCACCTATATATACCTGTTCTATTTTTTGTAAGTTGTATTAAATATGTAATTCAAGCTAGAATTTTCAGTCTGAATTACATATTTATTTAACTAAAACTGACTAGAAAAATAACATTTCCTCACATTTTTTGAACAAAAAAGAATTACCGGACCTAAAAGATAAATGCTGGATTTATACAGCTTAAGCCGTAACGTAACGTACCGTGCCGTAACGTAAAGAATAAATCAATGCATACATATGTGATAATTTGTACAGACGTAAGCCGTAACGTGACGTACCGTGCCATTACGTGTCAAAAACTCAAAGATCGCCAACTTTTATCTTTATTTATGATACTGTACGTTGCGATATTACGAAAATTATTACTGCCCTGCGCTAGAGTCTGTTTTTGTGTGGCTAATTATGTCAAAGTTGGAATTAATAAATTAAATGAATATAAATATAAAAAATAATACATTACAAATAGTCTGTCTTCTGTGACTTTGACTGACATAAGTGACATGTGTCAAAGCTTTGATCAATTAAATGAAACTATATATGAAATATAGTGCATTGCGAATAAACTAACGAACCTGATAAATACAAATCTGATGTACACTACACTTGTATCGACAGAGAATTGGTATAGTTTTTACGAAAATGTACCGTAAAAGTTCTGTATAAAATAGCCTAGAAATATCACGCGTTACGATACGTTACAATACGCCACGACACGGTACGTTACGTTACGGCTTACGCTATATAAATCCAGCATTACTTATGCCCAATTACATTAAGTTAAATTTTAAGTGATCCTTAAACATATTGCATATCATAATTTTGATAGTAAAATTCAATTACTCGTTTACTATTCACGTTTCGATATGATATTACTAGTTAAAGGAACACTTAAAATTTAAGCATCAGCGTGCATTACATGCTGAAATTTTTCTTGTCTAGTTTGCTTCAAAGGTTTCTAATGCCCAGTTGTACCGTTGACACTTAATTTTAGGCTAGGCTTAAACAAAAAAATGTAAATCGAAATTTTGACAGCAATATTCATTTACTCATTTGATGTTTCATTTTTATACCATATTGTCAATTTAAGGAATACTTAAATTTAAGCGTCAGCGGTGCAACTGAGCCTAAATGGTACAATGGAGTAGAGAAGTAATTGGTATACGAAAATTTCAAGTGATGTAAAATTAATGACAATTTATTTAGGTATAACTTAACTTTTGAAATTTGACTATGTTAATTCACGTAAAACATAATCGTTTAAATATATTTGTAAAAGTCACTAATAAAGACACTCTTCAAGTTACTTGAAAGGAAAAACTTCATCGTGTACTTCTATAAAATTTCTACAGTGTGCTTTGCTAGGATAAATCAATAAAATGCACATATTTTATAACCTCGAATTTCAATTATAAAACTAATTCTTTAAGGCCCGGTCCTACCACCTAGTTAAAGTGATAGTTTATTAACCAGTAGTTAAAAATTAAACTGAAGGTTAGAAGCGACGCGAACAACAGTTTTAACTTCCAGTTAGCTCTAAGCAAAGGTGGTAAGACAACTTTGCAACATAACCGTTGGTTATCACACTAACTGTCACTTTAACTAGAGGTGGTAGGAGCAGGCCTAAATACAATAATTTTGATACATTTCTTCTGTCATATTACTGAATTAATTCAGCAATTTGTTTTTAAATTAAAAACACTTCATTATCACTTATATGAAACTATTTAGGTATTTACAGAGTAAATATTAAAGATTTTCTTCCAGAACGTTGCGAAATAAACTTGTAATATGCTCAAAGTCTCAAATTCCATTTCTAAGAACTGTCGTTCTCCGCAGAATACCCCACAAAAAACGAGAAAACATCAAAAAAGAAGAATTAAATGTCCGGATCAGGAAGACACAATAACAACCAAGCGAACCATTCCAAGGCTAACTGGAGCCACCAGCTGTTTCCATTCCACTGTCGACTGCGATCCGCGTTTTCGTGGCTCTTGTTTCGCGTGCCTGGCAACATTCGAGATATAGACATCCGTGAGTACTAAAAATGTAAAACCCAAAGATTACCACAATCTAATGGCTGCATTGTTTTTGTTCCGTATTTGTGTGATTTAAAAACGTGTTATTAAAGAAATCATAAATAATGAATCATTGAGGAAATGACATTAAGAAGAAAATTAATGCATAAGATACGACGTACATATTTCCAATTTGTGTAAATTTGAAATAAGACATCCTAAAGATCTTAAAAATTAATGGATGTCAAAATAAAAAATCTGATGTGGAACACACAATATCTCCCGCCATTTATTTCATATTAATTTAAGTACATACCTACATATTTACTAAAGCTGGAACTATATTAAGTTCCTTTCCATATTTACTATTTTATTTTTAAAATATTACTATTAATAATTTGAAATGATTAGATGTTTGACAGTGACATTTATCTGTCAGTTACATATAATTGAGATATGAACTGTGTAACCAAGGTCTTGTGATAAAATATATATATAAAAATATTAATGGAATGCTGTAGAACATTTAATAATCTTCAATTTACATAATCAAATAAATTATGAAAAAATAACATTTAAAGATATTTTTCGAAGAAAAACTATTTTGAGCTTTAAGTAAAATGCCATTTCCCGTTATCCGATTTACACCAAAATCTAATGGCTTCTTTTCCATATTAGAGTAAGAAATACATGTTTCAAAATTTTCTGAATGATAGTATTTGAATTAGAGCACACATAGGATCCATACACACACATACAAATCCACAGACATCATCGTGAAAATGCTAAAATCGGATTGTAGGGACCTTAAAACGTGGTCATTTACCACAATCTCGATATGCGATTTTTAGCACGATCCCTATAATAACTCCTTTACCAAAGGTAGCGGGAGGTTAAAAAAATGTATAACCAAGCTAAGAAAATTAGGTAAATCAAAATACAGTGGTAATTAATGGTTAAGTTGAATAGGGTACTGATTTTTCGTAATAATTAATTTGTATATAAATAAATAAAAATAAATAAATAAATCATCACGGTATATTATCCATTGCTGGGTGTGCCAATCTGTTTTTGTACACAGATTTCGTTAATGATGACATATTTGTACCGTGCGGGCGTTTACCACCTCACGGGCACTCATTACTGGCGTGGAGAGTGCACCACAGGGGTCAGTTTTGTGTCATTTAAAATTCAAAATATTTTTCGTCGGTCGGGATCGAACCAGGTTCCCCAGATTCGCGACCAGAGACTCAGGCACGCGATCACGAAACCCCAAGTACATTTTAAAGTTTCCAGAATCATACTTAAATCTTTAAATAGACAAAAAAAAAATCAAATACGAGGATCACACTTGAATTAAATAAACATAAACAGTAGAAAACAAAATTTGCACTATCCTAACAGTTATTGAACGGTAATTATTGAAATTAAGTTGCGAAAGTTACGTTAGTAAGAACTTAGCTATTTTTTTTCAATTTACCATTATAAGGAAATTATGTAATTAACCCGAGATCATAATTTCCGATCATAATAACTTTAACAGTTTTTCAGTCAATCTAAAACTAAATTGACAGTTTTTAGTGCCTCCTCAGAATTAGTTTGATAGCTCCTACAGTTTTTAAGAAGTTTGAGAATGAATGGTGAAGAGAACTACTTCAAATATTTAAAATAAAATTCTAAAAAATATGACCAGTGTGACTTATTCTCAATATTTCTAGAATTACCCTCGTAATAAAATAATTTGATATTTAAGATTTCTACAATACTAAAGTATTGATTACTTACTAAAAATAATACGTTATCGGGAAGTAAGTAGTATTCTTTTCTAATTTTCACCTCTCTCCAACACAGGTCAGAGAGATTTCATGCTGAAAACAGTAAGATTTTAGTAAATAAGCACGTTTGAACATCCTTAGAACCATATTTAAACATTTTTACGATAAGGTGTATGTGTGAATGTAGGCGCGTGTGTGTTGTGTGGATTTAGTCACATTCCATTATACTACAAGATTAATGCCCAGTTGCAGCAACAAGGCTTAAAATTTAGGCGACATGCAAATGGAAATTTCATTTCGATACAATATTGTCTATTTAAATAAAGCTTAAAATTTAAGTTATGTTGGTGCAACCGGCCATAGAACCTATGAATCTGAGTATTGCTTATTTTAACATTAATTTGAAGAGCTGATTAGTTTTTCGTAACAACTGAACAACCAAGTACATAGTTATAAAGTAATACCTATTTATAAGTTGAATTATAAGAATTTCAAGAAAACCAATTAACCTACTGAAATGTTTGTAACTGAAACTGAGAGATAAATGTCAGTGTCAAAAACAAAGAAGTATATTGCGTTCATGAAATAATTTCAACAGACTTTTCTACCCACTGCTGCAAACAATGTTCCAGACAAATAATTAAAATAAAATTGTTATTGTTAGTTACATCAGATTTAAAACAAAGAAGATCAATGTAATCTGAATGCTTTAAAATACATTTAATAGTTGATATACCGAGCACTGAGCATATTTTTTTATATTAATTTAATTTATTACATATATTCACAAGATTATGACAAGAATTTTAACTGTAAAAGTGTATCACAAATGAAAATTAGGTTTAGATTTATGGTTTATACTGTAGATTTAAAGACTTTGGCCACATATTATGTAATGACTCCATTCACACTTCAGAATTTAGGGTCTCTAAATCCAAATCATAAAGCTAAACATTGCAAGGTCCAAACTTTAGGTTTATGATTTAGTTTGACGTCACAAACTTTACCAATGAGAACGAGTCTGAAATGATATAGATATATACACACATCTTTATTTAGTATCCACTTGGTGGATTTGGCTTTTTAAACAAATGCGAAAAGAACATGGAGACTGTCATAACTTAATTGCTGAAATATAACCAATAATGTCAAGCGAATGACAGTTTCACGGCGCACAGGTGTCTTGTTGAGTACTGCTCTATACCGATATTTTAATCTTGTTTTTGAAGCATTTATACAGATATCTGTACATATCAAAACTAATTTTCAGGTATTTTAAACTTACATTTATGAATGACTTACTTAAACCTAAACAAAAACCATAAACCTAATTTTTATTTGTGAATGCACGTTAAGTTAAATATTAGTCGAGTCAATAAACGTTTTTACTTCTAAAACAACAAAAATAGATACGATTTTGATTACAAAAAATTAAAAATGTTTGTTATATTCAATTATTCAAAATCAGAAACATTCCACCTGGTGCACTCAATTATTTATACAGATGTCCGGATTTCGAAAGCCATCATTGGGATCTCGGAAACTATAAGAGGTACCACTTCGGTTATATGGGACATGTGGTATACTTGGGGGGAAGGGGGGGAGGGGTGGCATTTTTATGTGTTTTTGTTTTGCCAAAAATTCGCATAAGGTACTAGATAATGGCGGAGTACTGAAGTTGGTCGAATTTTTTCATTTTAAAATTATTTCTGAACTATCAAAAATCGAAAAAGATGTTTGAAATAAAAAGTTAGATAATTTTATTGTATATTCAGTGGCGTACGAAAATAAATTGTCTATTGGTAAATTTTTGAGATGTAGCACAATCTTTCATTTTTTTAAATGGAACCCGTATTTGATTTTTATTTTAAAAAGTACTTATTTTTATATCTTTCGATTGGTATATTATTGTATTTTAAATATATTTTATCCTTAAAATCGTAGATTTTTCGCAAATAGACCAATTTTTATTAAACTTATATTCGGAAACGTATCGTTTTCGAGCTACATGCTCTTAAAAGAGCATTTATTTACCTTAATTTTAGTAGGCTGTGACTATTTATTTTAACATCTATCATTGAATTTTTGTAAATAATACTATTAATTTTGTAACTTATTAAAATTCAATTGCATATTTTGATAAATTCATTCAAAAACTTTAGGATTTGTTTGAATTTCTTGTGTTGCCTTACACTCGGCCATAATATTAATAGCTTGTTTGCGTAATCGCGAACAGTATGCTCATTCATAATGCGTCTGCAATTCAAAGCTACAAGTAAGAATAAAATATATAATAAATGAAGTGATAGGGCATAGCCAACTTAAATTAAGATAGATAATTACTCCTTTTAGAGCCTGTAGCTCGAAAACGGTGCGTTTCCAGAAAAGTTAATCTATTTTGCATTCCCTGTACGTGCCCTATAAATTTGTAACACATATTCATTAATACCCTTTATATATAAAAACAATAGATCCAATTTTTTGAACCTCTAAAAATCAAATTCAAACAACCATTCCAAAAACACAGCTACCATCCAATTAAAAACTGATAGGTACTAAAAATAATTTGTATTTTTACCTTTCGTCACCTTTAGGTAAGGAAGGTATTGTCTTTGGTCAAAAAAATCGATGATGAGTTTATAATGAATAAGCACGCTTTAGGTTTCCTAGAATGCGATTTTACTATTTTTACGATGATGTCTGTATGTATGTATGTATGTATGTATGTATGTATGTATGTATGTATGTATGTATGTATGTATGTATGTATGTATGTATGTATGTATGTATGGATGGATGTGTGTGTGTGACGATTTTTTCGGATCGCATAACTTCAATACCACCTTTCCAAAAATTATAATTTTTGCGTATTCCTTTTCTTTACATCTATATGAAGAGCTGATTAGATTTTGGTTACAATTGGTCGACCGGAAGTACCCTAATTTGAAGATTTTAACAGTTTTTCTTGAAAAAACAATGATAAATATCATTTTTTCACATTTAACGTAAAAATATTAAAAAATATTTTATTCTCTATAAGATTTGATTACATTTTATACTTAATATTCAATGGATATAGAGTAATAAATTTATTAAAAAATTAAATTTCATAAAGCAGCAAGCTGTGCTATAACCATGGAAACATCTACTATGTTAAGAAAATTGTGATTAAAAAATGTCAGTATCAAGTGCATTTGATAGTATGTTTGTGTTATAATTTTACTGGAAATATATAATCTCTTACAAAAAACTTTCTGCATGGAATTTGTACAAAAAACATAGAACTGAAGGTAATATACTGGAAATATGGAATCTTTTACAAGAAAATCTCTGTGTGGAATTTTTACAATATACATAGATCCGACCACGATCTGACGGAAGGTAATGTGCTGGCCACATCAGATTTTATTCTTTTTTATTCGTATAAATAAATCCTTATCATCTTTCAAGAAACTCCTGACCATTAACTGCATTTCACGTGACGTTCATAAATGCAAATGTAATGAGTGCGCAAATGTCCAACCAACAAAAAACTTTACAAAAAATTCTAATTAATTGTAAATCGTACAACGTGTAGTCAGTCCAGTCCAATGCTGATCTCGATTAGACACCGTAAAAACATCAGCAAAAACAAATCGCATCGGATGACTTTTTTCTGCCTCCAAACAAGTTTAAATCTTCGAAATAACCTTCCATCCAAAAACCAACACGCGACAATAGCAGAAAGTATTATAAATCATTTATGAATTATATATTTTTAGAAACACACCAATAAAAACTATGTTTAAGTATCATTAATTTCAAATATATATTCCACCACAAATGTGTATAGTTGTTCTTAGATGTTTTTAAATATTCAAATTACCAGGAATTATATTTAAAATATTATGCAGATTTAGAAGAAAAAGTGATTCCTGTTATTTGCAAATTAGAATAGATTTAATATATTCTTCAGCTGTATAATTTCCTTTGAGAAAAATACCGGGATATATAATTTATTCTCTAACTGTTACATATTTAAATTATATCTATAAATATAGAGCAAAGAGCAAGATATTTCTTTGGTTATTATAATTCTGCCTACATCCACTAGGAAGCCGGTTGAATAGAAGAAAAGCTAATAATCTAATAAACTTTTTCATTATTAAAATAATTATAAACAAAGATTTAAGCAATTCGTTCTACTGGTATTTTACTCATGTAATCCAATTCTTTCCTAAAATAGATTTAAATTATTGTCGTACGGTGACGTTTTTGTATGACAATCAATTCCAAACTGGAAAAAATATATAACTTGTATTAATATGTGATGAAATGTACGTCCGTACTTTACTTTTATTTATAATATTATTTTCTATACAATTAAAAATAAATATTTCACTGATAAATTGTGCAAACATAGTAAATTCTACTTACATACAGTTTTGTATACTATTAATAATTATTCTATACTTCTATAGGTTATGAAATTAATATATTTGTAGATTATAATAATATTACAAACTTATTACGAGAACAAAGTTTAATTTACAAAGCCAATAATATTTTTTTTATTTCGGTATTCTTATGGGTCTATAAAAGCACTGTTTATCACTGAAAACACGACGTTTAGAAGATCTATAAACGTACTGTTTTTGGCGCCTTTCGTATTCTAGAGGTGGTAGTCATGACAGATGAATTACATATAACCTCAAAATGGTAAGTTGTTTATGTTTCAATATTACTTCTAATTATTGATTTTTATCATTTCTCCAAGTGATAGGACTAGAAAGAAGAGGAATTTAGCTATAGCTGTGTTAGTTCAGAAAGAAGAATCTGTTAAGTTAAAATCTTTCAACTAAAAAATTATGAAACAAGAAACAATGCGCTCAGATTTACTTTGTCAAAACAATTTAAACGGTAAGTTTTATTTATTACAATTTAATTTTATGGTAATATTGCAATTTTCAGCTGATAGTATTGTTATATCAGACAGGTTTTGAAATGTATGGAGCACTTTACTTGAAATGTTGACACTGTCAACTCAATTTGTGACTACTTGCAAGCAAATATGAATTTTACGATCCATAATTTCCAGTTCCACACGTCGAGACGAACTGTCGAATATTAAATTTTTAAATATGATTTAGACATAAGTGCCTTATACAAATACAACATATGTTTTGTATTGAAGAATGTAAGAACAGCTGTTGCTGTTATGTCTGCAACTGAGCAGTGGATGTGTTGACAAAATGGTGGAATGTAAAAGTGTAGATCAATAAATTGTTCATTAAAGTATTTCATTATTTAAAGAGTTTTATTTATGATAATAACCTACACGAAGCAGCGATCCCGATT